>CM019754.1:46915263-47378638 GCA_009761765.1 Phenacoccus solenopsis | reverse complement strand
ATCGGGAACGTTCGAATTTTCTTGACAGGCAGCCACGGTTCCCGAGTTCCCGGACTGCATATTTAAAAATTTCCGGTAGCGTCGATTTGGAAGAGCTCATTCCCATCATCGTATTCTGGCTTGATCCGAGCTTGAGTTACCTCGTTTCCGGCGTACCATATTGAACTGGGTGCACACTCGAATGTGAATACTTCACTCTTCGTTCGGCTCTTATATGATAATGGAATCCGTTCATTCATACCTGGAAATGTAAATGTAATTTTCCGGTTCGGGTGTTCAAGAATAATTTCGAAATCGTCGAAGAATGACCGTCCTAGCAAAACTTTCTAATTCAGATTCCAGATTGAGGTAACTGGCATTTCGCAGGTTTTGCTTATTCCTTTTTCGAGGTCAGCGAATGTGAACACTACAACTGCGGTGGCAACTGGTACAATTTTCGCTTTTCCAGAAGCCAGCATGAATTTTTTATGCGTTCCCCGGCATGGTATTACTGACGTCACGACTTTATTTCCAAATTTAGTCGTCAATTGATTTAAATAGTCGGCGTCAATTAGGACGTGACTGGCTCCGCTGTCCAGTAGGGCGTTAACTACTTCATTACCGATCTCCAATCCAATTTCTGGCCTCGCGTCACTTTTTTTAAGTTCCTCCTGGACGTTTCTCGCAAATGTGCCCATTACATATATTTCGGCAACATTTTCCGTTTCCTCGAGGGTGGCTTGTTCTGTTAGGTCGAATTCCACTGGATTTTCTTCATCTCCGGCTAGCACGGATTCCAAGTCGATCAACTCTTCTGTCGAATTTTCGCTGGACAGAAATTTTTCAATAACATTCACTGCCGGCATTCCGTTCTTCTTTTCGTCGTTGATATAGGATAGATATCGCTTGATACCATAAATGACTGCTGAGATCCCCTGGTCATTCCAATGGATCTTGTCTGGTTGTCCATTGGCAGTGATCCGTTGGTACATGGCTAGCCGTGGATCAAAAAGGATCTGTTCGCCTTCGACGTATTTCCATTCCTTGATCCCTTGTTCTTTAGCTCGGCTTTTTTGGACTGTGAATTTGCGGAACACGTTGAAAACTCGGACGACCGGAAAATTCCTCGACTCAAACCAGATAGCGGTGTTTGCCTCCTCGAGTCGAATCCAGTAGTCGGTTGTTTGATCAAGCATAGGTGAAATGTTGAATAATAGAATTTTTTCCATTTCGTTTTTTGAAGTTATGATCTTCAAAATGGCTCGTAATTTCTCTCGGAATAAATCTCCAGCGAAATCTGATTTTTTAACATCGTTGCTTCCGATACATATGATACATCGTTTTTTGGACATCACAGGATTTCTCTTTAAGTCATTCAATAGGTGGTCGATGTTATAGCCTCCTTTGCATAACCAGTAATCGCCTTTCGACCGGGATTCATATTCGACTAGTCTTTTCGCTAGCGAATCTCCGATTACCTGATAATTCTGCCATAGAGCAGCTGGCAAATCTTCACTGGCTAGTTTTGTAGATGTTTGACTCCGATTGAGTTCGGTTAATCGGGCGGTTGGCGGAGCCTTTCTCACCACCCGATTTGCGTTTCCCGCCGGCTTTGCTTTTGTTAATCTTCGGTCTTTTATATGTCTCGTGAGGGTGTCTAGAGCCGCAATGAGCTCATAGTCCTTATCTCCATTTTCTTCCGGATCCACTTCTGAGTACGACACCTCATATTCCTCTATCTCTGATTCTTCACCTTCGAGGCGCATTACTCCCTCATCCATTTCGTTTATTTTTGACTCCTGAAATTTTCGTTGGAATTTTGAGTTTTTCGTCGTATATGGTTTGGACTGAAACGAATCCCAATCCTGCCCTCGCCTCTGTTGCTGAACCTTGAACCAATCCGTTGGACATCGCCATTCGTTTCGGATTCCAGACATTTCATGTTCTTGAATATCTAGCTCCTGGATGATTTCATTTAAAGTCTTTCCCTCCATTTCCCATTGTTTAATCCACTGGGAGGGATTTTGGGGAATTCTTTGTCGGATAGCGATTATAAAACTGGCATTGTTTATCTCCATATTAAATTCTAATCGTCCCCACCAGAAACTAATATACTCCGAAACAGATTCCCCTTTATAGTTAGGGTATGTGTAGAGGTCTGCGCCGCCGAAAAAATACGCCGCCGCCGCCAATATTTTCGGCGTTTCACGCGCCGCCGCCGCCGATGAAATTTACTGGCTTCGCCGCCGCCGCCAATTTTTTCCTGGCGGCGTAGATGGCGCAATACAAAAAAAAAGGCCAATAGATTACATTTTTAGATTAGCGAAATGGAAACACTGATGGACGATTTGTGTTTTCAAGTTTTCGTTGCTTTCATGCTTTTTCAGTGTTCTATTCTATGTTATAAATATTTTTTGTTTGTTTTTTTTTTGTGATTGCAATACCTATTAATAAAATTCTTGTTCGTTTATAGGTATTTTTTTCAATTTTTTTCAATTTTTTGTTCGCCGCCGACCACGCCACCGCCGCCGTAAAAAAAAAAAATACGCCGCCGCCGCCGATTTTTACCCCGGCGCAGACCTCTAGGTATGTGGTAGCGTAGAAGTATCGTAGTTCTTCCAGCTGGATGGAAGTTGGATAAAATCTTATGTGGAACGCCTGGAAAAAGTCTTTTGCCCGGATCATGGGCGATTCGGCCCATCGACTGGCCTCGCCCCGAAGTAGGACTGTAAACGAGGTAATCTCGTCACCCTCGCTCTGGCAGTATGGCTGAACTTGCCTCTGCCATTGATTTAACAGCTGAGCTGCGTTCCTGTGGTCTTTGTAAGGGGTCCATGGTCGGATGTCTAGATGTTGGTTATATAGGCGTTTCAGGACTTGTGATGCCTGACCTGATATAGTTCGGTCAGACGTGTGCCGCGATTCTGTCTGTTCTGTAAGCGACTTTCCGAGCTTGATATTGGTTGATTTGAAACTAGCCTGGTTCGAGTTGTCGGCAAATGAAACCAACCTCCGAGATGGCTGACTGTTATAAATTCGTGAAGGGTCTGTCTGGACGACTTCCGAATTTGGATGGGTATTCACCATCGTCGAGTTGGCTATTGGAACCCCTTGCAAAGAATCTCGGGATGGTATAAGTTCTTTCGGTTTTGGTGGTTGCATCGGTTGGATCAGTTCAGTCGGATTATCCGTGGTTGATAATTCGAACAGCCTAGGATCCCCACTTCGTAAGGACTTATTTACAATTTCGGGCACAGGTTCAAGTTCATTTTCCATTCCGTTTACAATTGCGGAGTTTTTGGTCTTATTCTGGAGTCCTTCGTCAATTAAGGTCTCGTAATCTGAGTTCCCGGAATTTTGCGTGGAGCCTTGCGGCTCTTTCGCCTCTGTTTGGAAATGCAGATCCTCCTTCCAGGCTTCCATGACTATTATTCGAGCAAAAAGCTCGTCCATTTTCGTCCTAATGTCGTCCATATCTCTGTTCATAGTCTCCTTCAGCTCCTGGAGTTGAGCGAGGAAAACTCCAATTCTAGCATCTATTTTATTGAAGTTTCCCTGATTTCTCTCCATATTTTCCAGGAATAATGTTTTCAGCTCCCCTATCTGCTTAAGTAAATCTTGAGTCGGGGGGCTGTCTATAGAGGACCCTGTTAGTCCTGTTTCCCTAAGGCCTCCAGCTTGACCAACGTCCGAGCTTGTACTTGCTGTCGCCTCCCGGATCGCTGCAGCCTCCTCCGGAGTTATTGCTTGTCGTCCTCGCCGACTCTCTTCAGAATTGGGGGAGCGGCTCGGGGATTTATTTGGCGAATTCCTCTGTGATCCCCTCGACCGCGTCATTTCAACAAACTTAGAATATAGGCTTAATTAAATAAAATACTAGTACAATGAATATTTGTTTTGACGTAACCACTGACGTCACCCACCAAATAGCCATGGGGAAAGGGGAAAGGGGTAACAGGATTTTAGACAAAAAAAAAATAATAAATAAATGTATTAATTTAATCCCTACATTACCAAAGTAATAAATCCAAATCGAAGTAGCGTTCCGGTTCCTCAGATCTGTAACAGGTAATGGAAAACGTTTTAAAATATAATTAGATAAATAATTGAGTATTCAATCATTCAGTGTCACTGGCCATTTCAATCTCTGGACGTACGATTTATTCAAATCAAGGAATAAATATGTCAAATTAAGGAGAAAAAAAAAAAAATTTTGATTCGTAAATTCTCATCCATCTATTATTCTGAATTTTTCGGTTTTATTCCAATATATGTTGATTTAAAATTCGTTTTATACATCGCGATGTATTTTAATGTCACTCAAGAAATAGATCTTGAGTGTAGGTTATACTATTTTTTCTCGATACAAAATTAATCGGAGATCTTGGAATCCCATCGCTAATGCATTTTCCAAAATATGGGTAAAAAAAAAACAACACACTATAGGAGCCACCCATCGATAGGTATATACCTATTTTGATTAGGTGTACCCACTTGAGCCTACTTCATTGGGGTAATTTTCAAAACGTAGGGCTCGAACCCACCTAGGACCCTGAGATGACATAAATTTTGAATAGACGAATAGAAGAAATTGTTTTCAAATAGGTGACAAAGAAAACAAATGTACTTAATTTGTATATATTTTGAAATTTTGGATTCAAGAATAATATTTCGGTTTGTTTTACGAATCGTTTTGTCACAATAGGGATTTTGCCTCTAGCCTTCAGAGACAATTACGTAGATTCACCGTTTGAAACCACGCGGGCGCCACCACTGACATATTTCGGTTTCAGTGGAAACCGGCGTCCGAAAAGCGAACAGGATTCGTATGAAATCCAGCGCCATCCGTATTAACAACGCAACTAGGGTATTCAATCTATTTTCTTTTTTCCTCCGATAGATCGCGTATCTCGGTTGTACGGAAACAGCAACCAGCTCATACTACGTTACGTTGATGTATACACCTCACCCTTCCCATTGCTGGGAGCCACAACGCGACACACCAACTCTGGTTATGCACACTTTCCAGTTCCAACACATCTCCATTTGAAAATTTTGATGATGTTTTTCCTAGTCCGTGTCCATTTCACAATTTCCAACAACCAAAAAAAATGTTATACGCGATAATAGATATCTAATTTATCGGGAATAATAAACACTCGTATAAAGATGTTCATTTGGTTTTAATCGGGCAACGTTTCTGACTTGTTTTCATTTCAAATTTTTGGAACTGTTTGTTTTCATAGATCAGAACATGTTCGTCTTTTGACGCCTAGGTTTTTGGTTAACAAAACCTATGAAAAAGTGTTTTGGGCTGATATTCGCACAGCTCGCAACCACTAAAAAAAAACATTCATAACTTTTAAAAACCTCTCACCTAGAAACTCAGCTACTTGATATAGCTGTTCTGTTTTCTCGGCCGGCTTTCATCCCGACCGGACAGAATGATAAATCGGGTAAAATATAAAAATACACATAATCAGGGTTCGTACTTACAGAAATTATCGGCAAATAATTCTGTTTCCTTGAAATCTGGCACAGTAACACTTCCAATATTTCGAATAATATTTATTTAGACTACGCTATACACTATGCAATAATGATAACGCTTGTTTTCTTTCCTTCGCTTACGTCTAATGAAAACGCACGATCGTTACCAGTTACACATCGTCGGAATTTTTCCATGTACGTCTCGTTCTCGCCGTTCATGTTCCGGAATGCCTATTTTTTGAATTTTGGATTAATTTTGAAATTTTGATATTTAATTTTGGTTTACGTTTAATAATTTTGAAAGGGAATTTAATTTTAAAAACCGTGAGATTTAATTTTGAAGGTTACCTATCGGTTTTCGATAGGATTGGTTTTTTTTCGCAACCTCAAGTGGTTTCCAAAAAAAACAGCAGCCAAAAGCCATTTTTCGGGCCCCACGTTGGGCGCCATAAATAATAATGTGTGGTGTCACACATTGGAAAACTGGAAAAGTCCAGTAACCAACTGAGTGTCTTACACACTATTCGGATTGCCACGCTGAGGCAATCCTATCGGAACAGCAAAAAGACATCTCGATTTTGGGAATGGGTAAGCCGAAAATGAGCTTTGGCAGCAGCGTCTTGTGAAACAAAATAAAACATAAATTGGGCTGCCAAGCCGAAACGAATTTAGGACAGCATTAGCCGATTTGGCAGATCAGCCATGTGGCTACTAATTTTGGATTACGAATTTACATTATATATATCGCCTAATACACATCCAAAGAGAAGAAAACGTTTAGATCGAATACACGTTAATTTATTGACAAACAGGATATAAATTAACGTTTACCGGCTCATTTAACAATTTTGATTTTATGGAAATATAATGAACAAGATACGACTGGACTTAAAAATTAATACAAATTAAAACTTATCTGAAAATTCCGGCTGGATCTATTTCAGCATGTTATTCGTAATTATTCGTTCAGAACAGTACACAAGTAAAAAATAAAAAAATAAAAATTCTGCAGGGTTTACAATTGAGGTAAGTACATTAAATTGTTTGGAGGTTACAATTTTTCGAATATAATCGCACGATTAGATGCATATAATAACATCCGTATTGTATAACGGCTAAAGACAGAGTCAGTCGACAACATATCGTTCGGAATCATGAGTGCAGTCCAACCTACCCAAATACCTATCAATACTAGCCTGCCTTATCAATATCTTATTCTTCTAATTTTCTAGCTGAATCTTTTCAGAAATACGCATCTAAATTATTTCAATAGGTCGGTCAGAATTCTGACTCCACAAACTTAATAATTTAATTTCTATTTTAAATGTAACTATTAATTCAACATCGAAATAATTAATAGACTAAAATTTTAATTAAATTATGAAATTTCAATGTTTTAGGTATTGTACACAATAAAATTTTTAATTTAAAATTTTTCTCATATATGGAGTGATGTAAGTTTGAAGGATTTTTTTAATTTTAATAAATTTAGAATGATTTTATTTCTAATTCGGGTAGTAGGAGCAAAAATTTGATTTAAAAAACAATAAAATTGGCAGAAAATGTTGCATTTTGACTTCTAGGGGTGAGTATTATCTTTGAAATCCAATGAAAGGGACAAAAAATGTAGAATTGTTGTGCTGCATATGATGGCGTTCATTGTGGAGGCACCTTTTTGTGGGGTCATACTTGACCCCACCTTGTTGTTAACTTACTAAAAAAGTTTAATGGGAAATATAATGCATTGGGGTCATGTATGACCCCACCTTGTTATTCTCGTGTTTTTTCGTTCTGGGGTCATATAGGACCCCACCTTGTTATTTACCGATCTCAATCGCCTTGTTACTTAAAGGTTAATTAACAAAAATGTGAACGTACAACTCGCAGAAAGTAATTTAATTAATTACAATGATATTGATTTAATTATTGGTTCTGAATATGCTGAATTTTTATATGACGATGAGCGTATATTCTTAAATGAACTAGTTCTAAGAAAATCTCATTTTGGATACGTTCTGTCTAGTTCATTTACAAATGCTCAAAGCTCAACTAAGAATGTATTCACTGGGTTCTCAAAATCTAATATTGATTTCCAATTACAAAAATTTTGGGAACTCGAGCAATGTGAATCAAAATTGAATGAATTTAAGCTAAATTGTTTATTCAAGACTTATGGCGTTCTGGTATTAATTGGGACGATCCTATTGATAACGAATTATGTAACAAGTTTCGATCTTATCGGGATGATCTTATTAAGTTACGTGGTTTTGAATTACCTCGGCGTTTAACAGAATTAGATAATGTAAAACGACGCCAATCGATAGGTTTTTGTGATTCTTCTGAAAAAGCTTATTGTGCCGTGGTATATTTAAGAACGATAGATAACTTAGATAACGTAACTAATATGTTCTTGTGTGCAAAAACTCGTCTCGCTCCGTTAAAAGCATTAACGATTTGAAACGTGTATCTTTAAATTTAAAATTATGTGAAATGTAGGCCTTTTCCGACTCTTCCATCACACTAAGTTGGATAAAATGTGATCCAAACCGTTTAAAGGTATTTATTGCTAACCGTGTAAATCAGATTAAACAAAATATTGGTACCTATTAATTGTTGGTTTTATGTTAAAACTACTGAAAATCCAGCCGATATGGCAACAAGGGGTATTAAAGCTATCGAATTCACAACGAATGATCTTTGGTTACATGGACCAAACTGGATTATAAACTCATTCGAAAGCCATATTTCTATGTCTGTAAATGCGCTTAATGATATATCGATTCCTGAATTACGTAAACCTAAAAATCATGCATTGTTAATTAACCTAAATATTTCAATTTTAACTCGATATTCTAATTATAGTAAATTAGTCAATGTGATAGCATTTATGCGCCGATTTGTCAACAATTGCCGTACATGTAATATTGTATATACTAGCCTATCTTTAGAGGTTGAAGAACGTAAACAATCTGAATTTTGTATTTTTCGATTATCACAGATTAATTATTTTTCGAATGAGTATAACTGTTTGTTAAACGATGTAATTATAAAAAAACGAAGCCCATTATTGGCGCTTCAACCATTTTTAGATTGCGACAAGGTAATTCGTGTGGGTGGACGCTTAAGAAATTCTAATTTAGCTTATGATAAAAAGAATCCTATAATCTTATCTGTAAAATGTAACGTTGTATTTTTAATTGTGAACTATATCCATGAAAAGTATTTTCATTGTAATAAATCTGTTATTTTGACATACTTATACGAAAAATTTTGGATAGTAGGTAACTTAACTAATCTTATAAAAAAGGTCATCAGAAATTGTATATTATATACTCGTCTAAAAGCTGTATTAGGTAAACAAATCATGGGTCAGCTTCCTTCAACCCGTACTGAAGTTTCACGACCATTTCATACTACTGGAGTTGATTTAATTGGATAGATCAACATAAAATGTGTAGGACACCGATCTATCAAAATTAACAAAGCATATATTGTATTTTTTGTTTGTTTCGCAACCCGTAGTGTCCACTTGGAAACAGTATCAGATTTGAGTACTGAACGTTTTCTCGATGCCCTACGCAGATTTGTATCAAGACGAGGTAAACCGGCTCAAATTTTCAGCGATAACGCAAAAAACTTCGTTGGTTCCTGTAAATTCTTGAATATGAATGATATAACTAATTGCTCCACCAGTGAAGGAATAAAGTGGTCATTCATCACTCCTCGTGCCCCACATCAGGGCGGATTGTGGGAATCTGCTGTGAAGTCTAGAAAGAGTCTACTATTAAGAGCCACTCAAACTAAAACTTTCAACCTCGAGCAACTAAATACTATAATATATCAAGTAGAAGCCATATTAAATTCGCGTCCTATCTGCTATAGACGTCATTTAGGACGTGAGGATGAGATCATAACACCTGGACATTTTTTGATAGGTGAACATCTCTTAACAATTTCAACTAACTTCGATGTCAATGAATTGGAATTTTCGAAACGCTTTACCATGATTCGTTCTACAATTCAATCGTATTGGGATGTATGGCGTAAAACATATCTAAATCAACTTCAGCAACAGAATAAGTGGTATCATCGAACGCGAAATTTTGAGGTTAACGACATCGTGTTGTTAAAGGAAGATAATGTTCACGTTATGAAATGGCCTATGGGTAAAATTACTCAAACCTTTCCGGACAATCAAAATATCGTTCGTAATGTGGAGGTAAAGACTCAATTTGGAAAATTTAAAAGATCTATTCAAAACCTTGTATTATTACCTTGTATTGATCAAGTAGTTAGGTACTTGAATTTATATTATATAATATTATATATATTATTTGCTACTTTGGAATTCTTACCGAATTCCAAAGGGGGGAATTATGTTAACTAACATGTTGCATGTATACTCCTGCAATATCTTCTGTAAATTATCTTCCTTGAAATATAATGCTCAGTTCATGAAAATGTTAGCTTGTGTGTAGACGTTTAATTTGAATAATTTCAACTTTATTTTTCGTCAAATTAAAAGGTATATTTTTAACTGAACACATACACCTCATTATTGCCAGGTTAATCGACGATACCTTATCGCAACATACACATCTAATCCTTATCTACGAAGCGGTAAAGGTATTTATTTATATTTCTTTCGTGTTTACATCCAACGAATTTTTACCCAATTTTCTTCGCTACTTCATTAACCATTGACGCATTGAAGAAAAAGCAGCGAGTCGAAAAATATAACCTAGCTCGCTTACGAGATATGATGAACGACATCCTTAAAGCCACCACCATCGATTTAGAAAAAGTAAGTAAGCTGGAAGCTTGCGTTCATGATTATAAAGCCCACAAAGTTGCGTACGAATCAGTAACCGATGAAATAATCATGAATCTAGATGATTCATCCACCTTGTACGAATCCTCTGTAGCGACGCTTCAAAAGGAAGCGAATAATATAGCAGAAATATTATTTACCTTCGAAGGAAAAATCAAGGCGTTCCATCGTAAGTTATCTATAGATACTAATCGTGATTCTCTCGTACCAAGCGAACTTAATCAATCTTTTCGAACAGCGCCTGCACCATGTCAGCCCAAATTGGAAAAAATTCAGATTCCCGTATTTGACGGCGACATTTTGAATTTTTCTAATTTCAAAAGTTTATTTGAAAACTTAGTCCATAATAATTTAGAATTATCCAATGTTCAGAAATTATATTATCTGAAACAGTCATTGACTGGTAACGCTTCCGAAATTGTCCGTGATTTCGAGCTCAATGATCAAGCTTACCCGCAGGCTTGGTCTTATGTACTTGGGCGATATGACAACAAACGCGCAGTCAGTGATGGGCACGCTCCGGAAAAAAAAGAGCGCGCTCCGCTCTTCGCTCCAAGTGAGAAAAAAAAGAGCGCGCTCCGCTCTCGCTCCAAGTGAGAAAAAAAAGAGCGCGCTCCGCTCTCGCTCCTGGAGCGGTCAGGAGCGGTCGGAGCGCCGCTCTTTTCAAGTGAATTTTGGTATATAGATAATGTTGGTCGAATTTAAACCTATTTTTATTAATTATTTTTCGATTTAATCAATTTTAGTGAGTGGTGAACTGGTGAAATGGTGAATCTTGATTTATGAGTACCTATAACATGAGGATTTAATACCGTGCGCACAACTAATTCTTTACACATCAACGTAAAAATCTGCTAAAAACGCATTTTACATGATTTCAAAATCAATATTAAAACTTATATATAGAATTATTTTTGACACCAATTTCTTATCAAGTAATACTATAAAACTGATTAGAACTATAAATCAATCCACAGTTTCAAGTTGTAATGTTATTTCAAAATTACATGAATTGATTTTTGTAACTTTTTTTGCCGGTGTGTAATAAATCAATTGCGCGCACGGTATAGAAAGAAACAGTCTAATAAATAATAATTATAAAATAAAAAATTCAAATATTCATTTATTGAAACGTTCCAATGATAGAGGAGCGTTATCAGAGGAGCGCGCTCTTTTCTTTAAATTTCCGCTCCAGGCTGGAGTACTCCGGAGCGCGCTCCGGTTGTTGTAGTTGTATTAAAAAAAGAGCGCGCTCCGCTCTCGCTCCGGAGCGAGAGCGGAGTACTCCAACCGCTCTTCCGCTCCCAACCGGAGCGTGCCCATCACTGCGCGCAGTGGTGCGCGCTTTGTTTCGAAAACTAATGAATTTGGAGCCAATTCGACACGAATCAAAAATCCGAAGTTTACTTGATCAAACCGAAGTAATAATCCATGGACTTAAAGCAAACGGTGAAGTAATGTCGGACATTTTTTCTCGATTTATCACGTACTACATCTCCCTTAAACTTGATAGCCGAACCCAAAGTGATTGGGAAAACTCCATCACTGACTGTACGTCATTTCCTAAATATGACGATTTATGTAAGTTTCTTCAAGTTAGATGTTTCGCTGCTGAAGAAAAGATCGAAAAACCAGAGAAGTACTAAATCTAAACAACTTATTAAAAAGTCGTTTTCTGCGACAAAGGGTAGTTGCGTGGCCTGTAATGAAACTCATCTTCTTATACGCTGCCCAACTTTCGCTGCTAAATCCCCGAAGCAACGTAGCGCATTAATTTTCCAAAATCGATTATGTGCTAATTGTTTCAATGGAAATCACATGGCCAAGGATTGTTCCAGCAAATTACGATGTAAAATCTGCAGTAAAAAACACCATTCTATGTTGCACTGGCCAAACCAAAATGAAACCACCAAATCGGAAAATGCAACTTCAACATCATCGCCTAGTGTCAACTTCCAACCAACAACCCCTCCCCCTGCACCTTCATCCACCAGTGGAGTTAACGTTGCTTCAGCCAATGTAAATACATTCCAAACAATAGCGAACGATCGCAAAGTCATATTGCTACCTACCGCAGTTGTAAATGTACTTTGTAACGGTATCTTCCGCTCTGCATGAGTATTAATCGATAGCGGTTCGCAGGTCTCGCTAATATCAGAAGAATTTATCAAAAAACATGGGATTCCTATCACACGCTCTCTAACCCCAGTAAACGTACAAGGCGTCGGTGGTGCAACAATCCCAATAAGCCACAGTAGTACGCTATTTATGTTTTCGCGATTTGACAACTCTGAATTACGCATCAACGCGGAAATAGCACCACAATCCGCATTAACCTACTCTATAGATGGTCTCGTCGTCCCTAAACCCATAAACCAAGAGCTCAAAAAACTTGAACTAGTCGATCCTGCTTATTATACGCAACCTATACAAATTCCAAAAATCGATATTCTGCTTGGTGCTGAATATTTCAACGAATGCATCCAAACTGAACGAAAAACTATTGACTCCTTAGATTTACGAAAGTCTATGTTCGGATGGGTTGTGCTTGGATCCATCAATCCGAGTCATTCCTGCGCCTGCATAGATACAGCCATAACTGATCGCCTCTTATCAGTCTCCTTCACAACTGTAAGCATTGACCATCAGCTTCGCAAATTTTGGGAATTGGAAGAGTCAACTCCTATCAGCTCAGCTTTAATTGACGAAAGAGATCTTTGCTCTAATCACTTTGATGAAACTTACACTCGTACTCCAGAAGGATAATTCATGGTACACCTCCCTTTCAAACAAACGTCAATCCCACTTCTCGATAACAGCGTTACCGCATTCAACCATTTTCGCAGAACTGAGAAAACACGTACTCCCGAGCTCCAGCGCGAATATGCAAATTTCATGCGTGAATATGAAGCTCTCAATCACATGACCCATGTTGAAACCAGTACGCTTAACTCTTCTGTGCCTTACTATATACCCCATCATGCGGTAGTACGTCCTAACAGCACCACAACTAAGCTCCGCGTAGTTTTCAACGCATCCTTCCATACCCCATCAGGCCATTCATTAAACGAAGCATTAATGACTGGCCCCACCGTACAACGCGATCTCTTCGATATTCTTGTCTCTTTCCGAACGCACGTAGTAGCCTTTACTGCCGACATCGAAAAAATGTACCGCTGCGTATTAATTCATCCAAACGATCGACATTTCCAGCATATTTTTTGGCACGAGAATGCAATGGAGCCTATCAAGATTTACGAGCTCAACACGGTCACATATGGCACCGCCCCCGCGTCATTTTTAGCAACCAATTGCTTATTAAAGCTCGCTGAGGGGCACACCAACGTACTCGTCTCAAACACCATAAAAAACGATTTTTATATGGATGATTTGTTGACGGGTGCTCCAACTATCGAATTTGCAACCAGTCTCCGTGAAGAAGTTCATCGTACTCTTGCTTCCGCGAGTTTCAATCTAAGAAAATACCAATCAAACTCCCCAAAATTTTTAGAACTCATCGATGAACCACTACGTAACAGCAAGAGTTCAATTTCATTCGAAAGTGGTGCTTCGACCTCCATTTTGGGCTTAATGTGGAATACAAGTTCAGATACCTTTAGCATCAATGTGAAGAAACCGAATTTAGACCCAACAGGCTTAACAGAAAGAAAAATTTTGGCCCAAATAGCCCAGATATTCGACCCCTTAGGATTCGTCACACCTATTACAGTACGTGCAAAACTTATACTTCAGCGAATTTGGAAGGAGCAACTGAGTTGGGACCAAACTGTAAGCGAAGAGCTCCAGTCACAATTCCTCAATTATTGGGAAGAAATTAGTGATCTAAACCAATTTTCAATATCTCGCCCATATACTAAGTTCTAAACCAATTTTCAATATCTCGCCCATATACTAAGTTCCCTTATTCAACCAGTCAAGAGTTATTCACCTTTTGTGACGCATCCGATAAAGCGTACGCTACTGTTGTTTATTTAAAATCTAATAATGAATTTGGAGAGTGCGCAGTTTCCTTTGTTTGCTCCAAAACCCGAGTTGCCCCTATTAAACAACTTATAATTCCTAGGTTGGAATTAGAATCAGCCATGCTTCTAACGACTGTAGTGGAGCGAGTTTCCAAAGTATTACGTATAGATAGAAATTCAATTCGCGCATTTTTGGACTCCATGGTTGTTCTCGCTTGGTTGGCTAAACCAGCAGAAAATTGGAAACCCTATGTAGGTAATAGAGTCCGCAAGATTACTGACATATTACCTCGAAGCCAGTGGTCTTATATTAACACTAAACAAAATCCAGCGGATTTAGCCACCAGAGGCATCTCCGTGTCTACTCTTTTTTCATCTCATCTATGGTCAAAGGGCCCCAATTTCATCTACGAAAATGAACCAATCGAATCACCTCCAATATGCGAAACCGAGTTAGAACGTAGACACACTCCAGTTAAATGCTCTTACGCATCCGTCGAGCCTCATTTCCAACAAATAATCGAAAGATTCTCTTGTTATCGCCGACTGATTCGTACCTTTGCATATATTTTGCGATTTACCAATGCGTGTCGTATTCAAAGGCCAACAACTACGACTTTGTCTGCTGAAGAAATTCGATACGCTGAAGCCACCATTATAAAGGTCACTCAAAATCATTTATATAAAAAGGAGATCGACCGACTTCAACAATCTCGACCCTTACCAAAAAGAAGCCCTCTCCTATCTTTAAACCCATTTCTCGACGAAATTGGAATTTTGAGAGTTGGAGGACGCTTACTAAACGCAGACATACCATTTAACAAAAAACATCCAATTATTCTTCACGCGAAGACTCCTTTCATTCGTTTATTAATTCGCTACATTCATTCTAAATATTACCACAGCGGGAAAAAACTAACTGCTTCTTTTATCCGAGCAAAATATTGGATATGCGGTGGCCTATCGAGTACGATAAAAGGCGAAATCCATCGCTGCATTACATGCATACGCTACAAAGCAGTAACCTCTAGTCAAATGATGGGCGATTCACCATCCGAACGAGTAACGCCAAGCCGTCCATTCTCACATACTGGGATAGATTTCACCGGTGCATTTATTACGAAATGCGTTGGTCATAGATCCACAATACGTTTTAAATCGTACGTAGCCATTTTCGTGTGCTTCGCAACGAAAGCTGTTCATTTAGAGGTAGTGTCGCAGTTAACAATAGACCATTTCCTTGCCAGCTTTTCTCGCTTCATTTCTCGGCGTGGAAGACCGCATACTGTGTGGTTAGATAATGGAACCAACTTCGTCGGAGCTGCCGGATATTTAAACCTTCATCACGAAAAAATTCAAAATTCCGCGTCTGAGTCGAGTATTACTTGGCGATTCAACCCTCCTCACTCTCCTCACCGCGGAGGTTTATGGGAAGGAGCGGTAAAATCAATGAAATACCACCTAGTACGCTGTACTAACGGGCAAATCTTGACCTTCGAGGAACTCGCCACCATAGTATGCCGAATCGAGTCTGTGCTCAACAGCCGCCCATTAATCGCAACGGAAGCCTCCAACAGCGACGCTCAATGCCTAACTCCCGGTCACTTTTTGATAGGTGCTCCCCTAACCTCCGAGCCTGAACCAATAGATTTTAACTCGAGTTTAGCTAAACGGTACGAACTAATTCAGCAAACAATCTCGTCTTTTTGGATCTCATGGAAAAGGGATTATCTCTCACAATTGCAAACGCGTTCTAAATGACGTAAAAAGCGGCCAAAAATATCTCTCGATACAGTAGTCTTGCTCAAGGACCATTCAGCTAAACCAAACGAATGGACAATGGGGCGAGTCGTCGCTACTTACACAGGTCCAGATGGTCTAGTTCGTACGGTCGATGTTCAAACCAAACATTCCGTTCTTAGACGATCCATTCAAACATTAGTTCCTCTACCTTCTGACCATGAACAACGTTCATCCCAGGGGAGTTTTGTATGACGAGATAATGCCGTACTAAGAAGATAACGAAAGGCTCTCCGTTCCTATTATAGTTAACGATTTTAGTCTAGTTTCGTAGCTTACATATAACTTATACTTATGTCACGTGCTTAAAAATATAACGAATAATCCAATTAACCTTTCGTTTTTTTCAATTAGCGACCATATAGTTCTCTTTTTAGTAACAATCCATAATGCAAAACGTTCAGAGTAAGTCCAATTCATGTAGGTAATTCATCTTTTTGATCTTAATTGACGTACATGTTTGAATCTGGTAAAAATATAGAAAAAACTTCTGATTTCAGACTCGAAAACAGATCTTTACCATTGGATTGTAAAGTCGATGACGTGTGGCATGCCTTCTTCAGTTATGTAGGTAGTGCCATACTACACCCATTCTGTGGTGTTCACTATGTGAAAATTATTTATATAAGTAAATATCAAGTTATAGGTTTGCCCATAAGTCATAGCACACAATATTCAACACAATATATACCAGTTAAATTGTACACATCTAGGCAGAGCTATTTTCTTCTAGATAAACCGTTATTAATTCCTTTCGCTTTTCTCCTCAAAAAAGCATTTTATAATAGTAATAAAATAAAGCATAAATTAAAAATAGAAAAAAAATATCGCGACAAAAGTAAAAAAAACGTAAGCAGCCATGCCGCAATACTGGAGCTGAGTTTTTAACTGGGGCTTGTTTTGATTTAGTAATAACCACGCTCAACCGTTCATCACTACAGGCCACACCCAATACCAAGTCTGAAAACCCCTACCCTATCCTTTCTAAAAACACTTAAGAAGTTCAATTTGACACAAATGTAGTATTTCTTGCCATGAAATAATCATGCGAACGCATATTTCTCAAATTATAACTATTTGAGGGTCCTCAAATTATCTTCAAATTTTGTAAATCCGCCATTTTGGATCCATTTTGACTCAAATTTAAGTGGTTATATTCTGGTCACAAACTAATCCTACACACAAAGTTTGACCATTCTAGGCCGATTTGGTGATGAGATATGGAAGATTCATGAAATTTCCTGCAGCAATTTCCCCTCCAAAAGCCGTTTTTTGCTCTAACTCCCCTCCAAAATCACTGAGAAGCTAAAATCAAAATACGTTTGTCACTTGGGCTCATTTTATCATATGACACAGCAATAAAAAATTTTCGACCCCTCCTGTACCCCCACCACTATTTTAGGTTGGTAACCCCGCCTTCCCCCTCCAACATCATGTATGGAAGTGAATTCGGGATATAGTATACAACTTATCCCCAATAACCATATGAATTCATATTAATTACATTTTTACCAACTTGAGGCTCCTCAAGCTCTACTCAAAATTTTGATAATCCGCCATTTTGAATCCATTTTGATCCAAATTCAAGAGGTCATATTGTGGTCACCAACTAACCTCACACACAAAATTTGACCACTTTAACTTGATTTGGTGGGGAGATATGGAAGATTCAAGAAATTTCATGACTCAAAACTTCCTCAAAAAGCCGTTTTTTGATCTAACTCCTCTCAATATGCACTCAAGAAGCTGAAATTTGGATATGTTAGTATCCGTGACTCACTCTTTCATATGAAATCAAAAACAAAAATTTGAGCTATTTGCCCCTTCTCCAGCCCCCTCAAAATTTGAGTGATCCGCCATTTTGAAATTTATCGAAAAAAAAAAAAACTATTTTTGCGTATTTGCAAGAAGAGTTCCTCACCGAATTTTGAGCGAATTTTATCCACACCAGCCTGCGCAAAGTGAGTGACACAAAAAACGCAATTTTCTCAAAAACCGGTTTTTGCTAACTCGCCTCAAATGCACTTAGGAAGCTGAAATTTAAATATGTTGGTGTCCGTGACTCACTCTTTCATATGAGATCAAAACGAAAAATTTGAGCTATTTCCTCTTCTCCAGCCCCCTCAAAATTTGAGTGATCCGCCATTTTGAAAGTTTTCGAAAAAACAAAAAAAAAAATACTTCTGCGCATTTTCAAGAAGAGTTCCTCACCAAATTTTGAGCGAATTTTATGAATACTCGCCGGCGCTACGCGTGGGGGAATAATATATATATATAGATTTATATTTCCGAAAGGTGAGATCCAAAATATACATTTCGTGGAAAGGTGAGCTCCGTTTTCGAAAGGTGAGATCCGATCGGATCTCACCTTTCTTAGCGTGTATATCGAGTTTTTTGACATCAGGATACCATCAGGAATGCATTGCCCAATTTTTGCCCGGATCTCATCTTTCCACTTTTTCGGCCAACATATACGAAGTCAGTTCGACGTTTGTTTTGCAGAGAGCGCTCTACCAGAGTATATCTAAGTGTTACGTTTCGAAACAGATGAGATCCGCGCATTCGGCAACAACGCGGATCTCATCTTTCCGTTCCTTATATTCGGTATTGAATCACGAATACGTTATACTTTAGGCAGCAAGACGTTTTGAAATAAAATCAAATTAAGTGTTTGTTATGAAATCAAAAACAGGTCTATTTTGCACTACCTTAAATTACTTAAAGATAACTCTTCCAGTTAGCAACGAGAAAATAATCGTGTGAAACAAGAGTCCGTTTACCAACTGTAAAATACTTTAAAATAAATTTTAAATCATTTTGTAAAAATTATTTATGTTGTTAAGACACTTTGACAAAATAAGCACTTTAAATATAAAAATAAAACAAGATTCGAGAAAAATTTTGAACTTCCAGCTGACTTCATGGAAAAAAAAATCAGAAAGTCTTTAAACTTGAAGGTAATCTTTGAAAAACTAAAAATAAATTGAGATTCGAAAAAAAAAACGCGAACTTTAAGCTGAATCTAAAGGAAAAAGAGAAGCAAAATTCAGGATATTTCAAATTTTGAGGTAATCTCTAAGAAAACTAAAAATAAAATGAGATTCGAGAAAAATGTCAAACCTTGAGGTTAATGCTAAAAATCATCATTTTTCGAAAAAAAAAAAAACAAGAAGAAATTGTAGAAAAATCAAGCTTATGAATAAAAAAATTAGATGCAAAAAAAAAACGAATCTTCTTGAATGGCTAAAATTCACATAAAATTGTTATTTTCAAGAAAAAAAGTTTTTCTTCAGTGTTGTTTTACGTATTTAATTTTAAAAACTTTTGACACAAAAACACTTTATTTTTAAATATCGATACTGTATTATTGCACTGAAAAGGTCTGTTTGCCGAAAACGCGTTATGTATCGATATTTAAAAATAAAGTTTTTTTGTGTCGAAAGCTTTAAAATTAAAAACTGTTATTATTTGCGAGAGCACGTGCTCACTTTGCCGGAAAAAATTAACAACCAGGGAGAAAAACAAGAAAAAAATTAAATATCAAGTTTTAAATACATAAAGCGAATACACATTTATACTGTCCCTTAAGGTAGCACCATATTTCAAGATGTCGAATTTTCATGCTCACTCCCCCTCAAGTTATTCATTTTGGACTCAAAATAAACCTTTAAAAATTTCATAACTTAAGAATAATATTAACACGTGTCGAGCGGAGCTTGAAGTTTTCCCATTTGTATTTATGCTTTTCTAAAGTCTCAAAAATTACTCACTATTAGCTGTTTTTCTTGACATAATTTACGCTATAAATCCTGAAATAAAAGCTGCAATTGTTCTAAAATGCCCATTTATTCCCTGAGGGGAGAGAGGTATTTCCTCAAAATTTGCAAAAATGTATAGAATTATAATTCTGGGAAAACTGCCATGCTATACAAATTTTAAAGAATTTACTTTACGAACAAAGTTTAACTTTTGTGTTTTATTTTTTAATTATTTTATTTTAAAAACTTTACTTTACTTTTTTCCATTAACTTGCCGTATTCTGCAACGAAGGCCAGAGGCGGTGTTTAGATTTTGGATAGGAGGTTGGTAGCTTTAAGGAATTTAAACAGGTTTTCTATTGTTGTTGGGTTGTTTAGGTAGCTGATTTGTTATATTTTTTTCGATAACTTCACATAGAATTCTTTTCAGAAAAATCAAAATTTTATTATATATTTCATTTTGATACACCTACTTGACCAAAAAAAAAAATTGAGGTGTGAATTCCATTTCTATATAACTTCAATATCTGAATCAGAGAACCTCTTCCTACTGTCTTAGATTATTTGAAAATGAAAAAAAAGTGAGCAGCCATGCCGCATCACTGGAGCTCACTTTTTAATCGGGGCTTGATTATATTTGGAGGTAATATTGTCAAGTGAACTTCTCAAACTTATAGCCCATATTCATCACCCCTTATCCGTACTAAAAACACCGAGAAGTTTAATCTGAAATATGTAGAATTTTTTGTCCTCCAAAATTGGAAAAGTTCATACTTTTCAGTTGCTTAAAGCTTCTCAAGCTTGACTCAATTTTGGACATACGCTATTTGGGATCCATTTACAATCGATTTCAACTTAAATTCAAGGGGCTCATATTTTGACACCAATCAAATCTACACACAAGGATTGACCCTTCTAGGTTAATTTGATGAGGAAATATGCGAGATTCATGAAATATCACATTGTGATTTCCCCTCCAAAAGCCGTTTATTTTCGTTTTTTCGTTTACTCCCACAAAATGTTGAGGACAACCACCCTCCTCATTCCGCTTCAAAATCACATGTGAAATTAGCATACAGCATACTTCTCATCGTTATTAATCATTCAAATTCATATTTTTCAAATCCTCGTTTTTTGAGACTCCTTAAGCTCTATTCAAATTTTGATAATCCGCCATTCTGGATTGATTTTGACCCTAATTCAAAAGGTCATAGTGCCAAACTAACCCCACACACAATATTTGAACTTTTTGGTTGATTTGATGAGGAGATAATATGAGATATTAAAGAAATTTCATAACTCAAAACTTCCTCAAAAAGCTGTTTTTTGCCCTAGATCCCCTCAAAATATACTTAAGAGGCTGAAATTTGGATATGTTAAAGTCCGCAACTTACTTTTTCGTCTGAAAAGAAAACGAAAATTTTAAGGAATTTGCCCTCTCTCCAGCTCCTCTCAAAATTTGTGAACCATTATTTTGAGGTTATTAAAAAAAATGATATTTGAGAAACTCCATAAAATGGCTCTAACCGTATTTTTAGCAAAATTCATGTAAATCACTTTCTGTGCACTTCTCCACTTTCCTCCCTACGTCTTTCATCAAATCCATGTTTTATACATGTATAGTTTATTCAATTTTACAAAAGTAGGCTGCATCGAAATTCACTTCTCACAATGAACGCATAAAAATTTTTCACATGTTCATCAAAATGCAATAATCGCTCAAAAAATAGAAAAAAAAAAGATATTTAATACGTAAATACTTGCTAGCCTACTGTCCACATGAACATTTGTCTCAAATAAAGTATACTTTATTAGATCTGAATAAAATAAAAAAAATACACGAAATTACATACAATATTTATGGCAACGTTGCTGGATCTCGACTTATCGAAACGTTATCGTCAAAAATGGTTGTATATGTGTATAAGATCTCAGCTTTCCATACTTTACTTACGGATCTCACCTTGTTCAAAACTTCTCAAATAATTTATTTTAAGAATTTGTTACCCCTCTATGGTGGTTATGTATCAGATGCTATAAATAAGCAATTACCCTTCCTATATATTCCATAATTTGTAAATTTTGAGTCGGATCTCAGGTTGCCCAGTTTTTAATCGGATCTCACCTTGATAGATTTACGTATATATATATATATATATATATTTATATTTCCGAAAGGTGAGATCCAAAATATACATTTCGTGGAAAGGTGAGCTCCGTTTTGGAAAGGTGAGATCCGAATTCGGATCTCACCTTTCTTAGCGTGTATATCGAGTTTTTTGACATCAGGATACCATCAGGAATGCATTGCCCAATTTTTGCCCGGATCTCATCTTTCCACTTTTTCGGCCAACATATACGAAGTCAGTTCGACGTTTGTTTTGCAGAGAGCGCTCTACCAGAGTATATCTAAGTGTTACGTTTCGAAACAGATGAGATCCGCGCATTCGGCAACAACGCGGATCTCATCTTTCCGTTCCTTATATTCGGTATTGAATCACGAATACGTTATACTTTAGGCAGCAAGACGTTTTGAAATAAAATCAAATTAAGTGTTTGTTATGAAATCAAAAACAGGTCTATTTTGCACTACCTTAAATTACTTAAAGATAACTCTTCCAGTTAGCAACGAGAAAATAATCGTGTGAAACAAGAGTCCGTTTACCAACTGTAAAATACTTTAAAATAAATTTTAAATCATTTTGTAAAAATTATTTATGTTGTTAAGACACTTTGACAAAATAAGCACTTTAAATATAAAAATAAAACAAGATTCGAGAAAAATTTTGAACTTCCAGCTGACTTCATGGAAAAAAAAATCAGAAAGTCTTTAAACTTGAAGGTAATCTTTGAAAAACTAAAAATAAATTGAGATTCGAAAAAAAAAACGCGAACTTTAAGCTGAATCTAAAGGAAAAAGAGAAGCAAAATTCAGGATATTTCAAATTTTGAGGTAATCTCTAAGAAAACTAAAAATAAAATGAGATTCGAGAAAAATGTCAAACCTTGAGGTTAATGCTAAAAATCATCATTTTTCGAAAAAAAAAAAACAAGAAGAAATTGTAGAAAAATCAAGCTTATGAATAAAAAAATTAGATGCAAAAAAAAAACGAATCTTCTTGAATGGCTAAAATTCACATAAAATTGTTATTTTCAAGAAAAAAAGTTTTTCTTCAGTGTTGTTTTACGTATTTAATTTTAAAAACTTTTGACACAAAAACACTTTATTTTTAAATATCGATACTGTATTATTGCACTGAAAAGGTCTGTTTGCCGAAAACGCGTTATGTATCGATATTTAAAAATAAAGTTTTTTTGTGTCGAAAGCTTTAAAATTAAAAACTGTTATTATTTGCGAGAGCACGTGCTCACTTTGCCGGAAAAAATTAACAACCAGGGAGAAAAACAAGAAAAAAATTAAATATCAAGTTTTAAATACATAAAGCGAATACACATTTATACTGTCCCTTAAGGTAGCACCATATTTCAAGATGTCGAATTTTCATGCTCACTCCCCCTCAAGTTATTCATTTTGGACTCAAAATAAACCTTTAAAAATTTCATAACTTAAGAATAATATTAACACGTGTCGAGCGGAGCTTGAAGTTTTCCCATTTGTATTTATGCTTTTCTAAAGTCTCAAAAATTACTCACTATTAGCTGTTTTTCTTGACATAATTTACGCTATAAATCCTGAAATAAAAGCTGCAATTGTTCTAAAATGCCCATTTATTCCCTGAGGGGAGAGAGGTATTTCCTCAAAATTTGCAAAAATGTATAGAATTATAATTCTGGGAAAACTGCCATGCTATACAAATTTTAAAGAATTTACTTTACGAACAAAGTTTAACTTTTGTGTTTTATTTTTTAATTATTTTATTTTAAAAACTTTACTTTACTTTTTTCCATTAACTTGCCGTATTCTGCAACGAAGGCCAGAGGCGGTGTTTAGATTTTGGATAGGAGGTTGGTAGCTTTAAGGAATTTAAACAGGTTTTCTATTGTTGTTGGGTTGTTTAGGTAGCTGATTTGTTATATTTTTTTCGATAACTTCATATAGAATTCTTTTCAGAAAAATCAAAATTTTATTATATATTTCATTTTGATACACCTACTTGACCAAAAAAAAAAATTGAGGTGTGAATTCCATTTCTATATAACTTCAATATCTGAATCAGAGAACCTCTTCCTACTGTCTTAGATTATTTGAAAATGAAAAAAAAGTGAGCAGCCATGCCGCATCACTGGAGCTCACTTTTTAATCGGGGCTTGATTATATTTGGAGGTAATATTGTCAAGTGAACTTCTCAAACTTATAGCCCATATTCATCACCCCTTATCCGTACTAAAAACACCGAGAAGTTTAATCTGAAATATGTAGAATTTTTTGTCCTCCAAAATTGGAAAAGTTCATACTTTTCAGTTGCTTAAAGCTTCTCAAGCTTGACTCAATTTTGGACATACGCTATTTGGGATCCATTTACAATCGATTTCAACTTAAATTCAAGGGGCTCATATTTTGACACCAATCAAATCTACACACAAGGATTGACCCTTCTAGGTTAATTTGATGAGGAAATATGCGAGATTCATGAAATATCACATTGTGATTTCCCCTCCAAAAGCCGTTTATTTTCGTTTTTTCGTTTACTCCCACAAAATGTTGAGGACAACCACCCTCCTCATTCCGCTTCAAAATCACATGTGAAATTAGCATACAGCATACTTCTCATCGTTATTAATCATTCAAATTCATATTTTTCAAATCCTCGTTTTTTGAGACTCCTTAAGCTCTATTCAAATTTTGATAATCCGCCATTCTGGATTGATTTTGACCCTAATTCAAAAGGTCATAGTGCCAAACTAACCCCACACACAATATTTGAACTTTTTGGTTGATTTGATGAGGAGATAATATGAGATATTAAAGAAATTTCATAACTCAAAACTTCCTCAAAAAGCTGTTTTTTGCCCTAGATCCCCTCAAAATATACTTAAGAGGCTGAAATTTGGATATGTTAAAGTCCGCAACTTACTTTTTCGTCTGAAAAAGAAACGAAAATTTTAAGGAATTTGCCCTCTCTCCAGCTCCTCTCAAAATTTGTGAACCATTATTTTGAGGTTATTAAAAAAAATGATATTTGAGAAACTCCATAAAATGGCTCTAACCGTATTTTTAGCAAAATTCATGTAAATCACTTTCTGTGCACTTCTCCACTTTCCTCCCTACGTCTTTCATCAAATCCATGTTTTATACATGTATAGTTTATTCAATTTTACAAAAGTAGGCTGCATCGAAATTCACTTCTCACAATGAACGCATAAAAATTTTTCACATGTTCATCAAAATGCAATAATCGCTCAAAAAATAGAAAAAAAAATAGATATTTAATACGTAAATACTTGCTAGCCTACTGTCCACATGAACATTTGTCTCAAATAAAGTATACTTTATTAGATTTGAATAAAATAAAAAAAATACACGAAATTACCATACAATATTTATGGCAACGTTGCTGGATCTCGACTTATCGAAACGTTATCGTCAAAAATGGTTGTATATGTGTATAAGATCTCAGCTTTCCATACTTTACTTACGGATCTCACCTTGTTCAAAACTTCTCAAATAATTTATTTTAAGAATTTGTTACCCCTCTATGGTGGTTATGTATCAGATGCTATAAATAAGCAATTACCCTTCCTATATATTCCATAATTTGTAAATTTTGAGTCGGATCTCAGGTTGCCCAGTTTTTAATCGGATCTCACCTTGATAGATTTACGTATATATATATATATATATACCAAAAAGTTGGACATTTGCCAGATGATTACAAATGGTCTGAAACGCAAAGATTTGAAGACCCCACCCTCCCCCGACCTTCCCTTCCCAAATCAGGTAGGCTGTAATAGCTATCGTTTTGTTAAAAACTCAGCTAATAAAAAATAAAAAACCACTCGAAAGAAAAATGTAAAATATAAATTTCGAAATATTAAATTCGAGAAGAATGACGTGTAAGAAATTTGAACAATGGCCGATTCGTCCCAGACAGCCTGTCGCCAAATTCAGGGCGATGACCGGCGCTCCAAAAATCCGGCAACCACCGGTATTTGCTTGTAAAAGGGAATTGTCTTTATTTGGTAGGTAATATTTTTTTTTCTGAAAAAGGTAGGTAAGAATCAAAGTGGTTTGACCTATAACAGGTTACACCATTTGAGATCACGTGAAAAATTTCAACTTTATTTTTTCAAGCGCAGTGTTTACTGATGACGTCAATATGAGCAACTGTGAGTTGATAATATCAACAGCCAATAAGGCATCAGTCTCAATGAGTATTGATAAAATTTCGATCTCTCCTCTTACACCGCAAAAGTGATAAGTCCACATGTACATTTAGCTGCTCATATTGACGTCATTCAGAACCAAATATTTTTCATTTTCATTGGTTGTTGTTCTTCGACCATCTCAGATTCTTGTGGCTGGGAGAACCAATAGAAATTTATTAAAATTTCTTGGTGGCCAGCCGGTATGGTTTAACCTGTTATAGGTCAAACCACTTTGGGTAAGAATTAAACGAAGGGCCGCGCCGATCTTCGCTTTTTATCTCTGTGCGCAGGTGCGACAGAGATAAGGCGAAAGAATTTTCGACATTTGTTGTTCCATTTTCAACTGAGACAGACTATAAGTTCCTATTGGTTGTATGGTGTTATAATAACAACGATTCTGATTGGATATCGAACGGGACGGCGATCCGTTCGTTAATTCGTGTTTCTGTTATCAGTTGACTTTAGATCAGGGTATACAGACTACGGATGAACGAAGAACAAATTAGTAATCATGCCAAATAATTATTCATTCATTTGTAATATTTATAGTAATTAATAATAGTCTTGATACTGAAATCTATAATACATGCGTTTTCTCATGTCTTTCCCATGATTGCGTAACCATGTATGGATTCCTTACTATTACCACCTCTTATTCTGATTGTCGTTGTCTTAAAAAATGTATACATTATTTTTCATTCGCTTATTATAACCCAGTTCGAGTGAATAATGCCTTCTCATTCATCTCAAAACGAAAATGTGCAACCAAAGCTTTATACGCGAAGAATCCACCGTGGGGAATAATGTTTTTTGGCTCTGACGCGTTTGCAGTGAAAAGCTTGAAACTTTTATGCTCCAAGTTGTAGGTTTCTGATTTGGTTTATTACAGTATTGCAGTATTTCTCGTTTTTCAGATCCTAATTTTTGTGAGTATATTTTAGTCGAACGAAAACATTGATAAGTGGATTGGATGTGACTACTTCTTCATCAACAGGATGGAGTAATGAGAGAAATTTGGTGTATCAGTTCGCCAAGTCCGAAAAGTTGACCATACATGATTGGCCGATAGATACAGCATGCATAAAAAACAAATACGACATCGGTGTTGTGGTGTCTTTTGGTCATTTACTACCAGCAGAAGTCTTGGATTCTTTTCCATTGTACGTATCGTTTCCCCTTCATTATTCATGCATAATTGCACTAAAGTAAAGAGACATGCGATAAAAAAGTATAAAGATTGATAAAATTAATATTAACCATCGTATGAACGCTTAATTACTTCATGTTTAATTACTGCTGTTTATTTTGGTTGCCAGTGAGTGCCTTCACAATAGAAAAGTAACATTTTTCAAACCGCTTTTTCAGAGGTATTTTGAATGTACACGGAAGCCTGTTACCAAGGTGGCGTGGCGCAGCTCCAATTAGACATGCAATTTTGAACGGTGATGTGGTTACGGGAGTCACGATCATGAAAATAAATCCTTACAAGTAATTACGGACGGTCGTTATGACATTATTTTGCGAAAACTTCCTTATTGCTTGATTGTTTATTAGATTTGATACAGGTGATATTGTCAGACAATATCAGTTGGCTATAAAACCACATGAAACTGCGCTCGAGCTGACAGATCGTTTAGCCGATGTCGGTGCTCACCTGTTGATGGAATGCATCAGGGATTTACCGCGATCAGTGCATACTGTTGTACCTCAATCTAATCAAGGAATTTCTTATGGTAGATTCTTTTTACATTTTCAATTTCATTATTAACATCATGATGATTGTATGAATACACGTAATTATGTATTCAATTCAGTTAGCGTCATCACCGTCATTACTAACTACTTATTTGAATTTTTTGCAGCAAAAAAAGTTATTCCTTCTATGGCCTTTGTCGACTGGCAAAATAAATCCGCGTTGGAAATTTATAACCAGCATCGTGCACTTTCTGACCTTTATCTGCTGAGAACCTATTGGTTTGGATCACTCTTGAAACTGTCGGATATATCACTAGATCAAGTTATCGGAATGAATCCAGAAAATCGAAGAAGTTTACAATCGTTCCGAATGGATGGTGAAATTTTTCCCGGTCTGGTGGAGTTTAGTAAAAAAAGGTGCCTTCTTAGAGTACAGTGCAAAGATGGAAAATGGATATGTGTAAAACATGTCATATGCGGTAAAAAATGTTTATCTCCCTCGGAATTTTATAATGGCTATTTGAGTAAAATAGAGAATTCGTTAGAACGTAGGTTTAATTCGAACGGCATACAATGAGAACATCTTTCATGTTTGAGTTTGCCTTTTTCCTGTTAATCATTATTTCAGTTATAATTCTTGAACTCAGTTCAAGATGTAAGCGTAGTGATGACTTTTTGTATTTAGCTTGAAAAACAAAATCATTGTACTGCGAGGTTCACTTTTTCACGACGTTATTTCAAACGATTGTTAACTTGTTATAATTATGTATTTTGTTAAAAAATAAAATTATTTTTTTATGTTTTGTTCTTTTTACTTATGGTGCCTCATTGCTGTACTTGAACGAAATATCATCTGTATATTTTCAGTGTTTTTTATTGCAACGAGCAAAAAAATAAAAATAAAAAAACCAAAAAGTTAGGCATTTGCTGGATAATTACAAATGGTCTTAAACGCTAAGATTTGAAGATTAAGTTAAAAACTCAGCTAAAAAAAAATTGTCATTCTTTTTTTAGGCCACTTTGCGAATTTTACATGTAGGCTTACAAACGTTCAGAAATTGTGAAATTATTCTCAACAAATATGTAGAAATGAATAGAGATTTCCTTTTGATCTTGTGCTTGCATTGATGAATAACTAAAACTATAGGCATTCGTAATACATAATTATGTATCTGAAACGATGCCTAATAATGGCGCTCGCGATAACGTATTACGTATGTACTACTTAGATGTTTATAATTATACATAGCGAACATTATTTACAACGAAACGAGTATGCAATTTATGCGACATCATCAAGACGAGCTTAAGAAATTGCCTATTCTCTGATGATTGGGCTAGAAATGCGTCAACTAACATTGAAGACTGAATAACTTGAAATATACGCATTGTGCTATATCCCTGCCTTGATGAAAATAATATATTGTATTGAATGATGATACTTTCTGCTAGAGAAAAGGGGGTAAAAACAAGTAAATAATATTCACACTGAAAGATTATTTTCTGGGCTGAACGTTTGTGCCCTTCCTTGAATAATTGGTAAATTCGATTGAAATTACTTCCTCCTATTAAACTGAAAGCATAATGGATTTTTTTTCAATAGGATTTTCTTGAAATTTCTAAAACTGTTTTTAATAACGATAATGAGGATAATTCAAATAATGAATACAGAATAGTGACAGTGGATTGGAGGCCAGGCCTTTCTATACCTATAGATGCTATTATCTTCGATCATATACTATGGACTGCTAATGGCCATACAAAAAGGAACGCCAAAGTGAAGCAAACAATAACAACATCATAGATGCGCTCGCGCATGCGTAGTGATATTTCAGGAATGAAAATGAAAACGCATCGAAATTTTCAATGATAAGAATGTTAAATCAACATCAAACTACCGATTTATTCTCATTAATAATACTCAATAATTAAAATTACGTTAAAGAAAGAATATTAATAATTATTTCAGTGAAACTACGCATGCGTCAGTGCATCCAACTACTGTAGTTGTTGGATTCAGTTTCTACCATTTGAATTAGCAGTCCATAGTATAATAATGGTTAAAGGCTATTATCAGCAAAAAGACTGCATTTTTTTTTTTGCAGAAATTAACCAACAGTCGCAATCTCAATTCAAAGTTGGAAGCAATTACTTAGCTTATTAGTTTTTAGCGTAAGGAATCAGTTTGGTACCCTTGGGTAAACTGAATCACTGGAAGGATATAAGTATTAAAATGCGAGCACTGAGCTTGATGCATGAGAAAACAAGTATAGGTTATTTCGTCTTCGTGAAGATGGGTAGAAATTCGAATTGAGCTGGAACAATAATTGTAAGAGCGTTGATATTCAACTTCGGTTTAGTTCGTCGATTCTCGTTTTGCAGCATCCGTATCGTCGCTTTTCTGCTCATCCAGCTTACTGTGGCCTAACGCGCATTGCTCAGTTTTCGTTGATGTTCGATAAACGTGAAGAGTAGAGTACGGAATATCGAATACTTCTCATAGGAAGCAATGCTGGAATTTGATAATATGTATATTGGTAATATAAAAATGATATTATTATAGTAATAGAAAAACGTGAGCGTTTCTTATTTTGATAATTAAAATATACGTACTTATGATAACACATTAAAAGAAGTATAATGTCTGAATAATCAATAGGCAATAATATCATTTTAATACCAAGTACCCGAGTATATTCCGCAAAGAATGTAGACACCATCTTTTGCGTGCATCTGTATTTGTATTTTTGGCTCCGGAATTACTGTGTTGAAATTGCACTTTTGATATGACTCACTTATACACACTCGTTAACTACTTTTCGTAAAAATTCAAAACCAATACCTACGAATTGAACGCTCATTCCGCCCAACATTTTATTTTTGAGTTCACATAAAATTACCTGAATAACTAGGCACCTACTTATTGTGTGGAACTATGTGTTCATATCTATACATTTAATTATAAACATGTATCTACGTACAGTAGGTCAGTAGACTATATGCGTGTACAGCATTAAACGAGACATGACCAATGTACCTGCACGTTCGCATATATAACGTTCCTTGCTGTCGTTGTGCTTCAATGTTTTCCTTATTCCCACTCAAACGTACTATAATTACATGAAATACACACATGCGAGTATCATAGACCGAGACGTATTTGCTAATATCTTTTTAGAAGTCGATGCAAACGCTTAATGTACCAACTTAGCATGGAAAGGAAGAGTTCTTTATCAAGTATAAACATACCTAATGGACAGACATTCATAGGGCAGCCTCTGCCTATCGTAATTCAAGAATTCTTTTGGAAGCAAACAGGGTTAGTATTTTTGAGTTGCTTCAATACGTGGAAACCAAAACATCGTAAAATTAAAATGACATTCCTTTCTTTATATTTCAGACCTTTCATCCGACCAAAATTTGGAAAACATCATGAAGCCTCTTGCATGGTAGGTAGAGTAGGTAGTAGACACTACGTAGTTAATAGATGCTCGTAGTAGATACCGTCTCCTTAATATTCTAGCCGATTTTGGGTAATGTTTAAGAACAAGATCCAGTTACTTATCTGCATCATTCGAGACTTTACGTATAGGTATTTGATATGATATGATTGTATTTTAAGCGAATTGTAACCAAAATTGGCGGAATAGTTATACTTCAACTCTGTTATGAGTATAGCCATAACGATAATAATGAGTTTTGCGACATTTGAAACATACTTAGATACGAAAATGAATGTCGATCACATCCTTATTTGACTGCTAAACAATTTATTGGAAGAAACCATGTTTAAAAAATGTAGGAATTTCTTCTAGAAACGTTAAAGAAATGCTCAATGACGAATAGCAGCGAAGAAAAATTATTACCTAAATGTTTTAGTAGTACCAGACACCTAAACCCATGTACAACTTATGTAATTGCATGACTTATGCTCAAAAATAAAAGAGGTTGATAGCGCATGACAGATGAACCCAAATGTGTATCAAACCTATTTATTAAAAATATTCATAGGTACCACGTGATCGCATGATTATTATTTCTTCTAAAAAAATGAAAAATAATGATAATGATAATAGTAATAATAATCTTTACAATATATTAATATTAGAAAATTATTTTAATAATAATCAATCGATTAATTTATTGTGTAATTTAGCAGAACAACATTTTTTAAAGCATTATTCTTAGTGACCCACAGATATGCGCATATTTATCAATTCTTATCCTTTGTTTTTATTGATTTCAGTTCTGTCAAAATGCTCATATCCATAACGTAAGTTTCGCACTTGCGCTCATACTATTTTATGTGATTAGACAGGTATAGGACTGTTTAGTTGAATTAGTTGTTGTGCTTCATTCCTAATAATCATATGTAACCCTATTGGCAAAAATGCAATTCTGATTACCCGGATGTTATGCAGTTATTTTCTCCTAGGTTATCGGGTAGATGCACAAAACCTGGAATCTGGCTAGCCTAGGTAATAATATAAACTAGGTTACCCAGGTATGCAAATGTACCCATTGATTTTACTTTAATCTCCAGGGTTACGAATTTTATGCGCTACAAATGGCAAAATATGAGCTTTAAGTATGCCTTTATTTTGCTTGAAATATTTGAAAATATTCCTTAAAAAAGTAAAACATGCAAAATTATGCGCCATCAATATGGATATCAAAAAACAGGATTTGACAAGCTGAACAATAAAAAAACAGCTGTCAGCACTGAATAAATGATAGGAAATTCGTATTTTGAGAGAAGTACAATAAAAAGTTCATATTTTTTTATTATATTTAATTCTTAGAATTGCATGATATTATTAAATGCAAGGTTCAGTTTGCTCTTACTGGAAAAGAATAAAAATAGCAAAATGTGTAAAATGATAAATTGATAAAATATTCGCTAAAAATTGAAATATTGGGTAAATCTTCCGCAATATGAGTTCAAAATTATCGAAATATGTGAAAATATGCGCCAACATTTTGATTTGTATAGCTCAGAGTTCCATGATTCGCAAAGATCTGTTAAATAGTATTCCTTTCTGTCTAACTAGGAGAAAAAATATCCGCAACCCTGTTAATCACCTATATGTTTGTAATTTTATTTCAAAATTTGAAATTTTTTAAACACGAATTTTTTTGTAATGAAATTTTGAAAAAATTATGGTTAATTTTAAACATAGTGTAGCTGTTATTCATTATATTTTTTAAATAAAAATTCACAAATCAAAAGATTTCGTATAAATTATTGTGTGAATAACAAAAATACAAAAAATTAATCATGTAATTGATCATATCTTTCTTCTTATATTCAATTATTTTCCCTGCAAATTCATATTCTCTGTCTCTTAAGTCTTAGATCGGCAACGAAATCAGTATAATGATTGTATTGTATCTGAATAAAGTCAGTATGATATAATATAGAATAAGCAAATGGTGGATTTAAGGGAAAAGGCCCCGTCGGCAAATGAGCTGCAAAGGCGCCCAAAAAACGAATGACAATTTTTTTAGCTAAGTTTTTAACTTAAAAATGCGATAGCTGGAGAGTGGGATCATTACATTTATGCGTTTCAGACCATTTGTAACTATCCGGCAAATGTCCATCTTTTTGTTTTTTTGTTTTTTTTTTTTTTTTTTTTTTTAAACATAGGTACATTACTGATATCACAAAAAAGAAACAACCAAAGTACCAAAAAATAAAAAATAAAATAGGTAATTATAAGTATACATCCTTATCAGAGACGGATCTGGGATTTTGCCATCGGTTTGCAATAAATTTTTGCTTCATCCCCAACCGTCCCAAAAAAATGATGGAAAATTTTTATGCAGCACAATTTTTTTATCTATTTTCGTACAAAATCCACCTTTCAAGTTTGATTAAAAATAAAAAAAAACACTGTTTTTAAATTTTATTATCATTTTCAATTTTTCATCAACTTTTTTTTTTATTGATTTCTGAATGTAGCAATTTTGTATGTTCGTCCGACTAATGTTCTTTATTATTATATTTTTTTAAAATTGATCATCATAATACCTTTCACATTTAAAAAGTAGTTTGCCGCTCTTGAAATTTTGTCGTCATTCCTAAATCCAGCGTTGATCCTTATACATCCATGCTAAGAGAAAAAACGACTAAGTAAGTACCTACATTATATCACTTCAAAGAATCGAGTCTGGTCTTTTTCTCCGCCGCAAAGAGATAGGTTTGATTATGTAGGAGGTCATTCTAGTTTGAGGTTCGCCGGCTCAGTCGGGGCCCAGTCCCAACTGCACGAGGTATATTTCCAATATTTGAACTTTGGTAAAAAACAAAAAAAAAAACAAAAAAAAAAACAAAAACAAAGAAAAACAAAAAGCAGAAAAAAAGAACGTTTATTATAAATACGGTTATTTTAATGTAAATTAAAAATGACTTCATTATTCGGAAATATATTAATTTATTGCTCATTTGCCGACCGTCAAATCCACCATTGACAATAACATATTGATTATGAGCGCAATTATATCTATTTTACATTGTGCGTCCTATTGATTTGGGTTCAAGCAGGGCAAAAATCCTTATAATATGTAGGGTAGGTATATTTTAAGCAGATACGATATAAATAATAAATGACTAGATACTGCTTGTATTACGTACGTATAGCTTGTAATATTACGATATTATGTATGAATGGGTAACACGGATAACCTGGGCAAATTGATTGGTATGCCTAAATAAAGCTGGTAATCTCACCAAACGGATTTTTTATCCGAATTTCTCCAAAACTGCATGTAGTCCGAAGTAATTTTCAAATTTTGGATCCCTTTAAGGGGTCTAATGTAGAAAAAAAGTAACAAATTTGACTTCTCTTATTTAAAAAACTTATGAATAGAATGTACGAATTATAGTTTTGCCGAGCCAGAATTGCAATCTTCTCCACTGTGCTTCGTAGTTGTGTCGCGAGACGTCGCGATTTGTTTTTTTTTTCTTTTAATTTTTATTTATTTACGCAGTAATCTGTGTAATACAGGTATTTTATGTTATTTGTTTTTGGGATGACTTTTTCAATAGACATATACTTAGTATGTACCATGTACCTATATACGATACCTACACCTACCCGGATACACTGCGTACATACGTACATTTACATATATGTATATACACATGCGCTTACTTATGTGTTTTATATCGGGGTTTTTCGTTTTTGTTTTCATGTGCGACCAATATTGATGTATGGAATAATGAACATACAGGATATGAAGGAAGCATGCAAGGTGACAAGTATATAAAATTATTTTGAATGTACTCTGTACGATGTGATGCGACGCCGGCTCGTCACAGTGTATGGAGATGCACTAGGGTGGAGTAAAAGAAAAAAATATGCGTCGATTTTTACGAAATTTCAACATATTGTTCACTTTTAGTTGAAATAGTCTTGACCAAATTTTTAAAGCCACCCGAAGATTTGGTTTCATTTTCTAGAAAAAGCAGTTTTTCACTGTTTTGAGCCTCCCGTAAAAGAGTTTGAAGAGAATGACTGGCACTCACAAAATGTAATTTTAGATGCTGAATCCGACTATGCCATTTCATCCGGATCTGAGACCACTTTTACCTCTTTACATGGTGTTCAAAAAAAGGCAGTTTTCTGAATGAAAATGCGTTTCGTTTTTTTTTTCAAATATTTTAAATCTGTCAAGACCTATTCAATTATAAATACGATTAATATACTCCTAGTTAATTTAAGTACATATTTTCACGTTGAAGTTGCAAATATTGTAAAGCAATGTTGCCAAGTTTAATAAAAATATATTTATAATTATTAGAATGGAGTGAAAAAAAATGGCCTTCGACAGTACATTGTTTATTTTGTATTGAGATAGTCCTGAACACATTTTTAGTTCAAACTGATCTTTTGGGAGGGAGCTAGGAGTTCTCAAAGTTGGTAATATTATTTTCAAAAAAATTATAAATGCATATTATTTTTTAAATTTTGGTAACATTGCTTTATTCTATTTGCAACTTCAATTTCGAAATACTGAAATCACCAATATTGATTATATTCACAATTGAATAGGTAGCGATAGCTGTAAATTATTCAGAAAAAAAAAAAAAAAAAAAAAAAAAAAACGCATTTTAATTGAAAGAACTAATTTTTTTTTAACTGTGCTGTTTTTGAATGGTATGCAGAGACGTATGTACAAGTGGTTTCGGATCCAGATGAAAGTAGAGTAATCTGAGATCAGCTTCTCAAATTGCACCTTTTGAGTGCTAGTCCCTTTTTTGGCGATCAAAATAGCGATAAACGCTGTAATTTCTTCAAGAAAAACTGATGAAAAAAGGTGTAGCGATTGTAGAAACCTAAAAGTGGCCTCAGATCTGCATGAAAATGGTATTGTCGAATTCAGCATCTTAAATTGCATTTTTTGAGGGTTGGTCGTTCTTCTCACTTTTTTTTGGGGAAGGGAGGCCTTTTTTCGAAAAGGAAACCACTTTCAGCACCCCTAAGTTTCTTTCAAATCGTCGGTTGGGTCTAAAAATTTGTTCAGGACTATTTCAACTCAAAGTGAACAATATATTGAAATTTCGTAAAAATCCACGTATATATATATGTTTTCTTACTCCTCCTTTGTACGCGTTTATGTCTCGTAATGCAATGTACATACTTTTGTTTTTGTGAATGATAGGTGTTTGAAAAAGTATTGGTACAAAATATTCCAATAAATACCGTAAACCCAGTGTATAAGGCCATCCAAAAAGTTCCAAGATGGCGTATTATCGAAGCAGCATTTCCGCACATTGTCCATTGCGTTGCGTCCTTTCTGCAATATAGGTAAATTAGATACTCAAATAGTTGTTCTTAGAATTAAGCGCCTATAACTGTTCGATTAAACGTAGGCACTATTATTCGAAAATCAAAATTTAATACCATTTTACGTGTAGGTATTATTTCACTTTTATTTGTAGTTTAATGCGTGCGACAAAACTACAAAACAGTAAGTTACGCTACATTAATCAATAAAACGTTCAAAATGGTTGAAATTTTCTATAGTTACCCGACCACAATTCTGCCTACAATTTGAGTCGGATAATCGTAAATCGATGAATCGGTTTCATTCATTTCAAGTCATCCACTTCCCATTTCGAAAAAAAAAAAAAAAAAAAAATAGAGAGAAAGGTAAGCAGAGTCTGGGGGAAGAAAGAGAGAAGGGGGCAGTTTGTTGCCGAGCCCAGCTTTCTGAGCAGGCTCGAACATCCGAAGTTTAGGCTTTTTAAATTCTAATTTAGATTTTTATTTCAAATTTTCATTGCACTAAAATCAATTAAATTTTAATTTTTTGAATTCAACGAAAAAAAAAATAAATACACAGAATAGATGAAATGAGCGATTAGTTCGACAAAGCAAAAAAAAAAAAAAAAAAAAAAAAGTAAATACATTTATATAATATACGCATTTAGGTATATTTACTTTTTAGAATTACTGCTACGAGTACCATAATTTTTTTTTCTGTTTTAACATCGCTTCTTCGCCTAGCTTCTATAAAAGGCGTGTAGGCAAAGATCTGTTCTTCTAAGTAGCTAAAAAATTTCCCAGCTCTTACATAAAATGAAAAATTTTGCGAAAAAAATTCCAACAACAACCAACAAGCATTATTTTAATACCAAATAAAGGCATACGTGCCGACTGCTCACTGTATGCTGTACATTGATCTTGAGCATACGTAGGACATAGCGCGTTTGCATATTATGTTAGCGTTATGTAATGATTCATCTTGCGATGCTCGCGTTAAACATGCGTCCGACTGTGTATCGCGGTTGCCAACATTATTTACGGCGAAACAAGTATGCAATTTATTTAACATCATTGAGAGGGTAAAAACTGTACTTGATGAAAACGTTGTTTACGATCAAACACGGCGCGGCGTATACAATTTCTTCGACGTCACTGGTATCAGCAAAAAAAAATAGTGCCTATTCTCAGATTATGAGGCTACGCTGATTGGTGAGCATGACCTGAGAGGAGTGAGTTCGAGTTGACTGGCGTTGAATTTGAGTAACTTACATGTTTTATTTTTCGTACTCGCACTGGACATCGCGATCGAGGTACCCGGATGTAGGTATGTACCTTGTTATCTTTCTCCTTATTGAGGGAAAATTAATTTCACAGAAAAGATGTGATGGATTTACAAACAGTGAGTCAGACGGAATCCAAGTTACTTTATATTCTGCATTGGATAATACTGGACGCTGCGGAGGAATGTGCTGACGCGGATTTTGAGAATGGCATCAATCAAAATATTCCATACCATTATCTCTTTCCCATCACGTCGATTACTGTGAGTTTCAGTGGGTACATCTACGTACATACGTATATGATATATAGGAGTACGAATGATACGTCGCTCGTACTAAATACGATATCTACGTACTTTTTATATACCAAACATTGGCTTTAGGTATGTAGTACTGGACTGCTAGCTCATGCGGCCAAAAATGAAAAAAGTGAAAATCAATTAATATGTATAACTATAATTAATTATCTCCCATCACCTATTATCGAGTCGACTGACGTGAGATTAGCCATAGCCAGTTAGATTTCATTTTAAGAGCGTGAAATTTTAGCATTGTTTAATTCAGTAATAGCCACCTCGTCCCGCTCCGCATAGGGCCGTCCAATACTAATTACTATAAGGTCGACGCGTAAAACGAATAAGATGTGTACGAAATTATTATAGGTGTAATAGTGATAGGTGCTAAACGCTGCGATGTCTGTTTTAGTTGTTTGTTTACATGCTGGCCCCGGTGTTACATAGAATTAAAGAGTCCGAATTACAGTCTTATAGACTGGAGAACGGATTGAAATTATGGCGCGCCTTATGGGAGTATCGTCATCCGGACGCTCCCTGCTTCACAACCTATTGCAAATTGAATCCGAACCGTTTATGGTGTAGGAAACTTCGCAATAATCACACATCGTTCGATGTACTGCCAGGACGTAAGTGCCTAAGCGGCGCGACGCGGCGCGGCGTTCACGTATACTTAATAATTACTAATACACGTATATGCATACGTACTATGTACATTGTACATGTACTATGTATTTATGTGTACACATTAATGGTTGTCAGTTATCACGCACGCGATTCTCGTTTACTGTTGTAGGTAAGGTTTCCAAGGATGAAGAACCAGTTGCTGGTGCACTTTCGCGTAATAAATCCGCAGCTAAACAAGTAATAATACGTACCTAATTTTTTTTGTATTTACGTATTTCGCTGCTAAAATTAACGCTTACGTAGATACATTATTCAGTAGGTACGAGTCCTGCTGCTGCTGCTGTTGCTGCGTTATTATTGTTAATTCGAGCACCTATATCAGGCTACACCTTTTCATTTACTTACCTATTTCTTTTTACAGGTCTCCCTCCCTATACAATCTAGAATTCCGAAAACATCGGTGCAAGAGTATTCCGATGGTTCTGGAGAACACACGGTAAATTATGTATTAATATCTACTGTAGTACCTACGTACATTGAACAGTGTCGTGTGCATTTATATGCTCATACAGGGGTGTTCCCGTGAAATTTCTTGAGGGAGAGGGGGTTATAAATTATGAATGAATTTTTTCTTTAAAAAAAGTTTAATCAGATTTTTTTCTGCAAATGAAGAGCTGCCATTCGCTGACGAAGATGAAGTAGAAAACGATCTCTTAGATTTGTTTTCCTCATTCTTTTCGGAATTCGATTCTTCTGATTTAGTTTTGGTCACCCATTTAAGTAACATTTTGAAATATTTTAAAGAATTGCCAATTCGAAAAATTTAGTAGAAAAAATTTTTCAATTTTACGATTGCGATAAGTTGATAACGGATAAGATGATGCAACCGATGCAACAAATTCATCGATGTGGCCAGTTCAGGAGACATATAAAATTTTTGTTTTCGCAGGACTAAATTTTATTTATTTTTGATCATTTGATTTTGCTGAAAATTTTTGAGACGGTGCTGAGCACCAGTAGCACCCCCTATGGGGACAGCCCTGTGCTCATACGTACACAAGTCGACTACCTCGGATGTGTACTATACCTGTATCTACATATCTACACCTACGTAATTATGGTGGCGCATTTCGTTACCACAGCCAGCGTGTAGCAACAGCAGTGCGTATTTCACGTTGGATATTACTTAGTACTTACGTCTAATGCAGGAGTACAGTATATTGTATCTAGATATTGTAGTATGTACATCAGTTACAGAAATACATTACATACCTACGTATACCAATAGCTACGTACGTACATATTACATAGGTATGTGTTTACTGTTTATTCACATGTTGGTACATTTTCTGACATTTTGCACGCAATCGCGCATATCTCTAGAATATCGTATTTTAGATCAGTGTAACATATTAGGTGGTTCATCATCTCTGATAAATAATGTTCTCGCGCGCTGCTGTTTTGTTATTATTTTACCTGTTGAAAGTTGAACTCTGTAAATATGTTCGATCATAGATTTAGATATATTATATCAAAATTTAAAAACTATCAAATATTAGAATATTATCAAGATCTGCTGCAATGTTAGCCACTGGGATGGAGATTAGCGATCTATTACGCTTGACCCGTTCGTCTTGAATTTGTTGCGGCGCAAATATTCGAATTTTCCATCTTCCTTTCTTTTCATTTCGTTGCATTTAAAATGTAAATAGAATTTTCTTCGAAATCAAGAATTCCATTTTAATAAACTGCCGTCTGCTTTGTTTGAACTTGGAAAGAAACGAACAATATTCGCATAATTATGGAACCGCATTTTTTACAAGGAAATTCGTCTTAAGCATCTTCTGTTATGAGATGCGACTTCGTCTGCATTTCGATTACGTTACGCGATGTGCTTTCGAATCTGCAGGCTAGGTACGGCAGCTGCATCGCCCCTTTTGGGCGGTACGTTGATCGATGGATGAGTAGAGGAGCTATAGTAGTGTTGTCGTCTTGTCTTGTAACTTTGAGGTTTTTTAGCCGAGTTTTCTCGACTTGCAAACGACAACTATTACAGCCTACTTCATTTTGGAAGAGGGACAGGGCAAGGATGGGGTCTTCAAATCATTTGTAATCATCTGGCAAATACTCAACTTTTTGTTTTGGTAGATATATATTTTCTCACCCAAGGGCAGGGCGGGCGAATATTTATGAAATTTGCCTAAAAATTGGCGAGAGACTCTAATTAGAAATGTGATAAAACTACTTTTTGTTTTTTTTTTTTTCGAAAAAAAATCCAAAATGGCGGATCACTCAAATTTTGAGGAGAGCTGTAGAAGGGGCAAATACCTCAAATTTTTTGTTTTTTGATCTCATATGAAAAAGTAAGTTGCGGATACCAATATATCCAAATTTTAGCTTCTTAAGCGCATTTGGAAGGGAGTTGGAGCAAAAAACGGCTTTTCAGGCAAGTTTAATTCGTGAAATATTTTGCTCCACGCGAAGGGCTGGCGGATATTCATGAAAATAGCTGAGAACTTGAGGAGAGACTCTTCTTAAAAGTGCAAACAGAAAAAAATGATTTTTTTTGTTTTTTCTATGAAATTCAAAATGGCCCATCACACATATTTTGAGGAGGGCTGGAGAAAAGGCAGATAACTCAAATGCCTAAATTTTTTTTTTCGCGGGGCGTCATATGATAAAATGAGCTCAAGTGACTAACCTGTTCTAATTTTAGTTTCCTAAGTGAATTGTTGAAGAAGCTTATGATATTTTTATAAGATGAATCACGTATGTACCTTCAAGTACCTACCTATACGATTCACTATTTAGTGTCTGACAATTCGTCCGTGTATAGCTTAGTGTGTCTGTGCCACTCTGCATGATATCATGAATCATGTTTACTCTTTGTGAGCGCTTTAGTTGACGAATCATAACTTCATCGTGGAATTTATTAAAATTCCCATTGTACACAATGAGATACTTAGCCGCCGCTTTTTTCATTTCTTCAAAGTCTCCAGTTTATTATTTTGTACATAGAATGCGCCAAGTCATCGTAACGTACCATTTGCAGATATGTACGATATGTCTTGTTTACCTACGCATATTACCTATATGTAGGGTGTACCTAGCGTGTACTTCGTACGTAAGTATATGTTTGCTTATTTCAATTTTTTTTATCTTTTCAAAGGTTATTTTAAGACTGCCATCTGTTGTTGAATCGGAAGACGTATCGCAAGATTCGCCGATCATTTTTTCGGTACGTTAAGATATCACTTTCATTCTTATAATAATATTATTGTCACAGGTTAAATTTACCTAGTTTACGTCTGTACCCTTCTGCAAAATGTAGATAGGCACTTATGTTTCTTTCTTTATTCTTCTCTTCATTTTCTTTCTTTCTTTCTTTTTTGTTTTAATTTTTTTTTATTTATTCATTTTTTACATTTAATCGACGATTATGTGCAGGGTAAAGCTTCAATATTACAACTGGCGATGGGTAGAAGTGCATCTACTTTGGGAGGTCGAGCATCTTTACCATCTGAACATTTACAGTTGCCACCGGACATCATACAACATATGTCAGCTCGTCATTCTATAACAAATACTGGGTAGTTGAATTACGTATTTTATTCCCATTTTTCATTCATTCATGCGCACTTGCGGTGTTAGTGCGTGTGTGTATAATAAGCATACTCACACGTATTTCTCATTCTATGTGCACACACACCCACTGCAGTGGCAAATAGTAAATAAATAATAGGTGCATTTCGCCTGCTCCTTCTTGATTGAAAATGGGGTACTATGTTTGTACTGGTTTGTACCGCAAACCCCATCGTTTGTACCGCCCCCCTTCCTGAGATATTTCAAAAAAACGTAGGGGTGCTTGGGAAACGTGGGCACCTCCACCTCACGAATGAGGGTTGAAATTAGGTGCAATTGTTTGTACTACGTTTGTACTGGTTATCTTATTACCTTCTGTGTAATTTTTAACGGACTTTACTTTTCAAGTAAATCCGCTATTGCGTTCACTCAGTTTCTTAGTTAGTTAGTTTGTTTGTTTATTTGTTTGTTTGTTTCTTTATTTTTTTTCTTCGCGTTCTCGCGCGATAACTCCAGTAGAATTAATTTTTGAGTATGATGGGACATGAATTGACGTGAGGACGTGTGAGTTGAGGTTTTTCTGTTCTTCCACGATAATTCGAGTAAAACTTGATGGATCCAGTTCAAAGTTGGTGGAAGGGTAAGGATAGTGATGCTTTTGAGCTGATTAGTTTTTGGTGGTGATCAGGCGTGAGGTGACGTGAGGAGGCAAGATTTGAAATGTTTTGATTCCTGCATGATAGCAGGAATGAATGGTTGAGCTTTATAAATAATCAGATTTCTACTTAATTACAATGTGAGCAGATTCAATGAAGCGTAATGTCGCGGTTTTTCCCTTTGCATCAAAATTTCCTGGACGTGAGTGGATGTGAGTTGGCTTGACGTGACGTGACGGGGCTTGAGTCGGAATGGATCGACACCAAATTATGGGGATAGATAGAGTACGTAGACTTTCAGCTATTATTAGTTTTTCAACTTGAGGAAGTGTGATTCAACATGAGGTCACGTTTTTTTTTGTAAATGTTAGTTTTCGCACTATAACTAGGGTAAAACTTGACAGAATGAATCGAAATTTTGGGGAGTAGTAAAATGAGAAGGTTTCTAGAGTTGATTGATTTTTTAAGTCGAATGAACATGAGGCAACGTGACGTCACGTAGTTTTAATTTACAATTTAAAATATGAATTTTAAAAACGAGTATAGCCAGCCTCCGAACCGAAGAAGGCGGATAAGAAGAAGAATTGGTCATCCGCGAAAGCATGTCGAACGTGAGGAAGTATAATTTGACAGGAGGTCGCGCTTTTTTGAAGAAACCGACTGACATATTATTATTGTTTTTTAGAGCTGTTTGAACATAAAATGACCTGACCTCACATGATTCCAAGTTATGCGTGGTAAGAAGATAAATTAAGTGAGGTCATGTTTTGTGTGATACTTGATAAAATTTAGAATAAGTGGAGTTGGTAGAACATTTTAATTTTATATAAACATTTTTTATTCTAGTAAAAAAATAAATTATTCTAATCACATTTAGGTATTTCTGGAAGCTTGGATAGAGGAAAAACTTGCATCTCATTTTTTGTCGAAGTTGGGAAAGCAAACGATTTTCAAAAAAAAAGTGAAATTCGACTCACCCTAGTCTATACCCTGCGTTCGATGAAACATCATACGAGCAATACACCAAATTCTCTTTAAAAAAATCCCATGAGCAATAAGAATCAGGTTTAAAATTTTCATTTCTTCATTTTGTAATAATTATTTCTAATGATTAAAAAAAATTCAATCATTAATTTTGTTCATAATCAATTGAATTAAAAAATATATTTTTTTAAAGATGAATCATTTTGCATCAGTGCTTAATTTTTTAACATTTTTTGCTGAAACAATTTCCATTTATATCTTTGTGAATTTAAATTGAATGAATTTAACCTAATAATAAAAATATATTCGCTAGAACTTATTAAAATTTACCGATAAACCATTAGGCATTACAAATTTGCCAAATTATTATGTTGATGATGGGCGAAGGGGTGAGGGAGTGACGATCGGGGGAGGGGGAGAAGGAGGGAAGAGGTGAGTGATGAGTACAATTTATAATATGGACGAAGTTACAAATTTCCACTGAATAATACGATTAACGCTGTTGTTATTCACGCTTTTTCCTATATTTTCCCTAGTATCCTCACGGAAAAGGTGAAATATCTCTCGAAGTGGGGTGGTACAAACGATGAGGTTTGCGGTACGAACCAGTACAAACGTAGTACAAACAATTGCACTTAATTTCAACCCTATTTTCCAACAAGGGGGTGCAGACATTTCTCCAGCACCCCTACATTTTTTTCAAATATCTCAAGAAGGGTGGTGGTACAAACGACGGGGTTTGCGGTACAAACCAGTACAAACGAAGTGCTAACAATTGCACCCAGTTTCAACCGCGTTTTCCGCCAAGGGGGTGCTGACATTTCCCCAGCACCCCCTAGGTTTTTTTGAAATATCTCAGGAAAGGGGGCGGTACAAACGATGGAGTTTGCGGTACAAACCAGTACAAACATAGTACAAACGATTGCACCTATCATCAACCCCATTTTCCACCAAGGGGGTGCAAGCGAAATGCACCTATAGATAATGAATAGAGAACACAATAGGCGGTACGCATGTATCATGTATTAAGTATACTATAATGTAGCTAGGTACTTAATTTATGATATCTATATTCGTGTTTAGAGTCAATATTGACAAAGAAATCACATTTGAAGCGTCAAAAAGCGGAAGAGCATCAACAGCAGATATCACGACCAAGCCATTGAACTTGTACGCCGCGACATTTATGGATGTAGCCGTTTTAAAATGCCTATTTGCACCGCAGTGGCCCGAAGAAGGAGTTTTTTGGGCATTGAACTTCTTATATCGTCGGTAATTTATATATACGTACCTTATACCCATAGTATGTATATTTTTAACGTACGAGTACCTACATCTACTTGCAACATGTCCAATACCACGAGTCTAATTGATAAGTCGAGTTTTTGAATTCGCAATTAAATTGTTGCATAATTATCGTAAGATGCGAGATTTTTACGTTTTTCAGTTTCTTTTTCTTTTCTTTTTTTTTTTTTTCAATTGAAAAGGGCAGAATCATACCAGTTACCAAATGATCTCAAAAGCTCTTCATAAAAATTGCAGCACCCATACTTAATATTTAGACTTTTGTCCCTATCGTAAATTTTATGATTTTTGAAGCGGTCGCAATAAAATTATTGGACGTTTACGTTTCGACGAATTACTGGTACTTAATATATTTGATTCGCCTAAACAACAACAAATTATTGAACACTCTCATTAAATCTGAATTAGTTCGGTCGAAAAATAAAAAATAAAAAATAAAAATCTAAGCAAGAGTGATGCAAAACTGATGAACGCTTGATAAGAAATGAAGTTCTCGTCATCTACTCGATTACGGGAAAATAAATGAAAGTATCAAACATGATTGCTACAGTTCATGATAAATTTCATATCATGAAGGGAAATTTGGTGCTTCGCTTGTCCGCATTTCGATGGGTCGCACGGTATGCTTAATTAGTAATTACCTACGTGCCTAGATACAGAAGCACGTGCGGCTGTATTAGCTGAAAGATTCAGTTAAAAAGAGATTTGTTTATATGCACATTGCACACGCCTATACTTGTTGAATTAAATTTACTCGTAGTACGTATAATATGTATAATATACTCGTTTCAAATACCTATAATGATCTTATCTCAGTATATGTCTGCCCAGCTATACGTCTTATCATTGATTAAAAGAGCAAAACGAAATGTTGCCACCATAGAATAATAAAATTGTTGATTATTTTAATCGGCATCATGTTCGCAGGTTACAAACGATGAACAAGATAAGAATGGAGCAGCAGCCTCGAAAGAGAAGTAATTCCTTGCCTATTCCGAACATCGAAATCACTTTCCACGAAAGCCCCGAATGCAAACGGAAACGTGTAACAGGTAGGTACCTAAATAATATTGCTTATCTATAATACCTATGTAGGTACTACCTAGCGACCTACGTATACTTACCACGTACTACCGTAGCACAGTGGGGCCGATTGCGATTCTAGGTGGACAAAAGTCCAAAAAGTGACATTCGATTTTCTGGTTGAAAATGCACTCAAAAGTTGTGTACATCCCTCCTCTATAACAAACAAAAGCCACAAGAGCCATAACTCAACCGTAGTGGTCATGGGAGGGGGATGAGTAACACAACCTCCTACTTCTTTGCTCAAAATATCCCGCTAATACGAAAACGCTGATGTATGACTAATGATTTCGTGGTTTTAAATTCACTTTTGGAGGGGAATGATATTTTTTCACGAAAATACGTCAAATAATGAATCATTTCACGGTGTTAATTTTTTTTTACAAATCATCATATTTATTTGAGAATTTTTTTTATTTTCGTATTTTTTTGGTGTTTTTTTACAATTTTTGTTTCCTACAAAACTACAGACCTCTTCAGACCTAAAAGTGGCGACGTGGTGTTGTGCACAAAGTGCTCCTTTACACGCCTGTTTTGATTTCAGTTGCGCCAACTTGCGCCGAAAGTAGGTTTTTTAGGATTTTATGTTAAAATTTAGTGTTTTTACACGAAGAATCTCCGTTTTTTTTTCTAATTACATTCTTTGCATAGGTTGTTGAATTATTTATTAATTTCTTTTTTTTTTGTTTAAATAAAGGGTTTTTAGCCCTTTTTGGATTTTTCTACTTTCTAAATAACCAATTTTCTCGAAACTGGAGCTTTTGGTGCTCTGACGAGTTGAATTTCCGATATAATTTTAGCATAAATACATATGATTGAAAAATCAATAATCACTTGTTCGCTTGAAACTCTATTTTCCAAAAATCGGTATTCTGTGGCTTTTTGAGGAGTTGAATTCCATAAATGATTTCAAATTCAAATTTAGCAACCTCAAAAATATATTACACAATATAAATGCATTGTGCTTTTTTTGAAGCTCAGTTTTTTGAGAATTGGAGTTTTCGAGACTTTAGGGGCTTTTTGAGGGACTATATTACAAAAAAAATTTAAGATTCGAATTCAGCGACCTCAAAAACATATAGTTCAACACAAATGAATGACTTATTTCTTTAAAGCCCAATATTTCAAAAATTTGGCTTTTTTGGGGCTTTTGGGGCTTTTCAAGGCGTTGCATCACAAAAAGAATTTCAGATTCAAATTCAGCGACCTCAAGAACATATAATTCGATATGAATAAATAATTTATTCCCCTGAAGCCCAATTTTCCAAAAATTTGGGCTTTTGGGGCTTTTTGAGGGACGGAAGGAAAAAACTAATATCAAATTCGAGGTTAGCGACTCAAAAAACATAAGGTACGCTTATTTAAAAGTAAAAAAATTACATTTTCGAATTTTGTCCACCTAGATTTGCAATCGGCCCCACTGTGCGTAGGTCTGCATACGCATATGCAAGAATACATTGTACGTACATGAATGCGCGTACAAATTCTTCTGTCTAATTGATCGTTTTCACAGATTCGCCATCCACGCGCCACAAAAACATCAAAGATTCTCTTCTCAACAATCAAAGTGTTCCGGATAAAGTGAAAAAGAATCCTAAAATGGCAGAGCTTCGAAGTTTCGTTGAAAGTAAACTGCTATCGAGATCTGAAAAAAATCTGGAGAAATTAGCTCAAATGGAAGAGAACGATTTTCATGAAACGGTAATCATAAATACCTACCTACATTTACCGTTTTACATGCGTGTACGACGTGACAACGACGAACAGTCGGTATATTATGTACAGTGTGTTCGAGTGATCGTTGTCGAATTAAAAAATTCAGTGCCCGGATTCAAATGCAAAATTTGTTGCAATCAAAATATGTAATAATAATAATAATAATAATAATAATAATTCAAATTCAAATTCAAATTTATTTTCGGTGGAATAATAATTCAACATTCAACATATGTTCAATGACCCCCCGCTAGAGCGCATAGCGCGTGCAGCTGGGGGGGGACTACTATTATTATTAAGGCGACAATATTAAGCATATTAAAAATCAATGCAGAAGCGAAAACAAACAAACAAAAGAAAAACAAAAAACAAACAAAAGAAAAAGCAAAAGCAAAAATAAAAATAAGCAGGTAAACAGGTAACTAAATAGCACAGTAGAAAGCATATAAACTAATATAAATGAACAAATACAAAAAGCAAACAAATAACAGACCATGCAGAGAGGAAGGGGACGAGAGCATCAGCGCGGTGGCCCAAACCCGTTATTTTTTAGTGAATCCCTCAGCCTACGTCTCAGTTTCCTCAGATTGCCCTCGGACCTCAGCTCCTGACTCAAGCTGTTAAACATTTCTACACCCCTGTAGTGGAACTGCCTTCTCGAATGATCCTTCCTCCATCTTGGAAGAGGGAGAACGAAGGAAGATGTCCTACGAGTAACACGCAGCGCCCCGCCCCCCCCCCGTCATCCCGTGCAAGCAACCCCCTCGCAAGAAGGCAGTCTCCAGAGTAACCGTTCCTTCAAAGCTGAGTGAGCCAATGGCCTGGTGAGCACGGTCTGATGGCTCAGAAAGGGGAAGGTTTGCCACTGTCTTGGCCGCCCTCTTCAGAAGGACCTTTAATGGGTGCACTAAGTATTCCGCACTATTACCCCAAAGAGGAAGTGCGTAAGAGAGAGCGGGCAAATATACTGCTTGATAAAAGGTCCTGAGATGCCTTTTAGATATAAATTTACTCAAGTAATATAAAAGGAAATTTAAACGAGAGAAACAGGATATGTATCAACCAAAGTGTGCACATAGGGTAGGTATTAGTTACCGCGTGTTACGAACAGAGGCAGTCGTATATTTATTACCTATTACATAATACTACATACATAATGGTCGTTTTTGCTCAATTTCCAGCAACACAGGCACAGCGCTGGTTCCGATGAATCGAGGAATTTCACATATCCGACAACGTCGTTAGTGAAAATAAACGCTTCGCAAGAAGAAAATTGTAATTCATCCAAGTTGGGAAACATGGTTAAAGTTACAAGCATGCCTAGTTTAAGGTGAGTTGGCGCTACGCGCTACTATACTACACCGCTAGGTATAGTGTGAAGGTGCGTCCATACGAGAATGATCAGCCTCTTTCAGCTTAGATGATGATCAATTTGAGATGAATGTAGTGTGGACGTTTGGATGATCAGCCTCACAGAGCTGAACGAAGCTGATCAGCCTATCATCTTCGATCCATTTGATGTCGGTCTGTTCAAAAGATGATGAATAGTGTGGACGCGATTACATCATCCCAGTTCGCTCATCCTAATGCATAATATAATGTTTCGCTATTTCTGTTCTTCAATGAAATGAAAATAATTTTAGTATCAGAAAGTAACTTTTTTTGGCCATCTGACCATTTTTCTGAAATTAAAATATTTACAATGCGAAATTTATTAAAAATTATGCTAATTTTTAATTATTATTTTTTAATGTTTGTACGAGTAACTGTGAACGAGCTGTAATATATATATGTTATTTAACGAAAATTTTAACATAACAATAAAATTACCATTCATAATTATATAAAATATAAATTTTGGACATTGAAAAATTATTTAAATACTTACTGAATTAATTTTTGATTGCAAAATTTATAGTATAATTTTATTAATAAATAAAAATTAATTTTCAGCATTTTTCACAGTAAAATTACAATTTGACTAAATTTGGCGAGGTGTGGTGAGTAGGTTAGAAATTATTCATGCTATCCCAGTTCTCGCCATCACCAGTTGTAACTTGTCTCGTATCCCTCATAAGGGCTAACTCTGCGTAAAGACACATCGAAATGTAGCATTTAACTTTTTCCCCATAATCTAATGTGCGGAATGCCGATTGCTTCTGTCGGAGGCAAAAGCTAAACAAGTGTGGACATCGACAGATGATCATCCAAGCAGAAAGAGGCTGATCATCCTCGCGTGGACGCGCCTCAAGTAGATTTTATCAATGATAACTGATATTTCGCGCGCTCGCATTTATTTCAAAGCCAAAAGTGATAAGATAGATTAGGTAGATATAATTTATTTGCAGAGTACTCTATGGTATCATTACAATGTCGTAACAACAGTTATTACATAATTATAAAGACAAAGAATAAAAAAAATTAACATTTAATCAAATATAATGTTTGAAAATAAAAGAATAAATAAATCGTGAGACACTGTTGCACCATGTAAAACGCACTTTGCATTCAGCTATTTCCCGAATTTACTTTTTAAAATTTTATCAGAAAGAATTAAGGGTCTATTTCACATAATATACTAAACTTCGCAGGCGTTATATGGTAGCCAAAATTGTTAACTCTAAAAAAGTGACATTTTTGAGACTAAAATTCTTCGTGAATTTCTGATGAAAACTTTTGAAATTTGGAAATAAAAAAGTTAGGACACTTGTCTTTAACTTGTTCAGAACAAAAAATTTGAATTCTGATTTTTTATAAGAAAGCTATGAGCTATGAATTATGGCCTCCTCAGAAGCCAATATTTTTTCAGGTAATCAACTAATCAATTAATTAAAAAACCTTCTGTGAAGTTTCTCGAATTCTTATTATAAGTGCATATTTCAAATTTCAAGTAAAACATATAAGTAGTATTTGGGAATCAATGTTGCACGAAAATGGCTATTTGGCAGGCAAACCAGTCTGCAATCGTGTGTGTGGAATAGACCTTTGAATCGATAGATAGATAGCCTATAATTTATTTGCAGAGTACTCTATAGAGTCATTATAACGTTTTAACAAAATAAATAAATAAATAAATAAAAATAATAATAATAATAAAATAAAAGTTTTATTAAACACAGAACTAGTATACCTAATTATTTACATTGAAAAACTAATACACGACGTTTCGCCGTCGTTGACGGCATCTTCGGGTTAATATAATTTTATATTAAATCAAGATATTGAATAATTAAATTTTAATGAGTTATAATAAATTTAATTAAAATTTTATTAAAATTTAAAAGTAATTTTATGAATATACTTCCTACACTTACGTGCCCTGCTGGGCTGCTGACTACTCGTATGGAGAATGAAGAAAATCTGTGTAACAATGTTGTAAGTGGAAGCGAGTGTCGATACAATCGTCACCTATATAATTAACTAAATCACATAAAGTTTTCGAATGCCGAACAGGAATTTCAAATATAACATTTTGCAATCATGCATGCTTATTTTGGAATCATTTTTAAGGTTGCCCACGTTTTTACTGAACTTAGGCTGAAGCCGCGCAAGCTAGAGAAATTTTCTCCTCTTAAAAACGCATACGTAAAATTCTTATTCATATCACTTATTGTCTGGGCGTTAAACTTTTCAGGAAATGACAGCACTTGAGTCCAGAAAAAAAGCTAAAGAATTTAATTGTCCTTGTAATTTCGTAAGTGTAAACTTTTACCCTTCGCGCAGTATCGATAGTATGAGGTTGATTTTTGTCTCAAAGAGAGACGCATTATGCTCGTTTTTTTATTTTTCATGAATTCTCAAATTATTCCACATTACGCTTGAAATTCCGGTAAATTGAGCATTTTACTCAATTTTAGTACTTTGATGAGCCTTGCGAAGTAGAAATTTGTTACTACGCGTCTGCGGAGTTACGTTTAAGTATAAAGCAAAAATGAACTTCGGAGTAAGTGCATTCATTCTAAGGATAAATTATACACCTACTTGCAAATATAGACATACGGTGAAATACTTTCATTAAAATAAGAATACGCGTATCAATTTATGGCATTTTTCAGCAAAACGAAAGCTCCCTTGATTATCTCTAATAATTTCCAATTTGAGTTATTTAGTAGGTACCTCTTCAAACTCATCTTAAATTCTGATATACATATCTACATTTACGAATTTTGAATTTCGAAGTTTATACTAACGAAATATCGAGTACAATTAAATTTTGTTGTTGTTGTTGGTTTTTTTTTTGGACTCAAATGTTGGCATCTCCTGTAAAGTTTTATGCCCAGATAATACCTATATTAAGTGATTTGAATAAGAATTTCAACTATTGGGTTTTAAGAGGGAGAATTTCCTTACCTTACGCGGCTTCAGCCGAAGCTCAATGAAACCATGTCTTCGCGTCTCTCCGCACGCAGCTGCCGATGCATTCGATACCTCTCGTATAGATCTTTCGACATTTCGGGTATATGACGCGAATAATTTACTACTTCATATTTGGCGTTTCTTACGGCTAACTTCAACGAGTTTTTTTTTCGATAGGTGCGTAAAAGTGTTGGAAAATTACATCATTTCTGTGTTTCAGGTAATTAAATCGGTATACTTAAAATTTTGAAGAGAGAATGCGCGTTCTTCGTGTGTTTTCGAATCACGATTAAAAATTCTTCTCCAGCCTATTTTTTTTGAAACTGACGTCATCATTTTCTATCATCGTGATCAAGAGATTTTCTGGGTGCGCGAAATAGCTGTTTCGTTGAATCACGGGTTTTACCATTTTTTGAAATTCACCAATGATTGAATTTTCAGCAGCTAGATAAACTTGAGATGTTCGGGCTATGGGTAGTACCTATGGTCTCAAACATCTTGTCGAAAGACTTTATTATCATAGGAGAAGACAGTATCGAATGAGTTGTTGGCTGTATTTTTGCAATTAGTACGTTATGAGGACTCCTTGCCTGTTTGTCTCAGTCTATAAATAGCTAAGAGCTAATCGAACATTTATATGGCTCCAAGAATTTTTGTGTCCATTCTGGCAATGGTGAGAATCGAGCTTGAGTGCTGAAATTTTTACGACATCTTTTTGAGATAATTTTACAACAATTTTTCACTGTGCTGTCCCCTTACTTTTCGAAAATAACTAAAATTCGGCCCACCTTACTAGGTACCTATGGTAAAATTTCCAAACCTATCTTTCAGCTCTACTCATCACTTTTGTGCATGCAAGTAATTAGCTAATAATATGTTCTATATGATATACGTATTAATACACTTGACGTACTGTCTGTCAAATATAGCTTGAGACTTTTTGACAGCGCAAAGTTAGGCAAAAAGCGCGACAATTTTCACGACTTCATTACTTCCCAAAATGTGTTCAAATTGAAAATGCTGACCAAATAGTCGAAATACTAAAGCACAAAAAAGTACGGTAAATGCGTTTCCAGTGTAATTCGATGAGTTAATAGGTAATAACACATTTACCTACTTTATAATACAATCCACATTTTGAGTAACCATGCATGAATTGTTGCCTATCTTTGCGCTGTCAAAAAGTCTCAAGCTATATTTGACAGACAGTATGCACGTACTATGCACTGTACTTATAGGTACTAGTAGGTAGGTAGCGTATACATATTATATTCAATATAATGTACCGTTGTACCTATTACCTACGAACGTCGCGTCGCGTCGTACGTCATATTGGCATAGAGTAACAGCAGTACCGGGGTATGGTGTACAATGTACGCTGTACGTTATGTGCATTGCATGGGCAAAATACTTCGTACAGTTTTTTAGCTTATAATAGTCTTAAATGTAGGTTATACTTACACTGACGGAGAAAAAGAAAGCTATTTTTACATGATTCGCCGATTTAGCTCTGACGTTGGGTGTTTCATGTAATCTTTACAAAGTAGGCTGGCCTATTCGTTTTTTTTTTTTTGTAAAAATTACAGAAACGTACATGAATCGCTAAACTTTAGAGCAAAATCGGCAAAATCATATGAAGATACACATTTTTTCTCTATCAGTGTAATTACTCAACGCGAATTTCCGACTCTTTAACGCGATATCTATTTTCTTGTCTTCTTTTTTATACTATATCTTTTTTCGTACTTCTTCTTATTATATTAGCTGTCTGCTTGACGATGCAGGGAATAAAAATATTAAGTAAGTTGAAATTGCGTAAGTTTTCTCATTTTCCTCAAGCTCATCTCATTTTACCATCCGAAAATTGAAAATTACATACTACCTATATGTTATTTTATTTGCTGATTCGCTCACCGCTCAGTTGTTGTAGTTAATACCTACGTAGATATATGTATTAGAAGCGAAGAAGAGAATTGACAAATAAACGAAACGAGAAAAGTGTTAATTTTAAAGAAAATTCTCGGTAATCTTTTTCGAATTATTTGCAGGATTGGCGAGGATAAACATCATAGCTTCGATAAACATGCTCCGAATCCAGTCATCACTGTTACGCAACACACACCGAATCCGTCACCCGATTACTTGCGGAGAAAAGTACCTAAAATTAATCATAAATATACGAGTATAAATACATTATATGTATCTATGTACCGTGCGATTTAGTGGTCTTTGCAACCCTCAGTGTGAAATTTTCAATCTCTAAGCAGAATTGAAATTTTTCCATTTCTTTTGGTTTTTCGATAAATACGATCGTAAAATTTAATGATAAATTTTTAACATTTTACTTTTTTATTGTTAATTGATTTATCTAAATCAATTTTATCAAAAATCGGCGCGGCGTTGCAAAATAAAATGGAATAGGTAATTAATCAAAAGTTGAATAAAGTCCTATAATTTTGACGAATATGGTTCAGGTAGGCAATTGAGTTTTTATTTCTTAATCCATCAAAAAACGACGAGAGAAATTAAATTATCTGAATTTTTCTTTTTCAACGTACGGTATACGTGGCACGTGCATATATCTACATATGAGTACCTTTTTTTTTTTTTTTTTTCCACTGGTAGGTATTGTATCGATATTTACACTTTACACCATTACTGCCTTATCAAAGACTTAAGATTTGCATAGTAGCTGCGTGTAACATATACGCTACAGTCGCTGCTAGAAATAGTACCTACCTACCTATAAATACGTATTACGCACGAATAATCGTATTTTCGGTTGATTTACGCGGATATTTATGTACTTATTATTGTATTTCAGCATTCGTTCGAAAGTTTCGCGGAACACGAAGATAGCCGCATGAGTAAAGATTCGAAGCAGCCCAGCTTAACGCGATCTTTAACAGATTCTAATATAAGTTACAGCAGCGAAGAAACTTGCGAAGCAAGTGGATCTGCTGAGTACATAAATAGAGAGGGTGACATCGACATTTTGGCCGTGTTACAGGTGAGTTTCATCTACTAGTATCGGGAGCGGATTACCTGGTAGTTGTTGTCGGTTACGTAATTTATTCATCTATTTAGCTACCGTTCAGCTGCATACTGATTAATCTCATCTTTTCAGGCAACGCACAATATTTCTCAACGAGAAAAAACTGTGTGTTCAGTGCAGGTATGCGAAATTTTGATCAAAATTCTCGACTTATTAGTCGAAATGGGAATATTGCATCAACATTTTCGGGAAGAACATCGCTCAAATTACCTATTTGCCTTGGATCACTTCGCGACATTTTTGAAGTCTCAGAAGCTGGTTGATCCACTAACATTGATCGCAAACACCATATTCAGGTATAAGCTCGCGTAAAACCTCGGTAATTCCGGTATGCGTGTACGACGAGTTAATTACTATACGTATGAGTTCTGAATACAGAGCATGCTTTCGGCAGTATCAGGTTATCGGTCATCAGCATCTATTACGAATAAAAGCGATTCACCTGCTCAGACGACTCCGCACGAACGTTTGACATTCTTCTTTAACCCCACTCATGCGTACAAAGTAATTATAGTAACTGGTCCGGTTTCTAATTGGTCGCACGTCACGTGCGTAACAACCAACCAGCAAGTCGGAAAGTGGTAAATTACCTCCATTTGTTTGTGAAATAAAAACATGAATCAGCCTTTGACTAGGTATATACCCCTGGACCGCTCGAACTCGTTGTTTAGAATAGCACAAATTTCTGTCGATATCAAGTGAATGCTCTCAGACCAAAATGCGTCTGCGCATGCGCGAGTTCAAAGCTATCAATATCATTTCGAGTTTCGAGTATAACAAGTAACTCGCGCATGCGCAGACGCATTTTGGTCTGAGACTGTTCACTTGATATCGACAGAATTTTTCTTTATAGTTCGAGCGGTCCAAGAGTATATAGTCAAAGGAATCAGCTGATGATTCAAATTACAAAGAAATTCAGTTGTTCGCTGAAAACTGAGCGATATTACTTAGGAAGGTAGAAATGAAATACCCTAGATTTTATCGCAATCTAGCCTTATAATTAGTCGTAACGCGTGTGGTGTATGATCAATCAGAAAGCGGACCAGTTACTATAATTACTCTGTAATCTGCACTCTTTCTGATTGATCAACGCATTACTTTCGATAAATTTCAAAATGGCGGATCGGTAAAATTTTGAGGGGAGCTGGAGAAGGGGTGAATACCTCAAATTTTTCGTTTTTGATCTCATATGAAAGAATGAGTCACGGATATTAACGTATCCAAATTTCAGCGTCCTAAGTGCAGTTTGGAGGGAGTTACAGTGAAAAATGGTTTTTTGAGGAAGTTTTGAGTAACGAAATTTTTTGAATCTTCCATATCTTTTCACCAAATAAACCTAGAATGGTAGAAATTTGTGAGTGGGGTTGGTTGGTTGGTTTGTGACCCGAATATGATCTTTTTAATTTCGGTCAAAATGACGAATTATCGAAATTTGAGTAGAGCTTGAGGAACCTCAAATTATTAAAAGTGTAATTAATATGAACTCATATGACTATTGGGAATAAGAAGTATATTGTATCTCCAATTCATCTCCGTAAATGATGTTGGAGGGGAGGGGTTATTGGCCCCAAAATGTGGTGAGGGTACACGAGATGTCGAATATTTTTTATTGCGGTGTCATATGCTAAAATGAGACCAAGGCACCAAGCTATTCTAATTTCAGTCTCCTTAGTGATTTGTATGGGAGTTAAAACAAAAAACTTCTTTTAGAGGGGAAATAAGAAATTTCATGAATCTTCCATATCTTATCACCAAATCAACCTAGAAAAGTCAAACTTTGTGTGCAGGGTTAGTTGATGACCAGCATATGACCTCTTCAATATGGGTCAAAATGGATCCAAAACTGTGGATCTTAGCGATTTCAAGATAATTTGAGAAATATGTTTTCATATGATTATTGCATGGCAAGAAGTACTACATTTGTCCTACGTTCAACTTATTAAGTGATTTTGGAAGGGGTAAGAAGTGGGGTTTTAGGTTTGGTATTGGGCGCGGCCTATAAGCATATGAAGAGGTTAGCAATGTTTTTTATAAGCCTGAACAAGTCACAGTTAAAAACTCAGCTCCGGTAATACAGCAAGGCTGCCTTCTTTTTTTTAAATTCTAATGTCATTTTCAAAATGTTTATGATTATTTGTTTACTTTTATTAAAAATTAAACAACTAATGTTGACGCTTTCTTAATGACGAAAAATAACGATATTACATAAAAATAAAAGATTTTTCAACTAAAAGATTCTAGAGTATCTTAAAAGCAGACTTTACTAATTATACTAATTATTTTTTTTTTTACACGAATAAATGAATTCATTTCAACTGCATTTCAATTTCTTTGCATTTGAAAAAATCAATTTTAAGTAATTGTAAAAGAGATTTTTTTCGCTGATTGTACCCGAATCACTTGGACGCATGCTGGTATATATGTTGTACAAAATATACTTCGAATATAATTATCAACTTATAACTATAAGTATGTTATATCTGATTAGCTGGCATAGGATCTACAGGTGATTAAGTTTTTTCACAATTTGTAGGATTATCAAGCATTTAGGTTGCCCGAATCATTGTAACGAAAGCCAAAGGATGGCGACGGCTGCTTCTACGGACGTAATACGCTCGCATGGTCAACTTCTTTTAGGAAGACTAAGAAAAATCAACTTGCAACAATTTGAAAATTATTTACGATCATTTGTAGAAAACTCTTCCATCACCGATGTATTGGAATTTTTTCACGCATTTTGCGGATATTGCATCGATCCGTGTTCTTTGCTATCGCCTAGTAAGAACGCAATGAATTGCATAACTTGATTATATTATTGCGAATGGGTGTAAGATTTATTTTCTTTTTCTCTTTCTCTTTTTTTCTCACCCTCGATCAATCAATCAATCACTCACTCCCTTATTCATTCACTCAATCACTCACGTATACACACATCCGCCCTCACCTTCATAGATCAAAAGCGAAGTTCTAAATCGCCAGATGGTTCAATTCAAGGCGGATATTCAACTAATTTCGGTGCTGGTTTGAATAACGTTTATGGAGGAAGAGGTATCGAAGGGCAAATATTGACAGCCACTTTCAAGATTTTTGTTTCCAGGCTGACTGCAGCGCCAAAAGAGATCAAGGCTCCAGAAAATATGGTAAGAAAAGCCGTTATTCTTGTTAAACTTGACTAAGTGTTTGCAGTCGGGCAATCAAGGGGCCATCAAGTTATACCCCCGCTCCCCCCCCCACCCCTATAAAAAACAATTCTTCGAAACTTCAAAAAATACTTATTAAACGTATGCTGCGCGGAAAAAAATTAGTTATTCTATCTTGGATGCCGTTGTAGATTTGAATTCTTGTAACGATAAGTACAGCGGAAAGGTCTTTTTCAACCTTGAGACGACTTTAAACGTATGTAGATTGGCGTTTCTAAATGTTCATCGCCAAATCGGCGTAACTACCGACGAGGTCTTGAACATTTTAGGTAGTAATCCTCGAATATTAGATAGATTTTGTTTTATAATATTTCAAATATGTTTCATATAATTATTTTTTTTATTTGTTTTATTTTATATTGTTTGGACGTTTTTCATTTTATAATGTTCCAATTTATTAAAAAAAAATAAAAAAATAAAAAAAATAAAAAGTACAAGTTGTGAGTTTTAAGCCAAACATGTGATGTAGTTAGACTTACCCAACTACTCAGCTATTTTCGGTAAAATTCACTTTGTAATTTTTTCAAAAAATTTTTACACTTCATATAAATAGCTGGGTATCAACCGGAGTTCGAGCTCCGTTTTCTTTTAGCCGCCCAAAAAAGTTGTGGTTGCTACACTGCGTATTTAGTAATACTAAATTCATGAAGATACTTTTGATTGCTCGCCTATGCGTCCATAGTCGTTGTACCATGATGCGAGATTGTTAATCAACTACATCAAAGAAGCGCACGGCGGTATCTTTCGTCAAGTATTACTAAGCGGCTTGATCGATACGGAGGTGAAGACGTTTCAAAAAGAAGTAGATGTACAAACTACAAAAGTAATTCGGTGCGTATTACGTCGCTCGTAGCGGAAAGCTCTAGCTCTAGCTCCAGCTCCAGCTCAAACTCCTGCTCCATCCGTCATTCGTCATGTCGTAATTCTCTTATCTCATTCCACTTTTGTAACAGGCACATTCCGCAATGCGATCAAGATGAACAAATGGAAGATACCTGCTTTATTATTACCGATGAAAGAGATAAGAAACCGTTGTTCAAAAAAAGGAGCACGTCTTCAGCGTGCGCGGTAAACGCCTAATTTACTCGTACTTTAGTCGTAGTTATACCGTGCGCGCAATTGATTTATCGCACAACAACGCAAAAACTTCCTAGAACTATAATTTATTTAATATTCTGAAACCAAGTTATAACTCTAAAATGTGAGCTTATTTACACTTCTAATCAATTTTATAGTATAATTTGATATGAAATTGGAATAAAAGACAATTCTACGAATGTACTTTTAATATTGATTTCAAAATCATGTGAAACGAGTTTTACATGATTTTTGCGTTGATGTGTAAGTAATCAATTGAGCGCATGGTATAGAGAACGATACAGAGCCTCGGTTATGAACATTCGTTAGGAGTTAACGAATTCGTTAGTATTATAGCTACTAGCTAGTAGGTAATATTATAAAGATTCGCAAAGGTGTTAGGTAAGTGTCGTTATGTAACGACTGGTGTGGTGTCGAGGTGTCGTTAAGCTTCTTTAACGCTTGTTACATTGGTTCGATGGTACATATTTTCTTGTGGTTAATTTGAATGTTTTTATGGTATGAAAAATGAGAAGCGGAATTCGAGAAGGGATATAAGTTTAAAATATTTCACGTTGTAATTTTTACTTGGAAATTTTTGGTTAAAATCAAACCTAACTAGTTTATAATAATTGCATTTTGATTGATATAAGTGTTTCAGCTTCAAATTACAATTTCAACTTTATGCTACATTTTTACAAAAATGTGGAAGAAAGTAGTATAATATGCTTGTTACCTATATTATGATAACTTGTGTGTTTTTTATTTTAATTTAGCATCCGTTACGGGAATAATAAAAACGAGAGAGGTCTTATTAAGTATTCTGCCTTAAAATGGTAGCTAAAACAATTACATATTAATCAAAATGCAATTGCTGTAAACCAAGGCCTGGGAGTCACTCCGGCTTCATCAAAATGACTATACAAAATCGCTCCAAACCGGAGTGACTATGGAGTCTCAAAGTTTCGAAGTTGACTCCAGTTTGAAGAAATGCTCTAGAGTCAGGGGTTGGAATTGGAGTTGAATTTTAAACCTGATTCCGGAGTTTTGAGTTGGCCATGCCAGTTATGTGAATTTAATTCAACTTTGAAATTTCAAAATTAAAATTTTGAAGTGAAATTGAAATTCATCACGTGTTGGATGCCGTTATTTGTTTTTCATAACATATACTACCACGTCGCCTTTGAATTGGAAATCTAGCATCTAAATTAATTCGGAGTCAAAATAATAGGTATTTAGCGAATTCATTTGAAGAAATAAGAAAAATAATAGCAAATTAGAAATCTCCGAATACCGAGAACTGCGCAAATAAGACCAAAATACCTTGTCAGCTCTTATCATTAAACTCTACCTATTATAATAGAGAATCTTCATAATACGCTACCTTCAGGAAGGATAACAAATTCGTTAACTTGTAACGAACGTTCGTTTTACATGCCCAGGTAACTAGGTATACCAGCTAGTAACCTATGCATTTAAGGTAGGCCAGCGCAAAGTGACCAACATTATACAGTATGTGTTCACGAGTAAGACTAGCTATCTATTTAATTATACTAATGGATAGTAATTTTATGCTTGCGCGTGTTCCTATTGTATAGAGTCTGTTCGAAGCGGAAACTGAAGTCGAAGAGACCAAATCATCGCAGAGTCCATGCAACTACATTCGAAAAAAACACCCAACACTAACGCCACGTCCGAGTGAAAGGAATTTTCAAAAAGTCGACTTCATTAGGAATCAGCCGCGATTTCCAATCGGTGGTTTAGGTGAACCTACAACCTACCTATCTGTCGTATATTCCCTATAGTTTATACATACCTAAGAATAGGTGCATTATGAATCGGCTATATTACGCATGTAACTGTGGAAATTTGAATTCTTTCAGTGAATTGGTTACGTAAAGAATATGGACGTTCGGAATCTTTGGATAGTCACTTGCCGGACGACAGTGATTCTCCCATCGAAGCGAGTTTATCTCAACACATTGGAATGCTACATCATTCGCATAGTCGAAACACATCCCGAAAATTCATCAGGTAAAATTCATCGTTGCGCGTTATGCCTTTACCTTCACCTTCACGTTTGAACTTTTATCAAATACCTATACGTACTTCAGAAGTAAGCCTAGATCTTTCAACACAACTATTCCAAACTTTAAAATTACTCGTATTCTAATTTTCCTCATGAAGAAACAATATTTAGTAGTAGGTGTAACTGGTCTCCCAACAATAGGTTATATAAGCGGGAACTAAAAAACCTCAATTCAGGCCTCCTCACGCTAACTCGCGTTTCGTCATGCCCGAAAATTAATCAGCTCTAAAGCATCGCTATCCTTCCTCATCAAGTTTTACTCCCTTGAAAAGGATTCAAGTTAAGTGTATGAGTATTGAGTTTTAAAGCAATATTAATGTTTAATAATGCTACTCATTCTCAAATATGTGTAGTGGTCGGCTATGATCATTTCACTAGTCACTAGATGAAACGGTCGAGCTAACTTCGTACAAGAAATTGTTGACTTTCCACCTATAAAAACCGCACATCCGAGGTTAATAAAAGTGATACAAAAAATGGGTCTGGTTTCGGGTTGGTTAATGTAAAAAATGCTTTTCCCTTAGCGATGACGAGAGTGTTTCTGTAAGTTAGATCTATTATTAGTCTTAGTCCGTAGTTCGCAGTCTCTATGTCAATCGTGTTCAATACTTACATCTACATACATAGGTTGTTACGTTGTAATCACACGAACACGATTCCACAAAAATACGTGCGTCTTTATTTGAAAAATTAAACGGGATCATAAAAAAAAAGTACACAACTCGATCGACGCCGGGGCCCCCATCTCCCGGCGGAGAGGCACACGGAGTACGTCCAGCTGCTAATGACGATTTTTTCAAGTTTAGCAATAAAAAAACACATCGATATCGTATTAATTTGAAAATTACTCGGCTATACGTATGCGCCTGTTAAATATGGACTGAAAGAAAACGAGATATGAAAACCCAATACACAGGCAACCACCACCTTCACATATCTTATCTATGGCGACGTATCAGGTATAAGACAAATGCAGGGAAATACCCATTAGGACACAGCCTGTTAATGCTACAAGGTAAATGAAACCTTTAAAAATACATCGCGTTAATTTTTATCCGCCGAATCCAACCGAAATATGTTTTCACAACGCTACCTCACGTCCGATCACCCCCAAAAGCTAATCAGACCAAATTGCGTAATTAAAAGCTGAAGTTTGAAAATAGCGCGCCTCATACAAAAATCCTGGCGCATTATTTATTAACTACTCCTTCGCGGTTGACAGTTGAGAAATGACGTTTACCCTTTACGAATAAATTTTCTTCACTAAAAAATCATTATAAATAATATTTTCATATTATATAAAAATTAATTTATTAAATTTTAATATTTTGAATCAATTTAAATTTTAAAATTTATTTTTTATTTAATCTTGATACAAAAATAAAATAAAATAATTTATATTTCTATTATTAAACTATCATTTTTATTTAAAAAAATTAACGAATTAAATTACTATACGATTAATTTTAATATAAAATAAAATACATTTTCCAATATATGTATTTACTTTGTTAAGACTTAATTTATGAACTAAAAGTGACGGGCAATATGTTCATAATAAAAAAATTAATTTATTTTATTTAATTAATAAAATTACTTTTAAATTCTAATAAAATTTAATTAAATTAAATGAATTTCTGTATTTTTTATATTATTAATTTTTATGATAATTTGTTTTTTAGGATATTCTTTAATTTGAACACAAATATCTTAATGAGTGATAATAGTAATTACAAATTTTATTTCTATTATTCCTTAAATTGGAATAAAATTAATATTATGGATTTGAGGAAATTTGGTCGAGCGTTATAGATGCGTTTATAATTTTTTTTTTGGTCCATTTACCGGATGTTTCTTTTAAGCTTTTTTTCGAGCTTTATGCAGATTTTCGTTGATTTTTTTTTACGATTGTGCACATCTACCACCTAATACCTTTGCAATTTTGCTTTCGTTTTCGCTCTCCACTTGATGGTTTTCGCGCACGCTCTTGCACAGAAAACCTGTCATGTTTTTAATAGGCCTCTATAGATTAGGTATTCATAATCCATTGTTTGTTTGGAATTTTTTTGAATTAATTAAAAACTGCTTTTTAATAACGAAAATGATAATTATTTAAAGTTTGGAATGGGTGCGTTAAAGATCCAAGCGCTTACCACAATTACTTCGATTAATAAGTTATCTGCACTTATTTTAGCTAACAATAGATTCCATGTTTGTATTTGTATGTACCTATCTGTTTTTTGTGTATTGTATGTTTGCATAGCGTGGGCCAAACATTTTTTTAAAGCTAAAAAGAGAGTAGGTGATCAGTTGAATAAGATTGGCTTTAAAAAAGGCAAGAAAAAAAACCGTAGCGTTGAAGACACGCAAGGAAGTTGTAAGCTTCATTATTTACTTATTATGTAGTTGTGTGCTAGGAAAAGTCGAATTTTGTTTTTCATTCCTTGTTGTTGTTGTTGTTGTTGTTGTTTTTTTGTCAAAAAATGTGTCTTATGACGATAGGATCGTGAGGTAATAAAAATGTCAATTTTTATACCCGCACTCCAATGAAGGGAAGCAGGGGCGTACCGAGGACATTCTTCGGGGGAGGGAGGGTGGGGGAGAAAACCAAAAATTGCCAACTAATATCGTGAAATTTTACCAACTGTTGACCTTTTTTTTTTTTTTTTTTGCTCCGCGAAAATAAGATGTTAAATACGATGTCACAGTCTTGTTAGTCTTCAAAACATTTAAAAATAGCTGTAATAATACTGCGCAAGTGGTCAAGTTTACCAACTTTACGCTAAAGCTCCAAATTTACCAACTTTCCAAAAGCCAAAGAGGGGAAAGCTCCCCCCTTCCCCCCTTTCGGTACGTCCCTGAAGGGAAGCTTTGAAAATTTTGAAATTTGCAATAAAACGAATTTTCGGATTTATATTTCACTGGCGTTAATGAAGTGTGACCCTAATGGCAAGGAATTCGCACGTAATCCCGTATATCTCTTAAAAATCCTCGAATAAAACCGTATGTCGTGGTAAATGACGCTTCAAAATCCGCAGCAGTAAAAAAATAAAAATGGATTTTCAAAGCATTTACCTAAATAAGCTACGAGCTTTTTGATGCTGAAATATTTATACGAAGTCATTTTGAATTCAAAATGTGATTTTTCGGGAAGCTTTGCAAAGTAAAAATCGAGCATATTTTGCCATAAATTTCAACACTTCAGTCTCATTTTGGTTGGCTGAAATTTTTATGACCGTCTGTTACGGCCATTTATCAGCTATCGTGACTCTGTATCCTTTCTGAACTAAAAAAAACAAAAAAAAAAAACAAACGAATTCGTTTCACCCCCTGGAGCCTAAGCAAACTACGTTGAAAAATAGGCTAAAATGTAAAAAATTTAGAAAAAGTTTTTTTTTTCGGAAATGTCGTGAGTTGCTTCCCTACAGTTTCCCCTAATAACCCAACACCCCCCACCACACTAAGCTGGAACACCCTTTCGGGAGTTAGGGGATGGACTGAACATTTCATATGTCATGATAGGAAATTTAATGTACCTATATCCGAACCTGCGATTATTTTGTTCATAAGGTCCATACTTCTTGAAATATTGACCAAAAACTGAAATCTGGAAGCGTTTTACTCCACCTCCAAGGATATTCCGTGCGTGTTGAGGTATTGGGTTTTTATGAATAACTACTGGAACGGTTGTTTATCACATTTCCACATAACAAAAAACTTAGTTCTAAATTTTTTCCACTTTTTTAATAGTTTACCTGGGTTGTGGGTAGTGTATACTGTGTATATCTATGCATACCTAATTACGAGGAAATGTTTTTCTTGAATTTCTCGTTGGTGGGACATTTGATAAGTTGAATAAATGTTGTTTTTTTTTTTTGACAAATTTTTTTATGATTAAAATGACTTTGTAAATGGCGAATTCCGATCATTGCGTTCGAAACTTCCAATCTTTGTTCGGACCAACTTAAGTATTATATGGTCTGTAAACTAACTTCGCACATCCATCAAGTACACCGTGCTGATCGTAACTAATCCATCTCTTGAAGAATAAAAAATAAATAAAAATCTCTCCGAATTGATTAAGTATTATTAGGAATGAAATTATCTATCTAAAGTGTTCAGCTTCCAAATTGTGGTAAAAATCAATGATAATATCTCAACACTGGTATTTTCTTTTCTCATGGCCAATTGAGAATTACCTACTATTCCAGCAACCAAATTTTCCAAAATTGCATTATCAACAGTGTTTTGAGAATAATTTAAGGGTATATATTTTACGTGTCTGAGGTTCAGCTATAATTGTAGGTTTCTTCTATTTTATTATTTTTTCAAGATTTTAGTCGAAGAAATTCCATAGAAACAGGAAATCAGTCTCGCGATTCAGAGTTTATAGTATTGAAGGAAAGAAAATTGATATCGACGAGTGCTTTATACAATGGCATGCAAAGATTGGCATTCATGCTGGAAATATGCCATCCAGGTTCAATTCCAGATCCTTCATTAGTTGCAGCCATACTTGATTTGGTGAGAATTTGTGGTATAATCTTCCTAGTAGAGAGAGGCGTTGTTTGTGCTTAATGAACGCCAGTTTTTATGGACCAAGACTTGCTCTTCTGTATCGTTACGCAAAATATATTTTTTTTTATTCATTGTTGTTGAGATAAAAATATTTCAAGTTGATCATTGCACGAATAAAAAATATTTTTTCACACTATCATGTCTCGGCTCCTCCATTTCTTTCCAACAGGGTACAAAATTATGAACTAGGTACATGAATGTATTGTATCAATGAGTTGACCTAGCTTTTTGTTTTCAGCCGCATACACCAGTAATTGCTCGAGCAGCTTTTATTTTGGAATGTTCGTACTACGTGCATTGTTTTAATAAAGGTCAATGGCCACTGTGGACTAAGTTGAATTTACCTGGATTTCGTCAGTCTGGTCCTGTATCATGTACTAGAAGTAGTACAGCTCCGAATGGTTTGAGGAGAGCACAATTACTGCAACGTTCTGCCGGCAAAATGTTTCATCTATGGGCGGAGGTGAAATTTGAAATTTTTCAACAATACAGTACAGTACATACGCTAGTATACATATTATGTGTTTGCAATTGGACTTTTGATGAGTACTCAATACGTTTTATTTAATTCTTGGAGTCTACAAGCAGAGAGAACGACGCTGGTGCCGTAGTGCGGAGCAAATAGTTCTCTGATGCATCTTATTATCATTTCTAGTTCGAAAAAGTATACCTAAAAGTTATTTTTTTGCATTTTCAAGAAAAGTGTCCCACCAAGTTTTGAGCGAATTTTATGAATACCCTCCAGCGCTAGGCGTGGAAAAAAATATATATACCAAAAAAATTGGACATTTGACAGATTAATAAAGTTACATTAAAATTCAAATTATCAATGTTAAATGTCTGTACTCTAAATCAGCTTAAAAATAAAAAAATTATATAGAACGAAATCAATGAACTAAAAATACGTACAATAAACTCCTTAACTCTTTACTTTTTTGGCAGAATTTTGTTATTATCACTTCAGGATTGATTTCAGTCTTAAACGCCTTTCTAATAATGAGTGGCAATTTCCAAAATGAGCGTTTGCGCGTTGTTCAACTGAACTGAGTTATAAAAAATGTAGGTACCTAAATCAAAACTTTTCAAAATCTCAGGGTGTTTAAGTGGTCCAACTTTAAAATGAGGAGCAAAAACCCATTAAGGTGCACCGGGAAATTTTCCGGTGTCCCAATACGCCAATCCAGCCGTGTGTACAGCTTATTGATATGCTCTCAAGTTGATGTGAAATAAATATCACGATTTTTTGTCGATTACTCAGCACAAAATATTGATATCTATTCAACATCAAACTTAACTTACGAGTATATTTGCGAGTTGTTCATAAGATACGTGTGAGCGCATAATGGTACCTATTTTTTGTAAGTACAAATATTTGCCATGTGCGAATAGAAACAGGATATATAACAGCGACGGTGTGCGCTGTGCCCATATAGAGATATCTACGTATTATCAACATGCAGCATACATTATTATGTACCACCTAATTATTATACAGCATGCATACTTATGTATACCATAGTACCTGATTATACTTGGTAGTTGCCAATACTCGGATTAGTTTTTCTTGTGGGATTAGGTATTTGTTCTTTTATGTTCAACGGTGATACGCAGTTTGGTGAAACTTCGCCTAGATACGCGCTTAAAAATTGCGTTTAAACAGCGATTTTTTAGCACTCGCGTCTGTAACATAGCTGATAATATCATTACTTGCGTTACAAAAAATCGCGCGTTGGAGCGATTAAAAATTCGCTTAATAATGTCGCCTCACAAAAGTTCGTGGAACGCGACACGACAATGTAAATTACGCCTATAAATAATTCTCCTATCTTTGCCATAAGAAGTTTCGCGCGTAGTTTTGTATACAAACCCCTTGGTTTTATTTTCCCATCTATGAACTGGTGTGGTGTGGGATGGCTATAGCGAATTCCCACGTTCCCGGATGTTGTTAGTTCCATATCATATTTCTTTATTTCTGTTTCATTACTCATTAAGTGCATAAGTTGAATATTTACTTGCAAACATATCAAAAAAAGTAAGTAATTCTTATTTATATTAATTTTATTTATTTATTTATTATTTTTAGTCCTCTATTTTCATGAATAGGTAAATACAGATGAAGTAATATACAGAATATTATTCTGATGGAAAAGGAGTGAGGAAGGTCCTTTTTACACACAAAAGAAAGGGTGCATCATACTAAAAAAAAAAGAAAGGAGAAAACCGCTGCTGTAGAACTATGTAAAAATAAAGTTTAAAACGTGGGTTCAATTGAATTTTAATTTTTGAAACTATTGTCTTGCTGAAGTATTCTTAAAAATCTTGATTTCAATTTTATTACATGATGAGCAAGTATATTGAAGGGAGGTGGTGAGGATGAAAAGAAATGACATTATTTTTTTCATATGTTTTGGCCTATTTTATAATTACTTATCCGAGGCTGCATCGACTTTTGAGAAAAAATTTAAATTTTTTCTACCTACCTGAACTTAATTACTATTGCTGTACACTCACCTATTTTCATTTTCAATTGTGCCCATAAATTTGCATGGTAAATAAGTAACTACGCAGCAGCATTCAATTCAAGAGAGTTAGCTTTAGAAAACGAGTAGGTAACGATACTGCCAACGCTTAAGTCATTTTATAGTAATTTATATAATGGAGCTGTTTATTAGAACACAAGTGATGGAGCTAGGAATGAGTGTAATTATAGTTCTGGTAGAGATAATGTTCATACTGATGATGAAAATATATAAAGTGAAGATGGTAGAGTTGCTGGTAGTGTTGCTGGTATGGATACTAAGGTTAATTTACGTACCTATTTATTTCAACAGTTTTTTTTTTTTAATTTTCTTATTTTTTAATTTTTGTTTCACATATTACCTACTTACCTTCCAAAAAATTCCAACGCATACCTATACATATATTATGTATAATATATAGGTATATTTTTTTTCAAGTTTAATGCGAAAATACATATTTTTCTTATTTTTTAATGGTTTTGAACATTTATAGCGATTTATTGTAATATCGTATAAAAATTCGCACGCATTTACGTTTTACAAATATGAATTCTGGATTATTATTTCGTTCATTATAATTATCATTTCAGTAATACTTTCAAATTCATGACTGAAAATAATGCAATATAATGAGCGAAATGATGATTGAGAATTTATTGAAAAAACTTTAAAAAATTTCACCCAAAAAAGTGCTGTGATAAAAAAAAAAAAAAGTTTATAATTTCTTGCAGCGATAAATTGAGCGACATTATAAACGTAGTCTTAGCTATTCAAATTAAACGCGACACGCACATGCGATTTTATAAGCGGACGAAATATGCTCAGTCGTTATTTAGATGAAACGCGATACTAATAAGCGAACAAATGGGCGCGTTTATGGGCGAAAAAAAAAGTCTTTGTCGCTGCGATTTTAGCTGCGTATTTATAGACGAAGTTTCACCCTACTAGGTAACATCTTAATTAATCGTCAAAGGATCAATGCCTTTGATGAAGAATGAAAACGATACAAAACTATGCTGTTCTAGGCAATCGCTTCTCGTCTTGAAGAAATGCTAGATAAAGACGAGGAACATATTCCCAATGTGATCACATTAATGTCCGATGAAAACAAGCATGACGAATTATTAGCCGAAGATGAAGAGGAAGATTTTCTTGATGAAGGTTTGTATCGTTGCGGTTTTCTTTCTTTCTTTTTCTTTCTTACGTTAACGAATGAGGAATATTAGTAAACAATTTATTGCCAATAAGTACGTATAGGTACTACATGAGTACTAATATTGTACAGAACCACTTCTACTTTGTAACTTTATTGCTAATCCTAAATTCAGGTTAAACGAATAATAAGCAAAAGAAAATGCGTACACATTTATGGATGAAATTTATTGTCATAAGTGTAGATACATTAACACTTGATACGAATGGGAATGTACACAGGTCACTCAGGGGCGTAGCTACAGGTGGGCCTACCCAAAAATTTTTGCAACCACCAGCTGGCTCACCCTATTGTTCAAAAGCCACCAAAATTGAAAACTTGTCTATACCTATTTAACATGGTGTGATATAGGTTTGAAGAGCCATTTTTTTCTTTTCCGGCAATTGCTTCTACCGCATACGACACTACTTGGCTGGGAAGCGCTTGTGGCATTACTTCCAACCAAGTAGGGGCACCTTGGCAACTGGCCTACATCTCCCCAGGGACTTCCCCCCCCCCCCAGTGTGTTGGCGTGCCACACTAGTGGCCCTCCACATCGGAAGTTCAGCTGTTGCTTCATCCTTTTTTCGAGGACCATACTCGCCACTGGTGGGTTTCAGTCCCAATCGCTCTCTACGACCTTCTCTGCGCAATGCGCTCTTCTCGAGTGTATGCTGGTCTCTAGCCCTCACCCCGCGCCGCATCTCTTTGCAAATCAAAGAATAAACAAAAATATTTTTGTAATGTAATGAATTTATTGCATTAACAATAAAATATGTCGGCCCTTGTGAAAAATGATACAAACGCAGTTGAACTATGATAAATACGAGTATTTTCTTTTTTTCAGCTACTGGTATGCATATGGATTCATTTTGCCCGATACCATTGAGAATCATGGCTTGCATGCTGTTATTAGAAATAACAGCTTACTTGAGGGAAACATTCCAAAATCTGCCGAAATCGATTCGCGTGATAGGCAGAGAACGTCCAACGGTATGGGAAAAAGCTTATGCAAAAGATTCAAGTCGAAGATTTTCAATAGCTCTATCATCGATGGGACATTCTCAAGCTTCAGCTCAAAGTTTACAATCTATATCTTGTGACAAAGAGCCAAGTGAGTATTATATGTCTCCGATATTATTATTAGACTTAGAGGTTTGCTTACTTGTTCTTTATCACTCTATGAACTGACTTACTTACTTACTTACTTACTTACTTACTTACTTCTGTACTTTATTTTACTTTACTTTTATTTTACTTTTACTTTACTTTTCTAAATTCCTAATTTACTTACCTCACTTACCCGACTTACTCTTATCTATTTATTTATTTATTTATTTATTTATTTATTTATTTATTTACTTATTAATTTATTTCTGACTTACTGGCGCATTCATTTACCTGTTAACGAAGCAACCAAAAAATTCACAAATGATTAATTATACATAATTATTTTGTGGTTTCTTATCTGAATTTACATATGATGGTAGGAAAAATAGGTTATAATGCGTAATTGCATATTTTGCTTTCGGCTGATTTTACGTTGGTTATAAATATGTACCTATGTTTTTCAAAAGAAAACGGGAAAATAGAAGACCAACGAAGTAAATGTGAGTTACAAAAACAATCAAGTTTGAAAAATTCAAAAATTAATGAGAAAAGGGCGTCCCAAGCTTTAAACGCGTTCAGAAAGTACGCTAAACACGTTATGACAGCAGGTGAATTTTTCGTAAACTATACCCGCCGTTTGTAGTTAGTAAAACACGCCTCTTTGTATGTATTAAAACAAATGGAAATACATAATATTACTAGGTAATAGGTATACTTGTATTTTTTTTTTTTTCCAATAAATATTTGCATGGTAGTTAAGCGAAAAAATTTTGAACGCGCGCGTTTTATCTTTTTATTTATTTATTTATTTTTTTTATTTTAACACATCTAAACGGAAATTAAAATTCAATAAAAACCGCTGTTACTAATACATTTGCTAATACTTACTTATACCAATATTGATATCGATAATTATGTTACATGGGTACCTAATACCTATGTGTTGGCCAATGTACGCTTTTTTGAGGTGAAATTTTGGCAATTGAGGTTAGTGCGCATTTTCATTTTTTAGCATTGAAATATCAAACGTGAATACTTTTAGATATTGAAATGCAATTTCCGCGGTTTGATGGTGAACAGGAGAGGAAAACGTAATTGGTAAAATTTAATGATACAAGTATTGGCAACCAGCGACTTCGATATCAGATGAAAGCGTTGGATGGGAATAAATTAACTTACCTAATACTTTAATTTTTCGATTCGTTAAAAGTAATTTTATGCATTATGCAACTATGCAAATTTCCTAACGTATTTGAAAAAGTTATATAAAATGCCGCGCTATAATTCGTCGTGGTTGTGCACTGAAAGTGTTAGATCTTCGATCATCTTCTGCTTAATTCATTAGCTATTCCACTAAAACAAGATCTGTTAGTGCACGACTTTTCTTCGGGAATTTCCGTACCAAAGACGACGCGACGTGGAGAAAGAGGGTTTGCGCATGAGAGTGCTATGTAATTATCTAATAAATTTTAGAGGCCCGCTTCCAATAATAAATATCCCAAGAAAATATTCATAATACAAGCACACCTAAATTAATAAAATAAAATAAGCAAATAGCAAATAAATAAATAAATAAATAAATAAATAAATTGAATTAAAACAATTTGATAAACTTAAAATCAAGATTTTTTTTACCAGTTTGATTAACAGCAGCATTTCAAACATCTATGAAATACTTAATAAATTTTATAATTCAGCAATCCTTTTGATTACTAATAAAGAATAATTTTTTTTCTCGCAAATCTGGCTATAGATTGGCTACAAGTATTTATATTAGGCATCTACTTATGTTTAGGTTGCTACTAAATATTAACAAATAATACACTATATCTAATACTAGATATGTACTTGTCGTATTTACGCTATTTAGGTACGTATAATTTAGTTGTAGGCTTGAACAATTATCGTATCTTTTTTTTTTCTCACTTGGTTAATAGTTTTAGTTCATTAAATGTTGCGCTTAATATTAAAACTTCTTGAAGTAGATTGCAACTGGTATACGTATATTCATAAATTTATATCTTAGGTACTAGCTACCTACCTACTTACACGCAACCGTATACAATACACTTACATTTAAATACGCCGCTTCTTATTAATCGACACCTTCATAGTTCCATTTGTTCTTACTTTATTTCTGTTAGGTACTTAGTTAATGTTATTCTAATTATTGCAAACCAGCATGATTATAGAATTATTATAAGTAAGTATTTTACAAAACAACATTATACGTAAGTTTGCTAAAATACAGCTCAAAAATTCATAACACATTTGTAACAATCTAATGAGTACCTACGAGCGTAATTATTATTGCAAGTAGGATTGCCTATCACATAACACAGCATAGGGAAAAGGCATATGACCATAAGATAGTCGAAAATACCACGAGAGTTTTTCCAAAATGGTTTTAAGAGCAAAAGGTGTAGGTATCACATCAAGAAAAAATGTAGACCAAAATTTTAGGCTCCAATCACGCCTATTTTCCGAGATATAGACAAAAACAGGTTTTTCAATTAGAAATTTTTTTATCCAACTCAAGTGAATAAACTACGCTTTTTGTGCTTGCTTTTACGCACAAAAAGTATGCTCTTTAGAGCGAGTTTTTTAGACAACAATAAAGTCGTTGAATAAATGGTTTTCCAGTGAGTGGTAGGTATATGTCTAAAAAAAGGCCCACAACTCACAAAAATAAACGATTTTAATACGCGACGTTTATTTTTGTGAGTTGTTTTTTTTTTGTCCTTTCACTTATTAGGATCTTCGTTTCCGTACGTACCCCTGCTTGGTAGTTGGTACGCATAAATACGTACATACGTAATGCGTATAGCTACAGTATTATTATAGGTATCTCTTTCTCTTCCTCTCCCATCTTTGAATCTCGCTGGTACTCTATATTGGTGAAATTAATTTTACGCTTGTGGTGGAAAGAAAGGCACGCGTAAGATGGAGATCGTTGACGAGAGGAGAAGATTTTCATGTTCAACTATATTTTTTTTTTTTTTTTTTTTTTTTTTGATGGAAATTATTTCATGGAATCGAATACTTATTGCAGATAAATCTACTAGAATCTAACCATGAATAAATGATAACTGTAATACTTTATGATATATGCATAAATATTTTACTGATGTATACTCGCTGTGCATATTCATCATGTGTCTACTCGTGTGCATTGGTGCCCTAATTTATTGATAGTTTTATTAATACAAGCAATAAATTCTTTTAACGTATTTTTTAGGCGAACGAAAAATTAGCTTTGTATTACACGAACCTGAAGGTGACTCAGAGGAAAGTGGAACGGTTGGGCAACATCAAGTGAGTGCCGTGTTCACCATTTCACTCAACTACCTATACTGAAAACTATTCAGTATTTAGTTTCAATTCTAAGATTATAAAAGACCTTCCGAATAAAAATACAAATCTATCTCACAGGTCAACTACGTATAATATCTGGATATTTTGCTGCAATACTAAATTCCTGTCTGTTATGGAATACTTTCGACAGCTCTGAGCAACTATCGAACGCGAGGTGGCGTTAGGACGAATGTGTTGATATTTTTTTCTCAATTGTATTATGGGGGTAATAAAATATGTAAATAGCGTGTCAAAATGTAGAAAATATTAGAAATAAAAAAATTGAATTGAAAATTGAAAAGCAGATAAAACAATTAAAAGTTCAATGAGTGTTAAAGTTGAGAAGTTTTGAAACTTCAATGAGCTTTGAGAATCTGGGCGAAGATTCATCACTCGCTGGAATTCCGTGTTTATTCAACTTGAAGAAATGTGATTCAGAGTGAAGTTGAGTTTTTTTCTCAGATCGCATAAATAGGGCAAATTCCAACTGATCAACACCAAATTTGAGGGTAGTTAGAGGAGGCAGATGTTCAGGGATGATTAATATCTCAGCTTGAGAAAGCGCGATTCAACGTGAGCTCATGTTTTTTTCAATAAAGTTTCGTTCTCTCGCAATAACTATGCGTGAAAAAGTTTGAAAATTCGGGAATATAGTATCTTTATAGGAATGCATCCAGATGTTTTTTTTTTCAGTTTTTCATTTTTACAAAAAAAAAAAAAAAAAAACAAAACAAAATAAAAAAAAACAAATAAAACATGGATGGAGGTGGTGTTAAAAGAGGGGAAAAAGGTGTGGGAGTTGAAACCAACAAAGAATCGCCTTCTGGCTCAAGAGCTATCTAACAAACCAAACTGAATGAAAATGATGGAGAGGAAGAGGCTGTAGCTGTGTCTAAAAATAGGTAGAACGCTATGAGAAATTTTAATGCTATGTCTGTTGTTAAATTAAAAAAAAAATCGTTAGACGAATTTAATTAGCTAAAGGTTTGTGATTAACGTGTGAAGTGAGACTTAGTTGTTGTGTTTACTTTCGATATCAATTATACCATATTATTATTGTACTTGTAAACAAGGATTTGAAGTTCTCTGTGCATAAGTAACAGATGTGAAACTGAGATATCTTGATAAGAATTTCTTTGCAAAAAAAAGTATGAAATCGGAATGTTGAGAAAATGCAACGAAAAATTCAGCTGCCAATACTTTTTTTTTTTTGTAACGATTCTAACATAAGTACAGAAACGTTAACACGTTGTTCGTTAGAATGAAGACCGAAGTGAAACACTACACGCTGCCGAGGAGAAAAAGGGAAGAAAAACAACGAGTTCTGGCCGTCCTTATTTGTTGCGAAGAAGCACAGCCAGCGGAACTGGAGGCTCTATTAAAAGGAGGAGTTTTCGCTTTAAAAAGAGTTCAAATAAAGATTCCAATAGGGAGAATGTTGCCGATGTTAAAAAAATATCAGGCAAAGAACTATCAGCTGATTCAAAGAAAAGTGGTGCGTACCCGCTTCAGTACATGGATAAGAACGATGCTGGCAATTGCCAATTGCTAATTAGCAAAGGTGAATGTATTTGTTGTTCTTGGCTCTCGCCACTTGTCATCAAAACATTACTAAAAGTCAAAAGTCAGACTAGTTCGTGGAAACAGGAGTTTTTAAACCTATATCATTCGTGTGAATGACATCACTGTTGGCAATTGGCATGCCATTTTTTGCAAATTTTTGGTTATTGATTTTTCATGAGAATTTTGTTTTTAACTGAATTTCTGAAGGACATGAAGGCTATTACGTCCTATTTTTATTTGATAATATTATTAAAGGATCTCCTGCCTAAACCAAGATTTAGATAGTTTTTTTTCGTTAATTTTTTTTTCTTTCTCTTTTTTTCAAGTAAGCTGGTCAGTTAAAAAAATTAGAGTTGGTACAAAATTTTGCCGGGCAGGTTCAAGTTAATCTGGGAGCGGGGGGGAGGGGAGGGAAAGGAAGATGCGCAGACCCTATCGTCTCCCCTGGTTACCAGTATTGATAGGTACCCTGCAAATATTACTTGCTTTACATTTAAAAGTTGGCATTAACTTCCAGACGTAGTTCGAAGAGTTGATTCTATTCAGTCGAAACGTCAAAAAGGTTCACTATCGGATCGTAGCGATATGTCCGAGTTATGTCCAAGTGGTGGTGAAGAATCACCAGGTGTTATGGAATCTCCGGATGAACAAGTTCCTGAAAGTCCGACTGACAGTAACGATATCGACGATTCTTCTATTAATATGCCTTGGATAAAAGTAAATATGTACTTTCATATCAGTTCATCACAACCATTACTTACACTCTTCAACTTCATAATTATGCATTTACTATCTAGCCGTGCAGATATTTCGTCTTTGTTAAAAAATAGACAATCATTTAAATATCTGATATGTTTAGGTGGTGGTAAGAATGATGAACACTTTCAATTATTATTGTTCGCATCAAAATTTTTGCCATCCATTCTGCTATCGTCGTCATATGAGAGCTTGTTCACGATTAACCAAAGCTCTAAGAAAAGTGAGTTCTAGGATTTTGCATGTTTACTATAAATATGGAGCTAAATAAAAATACTTCCCTCTCTTCGCACGCAAAGAGTGATAATCGGAAATACCAGGAGAACTATATCATTTTTTTAATGACCTGAAAAAACGGACTTTAAGATTAATGTTTTTATTATTTGCATTATAACTAAGTACTTAGTATTTGCGCACGAATAAGTAAATAGGTATATAAATAGAATTAATGCAATTTAAAACATTTCAAGGAGAAAGAACTGAGTAGAAACCAGTGCAAGTACTTATTTATTATACCAAATTTATTGTGAAATTCCTTATTATATCATTAGAACAGAATTAAATATATAGAGTGGGAGCAAGGTTGTTTTTGGTAGTACATAGTGAATGCTTCATTTAAGGTCTATGGCGAAGAATTTGGAATTGTGCAGGCTGATAGTTTTTTTGGAAAAATTACGAATAAAGATCAAAAAAATCATAAGTCTTTGGATCAATCTACTTCACAGTCATCGCCTAATAGAAGGAAAGACAGCTTTTCTAAAAGGTATTTGCCTATAGAATTTTGAAAGTGTTTTTTATCGAGTAAATATAGTTCCTAGATATATCTACATATGTATCAAGTACCTACCTAGATTTGTAGCTATAATACTGCTATAGATGCTATAGAAGTATGTACCCAAGTTTATTGTGCAAAATACAATCTCATCGTTATTATATGTAGGGGGAAGTTGCCCAAATCGTACCACTTTTCACTTTTTTCGTTCTGGGGGAATTGTAAATAAATTTTTCGAATTTTTTTTCATGCTGTCATGTACCTTAAACCTTTGCGCGTATTTCAGTGAAAAAACAAATTTTCAACTCTGAAAAGTTTAGGCGCTATTTAAGTTCGTGCAAAAATCTTCAAACAGTACGATTTAGGAACCTAGTTTAGTCAGTTAAATTTTTATAAAAATGAAGACCTATTACCTATTCTACCAGCTCCGAAAAAAATTTAGAACCTCCGCAATTTTCTCAAATGTTATTCTTTCATAGCCTTACTAACATATGCGCAATGAAATGCGGCGAGGGGGCTAGCGGGCTAGCGGGCTATAGCCCTCCAAAATTCTTCAATTATCTCGCTTTAGGCCTCCCCCCCCCCAAAAAAAAAAAAGTTCTGAAATTCTGATTGCTCTAATGCTTACCATCCTCTTACCTTTCAACAAAATCAGAAAACCTACCTTCTGGCCATACCTATTTCCCTAATATTCTCTTTCCTATGTCCAAAAACATATTACCTTTATCTGTAATAAAATAAACGGTGTGATTTGAGCAACTCGCACTTTTTAACAACAATGTTCTTTCGCTGATGTTAGCGTTGGCAAAATTTTTTCGTAACTATTCCAAAAGATAGCAAAAATAACATGCTTTTAATTGGAAAGCAATGTTACCTACTTTGTTCCAATTTTCTTTCGCAATCGTCTTAAGTAGCGACTGAAATTTTCGCATCAGCATTACATTTTTTTTTTTTAAATTGCAATGAAAAGGTCACTTATGGTTTTATAGGCCAAGTTTTTCCACTAGGACTCTTGAAATGCATTACACTAAAGAGCTGCACCGGTAGGTAGCACCAACTACCTATATCGATAGTTTATGAGATATGGGAGGTGGTACGATTTAGGCGCCGGTACGATTTCGGTAACTTTCCCTTACCTACCAATATTTTTATTTGAATTTGTTGCTTGTTTAGCGGTTTACATTCAAACACAGATTCGTTCGTCAGAGATGTAGGTGCAGGTGATAGTTCGAATAGTGACAAAGCTTACAGAAGAAGCAATTCGAAAAAATCCGATTTTGAAAAGAAAACAAAGGATCAATCGATGATGTTGAAATACATAAAAACACAAGTAGGTGGTGCCTACCTATGTTATCTGAATAATATCTGAAGTACATTGCTTGGTAGTTGATACCTATTCAGTTGAAATTCAAGGGCCAACAAATTGTTTGGAAATTTAAACTTTCATTTTTCAAGTATAAAAAACACAAATTATTGGATTATCGAAAAATAAATTGATATATGTACATTGTACATGTAGAACAACAAGCAATATTGTACGTGTTTTAGCGATTTCTTTCCTCTGGGTATAGTGAACTCTCGAAGGAGCTTTACAAAGCACTGGTATGATTGGATACTATTTCGTGTTTACTTGATACGATCACTTTGTACTGAGCAGGTGAGCTAGCCATTTCGGGCTGCTCGAGCATTCTTCAGATTTTGTCGCTTTTTTTTTTTTAAGACAAACTCAGCAAGATGTCACATGATGGCGTTACGCATATCTCTACCTTTCTACGTACCTATCGAATTTGAACATCCCTGGTGCATTTGGCGAGAAATGAGTTTATGCGATACATAATTCATTTGAAAAGGAGTTTCTCGTCTTTGCATACTAATTTAGTTATACTTAATGTATGATGTACGATTACCTACCAATGAGCTTCATGATGTTGGGCATCTACTCGTAGTCTCTACTTCTACTTTAAGATTTGAGTGAATCGTAATTTTGAATCGAGCTAAAAAACTGGAAAATGAACCGTAAATGGCTTACGTAAACGTAACAGTTGGCTCCATTTTTAAGCACTCCCGCACGTACATATACAATTATACATGCTTATATCAAATATCCATCACGATTTCTGAGAGATGTGATTTTGGCTCCAACTGCCTTTCAACTCTAACCATAGAAAGCTGCACTATTATCTTCACAAATTGATTAAATAAATTAATGAAGAATATGTTTGCAAAAAGAATTGATAATAAATTCTAGCGTTCCTTTGACATTCCTCCTATGCTTGTCGGTGAGCGGCGGAACGGATTCTGAACCACTAAAATGAAAATTATATGGCCGGCATCGCATATACTGATCATCCCCCCACGCCATCATCCCCCAAAACCCTCCCCTCCTATCCTTTCTCAGAATTTTTTTATACCTTTTTTATACGAATTAAACTTGGAATAGAGGAGGACAGCGTGGGGAAGAGAATTGAAATTGTTGGCCCTGAACTACTGAACTGCTACCCTGGATGCTCCTTTTTAAAAACATTCATAAATATTTGCAGGCAAGTATGTATATTGTAGGCACCTACTGTTGTATTGTACGCTGTTACAGGTTAAGGATAGCTTTCATTCTCCTATGGCTATCGTTATTAAATCGATAGTGATATTGTCGGAAGAACACGTTTCTGATATATTACCTATAGCTTGGGAATTATTACTAGAATCAAATCAAGAAGTAGTAGCTACGGCTGCATCACTTTTCATCGTGGCTGCTTTCAAAGCTCCCAATAAGGCAAACGAAATAATGATGAAAGGTTTACAAAGTACCGAAACGCCCGTTAGAATAAATGGAATTCTTCGGTATGCCAAAAGAACACATTATATAATACCTATTATTATGATGAAACCTGCAATAGGCTATTTCATAAATTCTCTTGAAAATATTGATTGTTTTTTTTTTTTTTTTACCTCTACTTTCTTAAGGTTTCAAGTTTTATGGAGACACCGATACCAACCTTGGCCACGCATGGAAGAAAGAGCGCAAATAACTTTCAAATTACCTCCGCCCTCGATTGAATTTACCTTAACATCGCCAAAAATTGGAATAGAATCCTTACCAGTGATAGATCCTCCATGGATGACTATTAATGCCGAGATACCGGTGAACAAATTTCCGAAAGCAGAGGAATCGCACGTAAGTTGGATTTTATCTTTATTTCAAAAAGCGTCCTGTATCTACTTAGATCACGTATATCAAATACCTAGATATGTATGTGGCAACGTAATTTATGTATTTCGGAATACGTTATACGTGAAATGTTATTTCAGAGACAACTTTCAGCGAGAAAAACAACGGAAAAAAGAGAAGTACCCCCTCCACCTCTTACTTATCATACTATTAAGCAAAAAACTACGGACGAAAGAGAATCATTTTTAATTACTGCCATACCTATCGTAACACAAGCAGCTTATGAGCCCAGTATCCCTCATGCTGTTGGAGATGTCGACCACGACGAAGGTAATTTTAAACATACTACGTGCTAGGTGTAGGTAGTAGGTACCGCGCAAACACTATACCAATTCCCTACAAGTTTACATTATAGGTAGGTAATATGTATCTATGTTAATAGTATACAATCTTCTTGGTAGATATACGTATACATCGTCTACATGTATCGTCCAACACGTGAAATTCAGATCAGCAAGATGTACCTTGCTACTTTTACGTCTACTTTAAATTCTTTTTAAATTTTGTACTCATTATATTTTTCGTATTTATCATTTTCGAATCGCGAAAACGGTATAAGATATCACGAGTCTTTCTTATTTGATGACAGATGACGAATCATGTGATATTCAGGAGATGAACAAAACTCAGCAGCAACAACAACAACAGCAACAACAACAGCAACAACAGCTGCAACAGCAACAACAACAGCAGCAGCAGCAGCAACAACAACAGTCGCAACAGTCAACTCAGCAACAGCAAATTCCAATGCAATTACAACAAAAAAGCAGTAATATTCATGGCCAAACGCTTGCCGTTTTATTTCCTTCTTGTTTGTGCTCAGCAGTTGTTGACATAATTAGCTTATTGGACGACGCAGCTGTGTCCGCGGATGGCAATTCGGTTTACGAAATAGCATATCAGGTAGGCACTTGGTGAAAAAAAATAATGCACCAGTACATAATAATTATGTAGTTTTTTTCGCTTTATTTCTTATACCTAGGTATACAGTACGCAGTCAAATTTGTCTTCTGTCTTATAGCTGTTGGGGAAAAAAAACTGTTATATGATCTAATTGTTGGCCTCACATCACGTGCCTTTCGTGTAGACGAGGGAATACCATTTCGAAGCTATAAATAGATAATGAATTTTCTGGCATTAGGTGTAACCCTGTCCTTGATGCCACTACTTATAATTAGGACTGGGATTTACATAAATGTATTTTCCCATAATATGCATATAAGTTTGCAAAATATGCAAAACTATGCATTTAAAAACGTAAAAAATATGCCTAAAAATACAAAAAAAAAAAAAAAAAAAAAAATGCGTACAAACTCGAAGGTGCAATAGCGTTCAAAAAATTAATTCCAAAAGTAAATCGACAACAGTAACTTCGGAAAAATTAAATCATTTTGCATTTCAGTATTTTTAAAATGAGTCATTATTGTTTCCAAGATATTAGCGAAAAACGATTCCTGCTCCAATTTTAAGGTAATAAACATTTAACGTACCGTGGGCTATCTGCGAGTATGATGGTATTACCAACATCTGATCACAACCTTTGTTCACCTGAAGAGGGAATTAGACTTTTTCGTGCTCGTGGTTCCGTGGATCATACAGTTGCTTTTTATGTACGTGCATTGAATAAGGAATAAGTACCTATGCAATATACATTTTTCAGGTGATATGGAATTGTTTGGTGGAAGACAGTAGTCTTTTCCTTCGATACATTTTAGAAAGAATAACACGCGATAAACAAGAACTAATGTTCAAAATTTTACGTCATTTAATCCGTTTCGTTCCCAAACTACCCCAACAGGCTGCGTTTGCGCTTTACAATTACATTATTGGCTATGTGATGTTTTATGTACGATCGCCTCATGAAAATGGTCAAAAAATGATTGGCGCCGCGCTTTCCATCTTATGGATGGTAAGTAGTTAATATTAATAATAATAATGAAGTTCATAGGTGTTAATTTTAATTATTGAAGAGATGAAAGATGAAGGGAATAAAGCTATACTTATATGTATACTTACCTATCTACGTTTTTATACTAGTCATCCAATTGAACCACATACAGGCAAAGCGCCTAATTCCGTTCTAATGAGCAACCAAATAGATATACATAATAATATGTTAAGTTACGCTGATTTCTAATTTTAAGAACCGATAACTACACATTTAGCTACAGCCAGTGATGTAACATGAAAGTATTATTTTGAACTATTATGAAAAGGAATTGGGTACTTACACTGTATGGGGTTTATTCGGATAACGGTACGTATAATTATGCAAAATTTAACGTAGGTATCATGCATAGACGGTACTCATTTACTTTCTGCTTACGTAACGTGAGCTCAGTACCGCCGTAAATTAATTTCAAATCAATTACGTAGGTGGTGCATAGTGTTCATGGTATAATGTTTAAAGATTTAAAGCAGATATTACGAAAAGAACAATGCGACATGGCTATATTATTGACTGCACACGCTCCTTCTGCGAAAAAGATCATTGTGCACGGTCCACAAGGTAAATGTTCAGCTATCTATGTAGGTACTAGGTACATAGCCTGTAGCGGACTTCAGTATCATTACATATTTCTCGCAAAAGTTGTTGAAACTGGTTCATAAACAGAGCTGGATAATCATAAATTAAAGCTCGGTTTTTAACCATCACCTTCTTGTATATATAATAAAATTCAGCTAATGGGTTTTCACTTATGGCTTTCTGAAAATTTTATACTCTTCTACTTTTCTCTCATTCTAGGAAAGTGATAACAAACTAACAACGCAATGAAATCATCAAAAACGTTTCATTTCGAAAACGAAACATCTTTTTTATTAGTTCAAAAGTAGAAACAAAAAAAAAGAGAGAGAGAACAGATTTTTATTCATGCAAAACAATGTTATAAATACAAAATAAATAATGTATACGGTCTCCCAATACCCCAAAACTGGTGAGCGAGCAACCGGCCAATCTCTCATAATATAAGTGACCAAAAAAAAAAAAAAGAAAAAAAAGAATATAAATATAAATAAATATAAAAAACAAAAAACAAAAAAATAAAAAATAAAATAGAAACAAAGATATTGGATAGAGCGGCAAGAGGGGGGGGGGACTCTGCAATAGGCTAAAATGAGCACAAATTCTAGTCAAACAAACGATCATGGACATTCAACCAAGTATATAAACAAATCAATCAGCCATCCGCGATGGTCATCACATATTCGACAGCTATCTCTTAACTGATTTTAACACACCCGAGCGCCAATTAAACTGCCTTTCATAAAAAAATATATATATATATATTATGACCTATTTTGTTTTGTTTGACTTCATTAAGGCATAATGAATAATTTAAGACTTTGGTTACTCAAATTCTATGATTTAAATAATTGTTTACTGGTTACTTGATTGATTTAAATTCATTTCTTCCAAAATCAGTGTTGCAACATTAATGGGAATGAAACGTTGAAAGTTTAAAAACATTCCTAATCTTGCAAATTATGGATTGAAATCATAGAGAAACAATTATTTATGTAATAATACTCCTGAATCACTCCAGTTGTAAAAAAAAATTCTGTCGATATCAAGTGAACAATCTTGGACCAAAAAGCATCTTCGCATGCAGTTAAAGATAACAATAGGAACAGCTGATACCAGTTGAACTTGTTATACTCAAAACTCAAAATAATATTGATAACTTTGAACTGGCGCATGCGCATACGCATTTTGGTCTGAGAGCGTTCACTTGATACCGAAAGAAATTTGCGCTATTCTAAGCAATGAATTCATCGAGCAGTCCAGGGGTATATTGTAGTCAAAGGTTAGTATTAGGCACAATGTATGTATTTTGCATAGCCTACATAAAAGCGGTAAAGACTCTGCCTACTGTGGTCATATTGATACATTATTCAAATGTGTAAGCGTGTAACACGTGAAAATATGTATAAAATACTTGGTTGTACGACTAGCTAAAGGAGCACAAAACATTCGAGTTATCAAATACATTGACGATTGTTACAAAAATGAAGCAAAGATCTCTGATGCCCCTTACTCACGGTTATCAGTTTTTATTGCCTTGGTACATTGGTTGCCGTGCGGAATTCTATATTTTTAATAATAATAATATTCTTTGGAGAATTTAAAGTTTGTTCAGAATTTAATTAAATCACAAATCATCAACTCAAATCTTTACATTAAGAAGTGATATTACTATAAACATCGATTAAATACGAATAAAATGGAATTTTAAACACAATTTATAAATAAAAATTGCTTTTGAAATTATAATGAAATAACTGCATTCATGTCTTCTTATTAGCTGTGGGTTAGATTGGATCGTAGTGTAGATTTTCAAAATGTTTGACTCTGCAGCAACCATTTCAATTCATAGGTACTTATCAGAAGAAGTAACAATGTTTGGAGAATTTCAAAAGAAGCAATACCAAAAATCTTATTCTTCCAGCATCTAACAAGAATGATCCAATTTGTATTTATAAATTTAAATTTAAATTCCATTTCATTCATATTCATATTTGAACGATCTTTACGGTAATATCACTTCTTAACATAAAGATTTGAGTTGATAATTTGCAATTTAATTGAATTCTGAACAAATTTTAAATTCTCCAAATAATTATTATGATATTGTGCATAAAATCTAAAAAAAAAAAAAATATATATAGAATTCCGCGCGCGGCGATCAGTGTACTAAGGTCATAAAGATATTGATAAATGAGAGTACGGAACATTACAGATCTTTGCTCCATTTTTAAAATTTTTTCCTTATACACTAGCAGTCTAGTACCTACTACATATAACGTCAATGATCAAATAGCTCAGCGGGTATGATGATAATGGCGTTTATTTTAATATCATTTTTCACTGTATCGTTCTTAGAGCAAGACGGTGGAGGAATTCCATCGCAATTTCCTGTTCAAGAAGACACTCAGTTCTGTCAGTTATGGAGAGAATCGTTAGACTACTTTGGTATAGATGAAAAAGATCACCGGGAATACTTTTTAGTGGATCATAAAACCCGTTAAGTATTTATAAGTATTTATTTATAGTATACATAATTACATATATACTTATACCGGGTGACTACTTGATTCGAGCACCCAAGCGAAAAAATTACCTAAATAAAGGTGAATAAATTGAATACATAATTATGTGTTTTTTTTTTTTTTTTTTTTTTTTTTTTTACAACGAAAGTATAAATGGAAATTATGCATTTCATTAATAGACGCTTTTAAGCATTGAATAAATTTTATTTATGACAATTTTATTCTTGCTAATTTCATTGAAGTAAGTATATAATTTATTTCTACGAGGGAAAGATTTTTGCCTAGCGGCGCTCGAATCAAGTAGTCACCCGGTATACATACACGGTACTCAACTGATCTTAACACGCCCACATTTTGCGTCCATGTTAAAAACAACTTTTTTTTAAATTAAAGAAAATATTTGAAAAATTTAGTGAGGAATTTGTTTAATATTTCAATACCTACCTCGTAATAACTTTTATATTCAAAGTTCGAAAGTTTAAATTGAATTTCAAATAAAAGTACTTTATAATTTAAAGTAATACTAAGATCAGTTGGACACAGTGTGTAATATATCATAATGTGCCTATGTAATAACATTTACGTACTAAAGTGGAGTGAAAAAAAATGGTTCAATTTTGATGAAATTTTAGCGTGTTATAATTTACTCCAGTTGAAATTGCTCGCACAGTATTTTCAGTTGTCAGTGGCAAAATTTTGGAAAAACAAAAAAAACAATGCTACTTTTTTCTGTTTAAACCATGCGCTAAAAGATTTTAAATAACGCAAAAGAGGACTTTGACGATTTGAGTTTGAGATATTGAATTCAACTGAATAGGTATAAATACTTTTCATCCAAAATTTGCAAATCGCTAGATGTTGATCAGTTTAGCTGATGAAATCTGATAGGTATTTATATGAGCTCCATAATAATGATCCATATTTCACATTTCATCAAAATCGAAGCATTTTCCCCTCATTTTGTTTTAATAATATTGCGGAAAAAATACCTATAATAGCTTTTTGCTTTGACAGATCAAATACATAACGTGAATTCTTATGTACGAGATTATTATTGTTTTAAAAGATCGCAATATCCTCAATTGGAATTAGTGCACATGAAGCCTGAAGAAGCATTCAACGCATTACAAAAACAAGAATTATTGCACAAATTCATAGAAATCGGAAAAGTCTTGCTGACTTGGGCGATTTTGAAAAATGTTGATATGGTAAACATTGAATGTACCATTTGTACCTGTACACTGTGCAAAAAAAAAAAAAAAAGAAAAAACTTTTTTATCGATCTATGATTTCTAGTTACTAGTAGTGTTTTTTTTTGCAAGGGTAGGTGTCAAGTATTCCCATTTTACTCATCGCGTCTTTATTTTTTTATTTTAGGTTATGCAGAGGGTAGTATTTTTACACGAGGAATTAATAAAAATAGGATCATTTCCACGAAAAGCCTTAGAAGCGGACTTGGATCTCTACAGAAATGGCGAAATGGGCAAGGCAAGTAGCGTAAAACCACGTATGCTATTGAATTTGACATAATTATGTGTAATACTTTTTGCCTGCAGAAATCACATCAGCCTATATTCATCTCTTGCGATTGATAAAATGAAATTAGAGTCATTTATTTGTCAACACATTCATTTCGCTTGTGTATGCAGCACTTTCATGTAGGGGGGGGGAGGGGGGGGAAATCATCCGCTTTTCTTTCTTGATTTTCAACGAGAAATTTGTCATTCGTTCGTGCGTCCTGTGTACACGTTTCTACGCATATTTGTATTCTTTGTGCATTACCCATTTTCACTTGGGGAACGGAAATAAGGAATCTCACGTCCCCTTTCACGATTTTCAACGAGAAATTGGTGCCACTGACTGAATTAAAAAAGAAAAGAAAAGACAATCCTTTAGTAAATATATGTATAAGGTATACATCAGAAAATTAAAGAGTAACTAAAACTAAACTTTCTTTCGGCAATTTGATTATTCTCACAAAATCGACGTTGTCATCATAATGGTAATTATTGTGGTGTTGTGCTGCGTGAACGAACATAGACGATGCACGAACAAGGTATAAGTAGACCTCTACCTATAAATTTATATTCGATTGTAATAAATGTAGTAGAATAGATTTTCCCGATGAAACCTTGTATCTTTTAAGTATTCAATCATAGACCTAGTGGATTCGCAATCCCGTTTATACATACAACGGCAACACGAATGAAAAATCATCATTTACAAACAGTTGCAAGGTGTAACTTGTAGGAAAAAGATGACACATGGTATTTGAATAAAAATTTTTTTGTGTTAATAGGAGCTTCTTGGTTTAGACGTGCTGCATAAATTTATGTGGATACGACTAATTGCTCGGATGTTCGAAGCGATGGCTGGCAATTTTGCATACTCTAGCGATATTCATTTATCGATGAATGTTTTGAATGGAGCTTTGATGCTCCATGGTGAAGATGCATGCATTTTGCGATATGTAATGGCCACCTACATAAATGCAGCGCATAATTTTAAAAATATTTTCTCTACAAATGGGTAGGTGTTTCTAGTTTCACATAAAGGAGAAAAAGTATTTCTACCACATATACCTATGCAAACGTATGTAACAGCTGAATATTAATAGGTTGCTTGTAAGCGGATCAGAAATCTCAGTAATTTCACTATCTTTGATCATAGTCCAAAATTTTGTGAATCTTTTTTGTAACTAAATTAAAATAACGAATGACGACGATATTTGATTCTTATTGGATCTCTTTATACGTTTTTCCCATTAAAAAGTCGAAAACTATCAAGTTTAGCTAACATATTTGTAGTTATCGTTATTTCTTATCGCGTCCTACTTTGATATCCACTAGGGTGGCACTTACTACCCCCAAACATGTTTATTGAGGATGAAAATGATCCCTCAAAAAGTTTCAGCTCTCTAAAAAAATGTTTACTCATAGTGACTTGAGCCAGAAATTCCCTCATTAGAATAACATGAAAATTCACGTGTGCTAAGCATGACATAGGTATATGAAGAACTACTAGAAAAACTCGAAGATTTCGTGAAGTAAAACTCAAAGTCTAATTCCTCGTTGAAAAATAAATCAGAAAATAATTTTTGCCTTTGCTGCCTTCCTCCTCACCCGTACGTACGTGGAAATGAGAATTTTGTACCAAGTATATGATTACCTGAATGAGTTGGATCCAGTTGAATCGCGAATTATGATGAAAGCGTATTTCAAAATTGTTTTCTTCGAAAGGGATAAGTTTTTGAAAAATATTTTCATCACTATAGTCGCGACAACCGAATTCAACACTATTCAAGTCGTTATACCGAAAAAAATAGCCCGCACTCGGTAAGAAATTCTAATCTCCTCCTATGGAGGGCGGGAGGGAGGGAGGGAGCAAAGGCAAAACTTCCTTTTCTGATATTTTTTTCAAGAATGAATTCGCTTTTAAGTTTTATTTTCCGAAAATTCTAGTTTCTCAAGTAGTTCTGTAAGGTTTACCGCGTGAATTTTCATGTTATTCTTATGAGTAAGTTTCAGGCTCAAGTCGCCATCGCTAAACATTTCTTTTGAGAGCTGAAACTTTTTGAGGGATGATTTGCAACCCCAATAAACATTTTTATAGACATCGAGCAAAAAAAAATTCCAACTTTACTTTTAAATGCCACCCTAATATCCATGCATGGTGTATAGATCTTAGGTACCTACTTTATTATTATATTCTTGCTTGCAGATATTTTCTCATTATGCCAACACTTTTACAAATTTACTCGAGCCACAATACTAATAATTTGGTGACCAGGACAATCGAGTATACGGTTAAACAATTTTACTTGATGAATAGAAAACCTTTCATCCTTCAAATGTTTGGCAGCGTGTCCACAATTTTAGATATTGACGATACCAATCAGCATGGTCGTGCGCACGAAGTATATAAAAATAATACATTGACTGCTTAAAAATATATATAAGTGTACACATAAATATATCTTTTACTTGAGTATTTATCTAAAAAAAGATATAGGTACAATGACAATCAGTCCGTTATTGTATACTTATTATAAGAGATTGAAAAAAAAATGAAAAAACGAAATTTATTTCCAGGAAATTCTCTGGTTTTACTGATGAATACGTAGGTACAGTGGTAGGCATGTTGTGTTACAACAAATACGAGTATTAAATAAAAAATGAAAAATGAAAGAAACACACTGTTTCAAACCAATATGATATTCTATTTATTTTATTTAAAAAATAAAAAATGAAGTAAAATCACTAATGACTCTTAAACTAGTGCACATTCTCAAAACGAAAAAAAGGTGAAAACTAAAACTACGAAACGGAGATCGATCTATCTTGGCACTCGCAAGTGCGTATTCAATTTCTCACCCTAATTTTGAATAACCAACTGGAATGGAGAAAGTAATTTATTTTTAAAGTTTAGAGCCAATCAAAATCGTCGAAACCGGATTCACCCTCGGACGTAGGCGTAAACGGTCGCGACTAGTTTTTTCCTTTGAACCGCGTTTTTTACTGCGCGGTGCGGCGGTTCAAAGATGATATTTTTTTGCACGGAACGCGTTACCAGAAAGGTCCGATAGATTTACAACTTAATTGTACATCACGAACGCGAGCGCGACTTTTTTTGACTAATGCACCGGATGTGCAATTTAGGTTTTATTACCCCAAATAAAAAATTTCTTTGGCGGGGAAAATTTAATTATTTAAGATTTTATATGTTGGCCAAAAAGTACCGCGATTTGTTGGCGCGACGATTTTTTTGTTTTTCAAAAAAAAAAAAAAGGAATACGCGTTATACTACGTAATGCAGAAAGCACAAGTAGGTACCTTCCCATTACGTAACATGACAGGCATATTTTAATTAATAGTTGCGGATGTAAATATGCAGTGCCGGTTTTACGATCGCGGCTTGGGAAGGGGGTTTCATTTCCATAAAGTCAAGTGGGAAAGATAGTAAATGTTTGAATTTCTAAAAACTTGATTTGAACACCTAAAAAAAGAAGGAAAAAGAAGCTCTTGAGGGGTGGGGGTTAGACACCCAATCCCCGCCCCCCGCTTAAAACGGCTATGTAAATATGTTGTCATATACATACGTAAGGGCTAGGATTCGTAGATTTTTTACTAAGTAAGTGAAATGAGATTTAAAACATTTTTTTGCTTCATTATATTCTTTTTTACATCTACTGTTACATCTCCAACACTGATTAAATTTAGATATGCATAGATTATAGGTATGTACTTCTGTCCTAGGTAGTTTAAAATCACGATACCAATACATTTCTTAGTTGTTGTATTCATATTTTCATTGGTAATGTCTTACACGAGTATGTGCTATATCACTCTACATCAATTTGCAGGTGGAAGCCCTTTGTTTGTTCCAATTGCTACTAAGCTTGGAAACGCCTTCACCAGATCCTTTAAACATAGGAGAACTGGTAAAAGAAGAAAAACCATTGAGAGCCATAGATTTTTGCTATCACGACGAGAATGAAATGATCAACGTAGTAGAGTGCATTTCACTATGCGTAATGGTTGTTTCTTACGCTGCTGATTCTTTGCGAGCTTATCAAATGTTGGTAAGTTTAAATGACATTTTATCATACTTAGTACGCGCATTAGTAGGTACATGTGAGTATGCGCACCTATGGAGTACGCATGCAGTCAAACGCATAACATATGTACTCAACTATTTACATGGTGTATCGTGAAAAGTCTTGTCACTTTTGTGGTGTAAATACCGTAGTAGTCAACTATCAAAGAGTAAAAGTAATATTGATATTAACCCATTCAAGATATTAAGAAGACTGACGTATAATGCTTTGAAAAAAAAAAAAAAAAAAAAAAAATACATACATATCTATAGTTTATTTTTTATTTTAAAGCGATACCTATATATCTCAGCCCCTTTGGTTGCTTCGAGTAAGTAAGCATATATTATCATGTACCATTGTTTCCTTTTTATAATAGCCTGACTGTTTAAAGTATGAAGAGAACATGACGTTTTGCAAAGCACCCTGTACAACCATACAATTACGCATATGGACTGATAGTTGCCGTTGCCCTGTAAAAACTGAAGTTAAATTATGTGATAAGAGAATACGTTTGCCACCGAGACCAGTGCGCATGCATTTTCTCGATCGTCAGGCACGAATGAGGTCAAGTAGAATATTCGCGAGACAACCTTACCAGTTACCAAACCCAACTTTGAGGTAAGGAACGTAGGTCTGAAAGTTCCAAGTCTGAAGGTTCAAAGGGTGAAATAAATAATAATGCAAAAATTGTGGGAATAAATATTTAAAAAAAAAAAATCTTGACCCAAAAATCGATTAAAAAAAATCACGAGTTGGAAGCAGGAATCGCACCCGCATCATCCAGTATAGCGCTCCATCTTCTAAACCACTCAGCCACGGGTTGCTCGGTAATATCTGTCAACAAGTCCGTATACGAACATACGTGTTGCAGTAATATCTAGATGCTAAAATATGCACAAAAAAGCATGCGCGCTTGTCTCAGTGGTAAACGTCTTCAAGGAAAGAGGTACTTTTTGCAGTACAGTTGGCAGCTTGGCCAACGCTTGGCACGTTTAGAACAGTTTTGTTTTAAATACTGTTTTAAACGTATACCTATTTTAAACACAGAAAAAAACATAATTTTAAGCAGAAAAAAAATTTTAAAGTTTTTTATTGTTTTAAACATATTTTTTTTAATTTTCCTCGAAGTTTCAACTTCTTTTATTTTATTGTTGTCAGAAAATGAGAAACAAATCACGTTGTAGTCAATGTTCAATCGTATCGTATAATTATCCTAATCTACAATTCATGCGTACTAGAACACAAGAAGCGCTGCATGCAAAAGAAGAAAAAAACTGGAATTTTTTTTTTAATCATAAATTTCGTAAACACCTTAGTATCCAACAGAAAAAAAAACACTTTTAAAACAAAAACAAAACAAAAAACGTTTTAAACTAAAAAAAGTTGTTTTTGTTTTTTTAAACTGTTTTTTTTTTCAACCCTGCAATGTAGTTTTTTTGTACAGTGGTGAAAGTGTTAAAAAATCAACTACTGCGCATGCGTCATTCCCTCTACTGTAATTTATAGGTACCAAGTATCAACTATTACTAATCGTTTTTGTTTCGTTTCTTATTGATAAAGGTAATTTTAGAAGCTATTTTACCTTGCTATTTACGACAAATTCAATCGTCTGATTACCGCAAGAACGGAAAATCTGAAAGGGAGATAATTGCACAGTTAGCTGTATCGGTTAAAACTTTAGTCAACAAATGCGAAGCTTTAACGAAGTAAGCATACCTATATAAGAATAGGCACTGCGATCGAAATTATTACATAAATGCGAATTCAAATATCTATACATCAAACTTATCATATAGCTATAAGTGGGCACTTTGACTTTGCTTTTCAAATAAATCCGCTATTACGTTCGCTCAGTTTCTTGGTTGGTTTGTTATTGTTTGTTTATTTGTTTTTTTTTTCTTTACGTTCTCGCACGATGACTGGAGTAAATGTAATCGGGGATGGAGTTCTCGAGCTGATTAGTTCTTGGACGTAATCGGACGCGAGTTGGCATGAGGAGAGGCCAGTTAACGTTTTCTGGTTCTGGCGCGATAACTTGAGTAAAACTTGACAGATTGAGTTGAAAGTTGGAAAAAGAGTGAGGGTCGTGGTGCCTTAAGGCTGATTAGTTTTGGACATGATTAAACGTGAGGTTGCGTGAGGAAGCGTGTGTCAAGGTTTCTTTGTTCTCACATAATGACTAGGGTAACATTTGATAGAAAGAATTGAAAGATGGAAGAAGGGTAAGGTTAGTCACCATTAAAGCCAATTCATTTTTGAGCATGATGGAACACGAGTTGAGAGTTTTTTGTGCTCTTATGACAAGTCGGGAAAAATTCAACAGAATGATTAAAAGATAAAAGAAGGTAGGGGTAGAATGGTTTGAGAAATGATTAGTTTCATGAAGTGAATAGACGTGTGTTTATAAATGGATAAAGTGGCATCATTTTTACAAAGTGCCATCTTTTTTTTGATGTCACTGTACCATCATATTGCTCATCGATTAAGCTATATGGCATGACGTCACTGGTGTGGTTATTTGGGTGATACCACTTTACCACTTATATCTTATTTTTTATACCAAGAATTTGTTGTCGGTCTACGGTCGTAGTAGCCTCATTTTTTGATGTTTACAGGTAAAGTGGTATCATTTTAAAAATTCGTTTCCAAGAAAACCTATGAATACACATTCCGCTTGCCATTGTGGTACCGTTAATGTGACATTAGATGTACTTCTGAGGAATGTGCAAACTGATGCCACTTTGATCATAGATCACTATATATATATATTTTATTATTTCATCATAGAATATTAGAGATAGGAAAGAATGATGTAGTCTTGAAAGTCATTGAATTTTCAAATTATTGAAACGTGAGATGGCGCAATGCAACGTGAGGTCATGCTTTCTTTTTCACGAATTTAGTGTAAAGTTAATGGAACGTGAGGCTGCGTGACGTGACATTAACCAAAGCATTGGCGAACGAAATCATTTTTTTAGTGATTTTTCATTTGACAGTTCAACTTAAATATTCGTTCAAAACTTATTATAAACATTAATTGTTTGCAAGCGATTCATTTTAAAAATATTAACATTCCTTTGAAAATATGAGTAGACTGTGCAGGATTCATTTGAAATATATTTTGTGCGCTAAACATAAGTCGTTCGCGAACGATTCATTTGAAAAACGTTTGTGAGTGTTGGAAACTCATTATAAACGCGAGTCATTCACGAACGATTCATTTGAAAATGTTGATAATTGTTGAAAAACATTAGTCGTTCGTGAACGATTGACTTAGAGATGCTGATATATGATGGTTTAAATTTATCTGTTACTTGTTATACATATGAATCGTTCACAAATGGCTTGTATTTCAAATTGTCATTTTTTTAGAGTTGTTTGAACATAAAATCACCTGACCTCATGCGATTCCAAGTTTTGTGTTATAAAAAAATAAATTACGTGAAGTCTTATAAAATTTAAGATCAGAGGAGTTGGTAGAACTTTTGAATTTTATAAAATTTATTTATTCATGCAAAAAATTTAACTATTCGAATTACTTTCTTTAAAATAATACATATAATTAGCTAAAGTTCGCTTTTCAGATACACCATAGTATCTTATAGTTGTAGACTTGTTTGAACGTAAAATGACCTGATCTCACGCGATTTCAAGTTTTGGATTATAAGAAGATAAATTACGTGAGGTCATGTTTTGTATGATACTTGGTGAAATTTAGAATAAGTGGATGAGTTGATAGAACTTTTGAATTTCATAAAATTTATTTATTCATCTAAAAAAATTTATAATTCAAAAACTTTTTTTTTTTTTAAATATTCTAATAATTAGATATCCGCTTTTAAGATGCTCTATACTCTATAGCATCTTCTAGTTATTATTAATGCACCTATATTCATTTCAAGGAATTACAACGGCCCTCAAAAAACAACTCCAGAACACAAAACATCTAGCCAAAGAAATTACAGTAAAGGTCCTTACTCTCCTGCCTACGATTACGATGACGATTCGAAATATATAATCGATAGAGGCCGATCTAAAATCACATATGAAAGAGATGCTGATGACTCTGAACAGGTAACATTCGAATAGATACACGCATAGGACATACTGTATTAATTGTACGTTGGTACCTATTAATACGAAACTATACCTGGACGTGTACATACTGTGGGACCAACTGATTTTTGCACACCTTAGCGTCAATTCTCCACATTAATTTTTCTCTTTGTTTTTTATTGGACTAAGAAATACAAACTCAACTATTTCGTTTTCTAATCATTCCAAGATATTTATTAAAATTATGTACTTTACTCTAGTTTATTCGCTGCACTGATTCTAAAATAAAATTAACTTAAATTAGGTAATTAATAATGGAAAAATAAAATGTTAAAAATTTATTGTTTGCTAACCATAAATTTTCAATTTCTAATATATTGAATTCTTTCCAAGGTATTAGCAAAAAACGATTTCAGCATAAGTTTTAGAGTGATAAAAATTTGACGTATGGTGAGCTATCTATGCTGTAAGGTTTATCTATGGTATTAGCGGTGTAAAAATCTTATTAGTTGAAAACACCACTTAAAAATTAATTTGAAAATCATAAAATTGCTTTTAACATGCCAACCCTAAAAGTAATAAAAAAATACAAAAAATTTACCGTAAAATAAAAATATACCCTGGGCTGACAACCAGTAAAAAACAACTAGCTGCCCAAAACGGCATTTCCATACATTTCTACTAAGAAAAACAACCTGGTGCCAACATGGCAGCACCATGCTTTTTCTATACTTGGAAGATTTGAAACCTATGATGTACTCTACTACTTATACACAAATATTTCGTCAAGAATATAATATTTTAATGGTAGCGGACAACTTATGATCTATTTGAATCCACTTGAAGAAAAATGTGATGTTGGATACTACGCTAATACCCGAAAATACATGAAGGTGCCGTTTTTGGCATCCGGTTGTTTTTTCTCATAAAAATACAGTAGTACCATTTTTGGCAGCAGTTCTTATGCCGGGGTTGGAACAAAACATAAATTTTCCAAAAAAAGAAAAGGGATTTGCTTACCTCCACAATATAGTCTATCCTGAATATCCTATATTTCTACTTAAAAATAGGTTTGTAATCTTTATAGAATAACTGAAGGCAATTATCGTTTCTTTCAAAAAGGCTACAAAACTACTTAAATAAATTTATATTCATTTATTTCTCATGAACTGCGAGCCCTGAAGAGGCGAGAATTGCCACATGGGGTGGATCGCGAAATGGTCAGGGGCGGAGCTCCTAGTTTATTAAAAAATAATTATGTGATGACACAAAGTCACGATCGCGCATTGTAGCGTATACTTGGCTATTTTGGCTAATGGTTTGGAAATATGCATGATATAAACCAAAGGTACCAATATTAAACGAGTGATCCAAGATAACCAAAATGATAATTCGTTAGGGTAGCTCCTCTCATCCTTACCGCATGCAATGCATAGTTGTTCTCAAGCTATTCGCGCATGCAGAATACGCTCATACTAACTTATTTTTCGACGATTTTCTTCGATAATGTTGGCCTGTTCCATTTATATAGTAGGTAATGGGAACAGCTCCGTCCATATAATATGTACATATAGTCAAAAGGTGAGAGAAGTAGTTCGCTCGTGTGAAAGTGTGTCGGGGTGGGTGTAAGTGTGTGTGTGTCACTACCCCACCAGTTTATGACATCTCTACGGACCGATGGACGTATTCCATAATATGAACTGCCAGCCTAACATTATTGTAATGAAGCAGACATAAATTAAGGCCATCAGCGTAGTTTTGAAATGCGCGTGCGTCAATTCCATTATAAACAATGTCGTGAACATTAAACAGGAGCGCGTAAGTGGTGATTACTACTTCAAAAATGATTACCGCTACATATGAACTCTGAGTTGTACACATGCGCATTTGGAAAACGTACCATGGGCCTTGTTGATTAATTTTGTTTTCTTCAGCGTACTTCATAACGTTTGTTGTACACTGTGTCTAGCTGAGTTTAACACAACCAAGCGTGAAATTCCCTTTTATGAAAAAAAAAAAAATATCACCCATTTCATTTTGTTTGACTTCCTTACGGTATAATGAATAATTCAAGACTTCGGTAACTCAACTTGTATGGTTTAAATAATGTTTTAGTGGTTATTTGATTGATTTGAATTCATTTCTTTCAAAATCAGTGTTGCAAAATTATGAAATAAAACGTTGAATGCTTAAAAACATTCATAATCTTGCAAATTATGGATTGAAATCATAGATAAACAATTAGGTATTTATGTGTTAATTTCCTAATTCCTTAAAAAGAAATGAAAAAATGTAATAACGAATACTTTTTTTGGACGAAGAGAATTTGGAGCTTGGGGATGTTAAAATCAGTTAGACACAGTGTAGATCTGGCAATCTGTTGTCCGTATCTATATAGTACGTCTACATGGGGAGGAGAATACGCTGAGCGAAATTCACGCATCTGTCCCTACGTTTCATTTCATTATTTTATAATTTTCAAATAAAATTTGGAGATTCATTGATGAAATGTCTGTTGGTATATTGAGCACACTCCATAGAAAAAGAAAAAAGTTTAGACTAATAATTATACCTAATACGCTTTGACTATATACTAGATGGACCGAGCTAGCAACAAGTAAAATGCCAATCCAAAAACGGTGATGCATTACACAGATTTTCTCAGAACACTCGTGACTAAATTCTAAATGCGCACGCGCAAATTTATTTCGCGCTAATAGTGCAGCAATGGGACATCGATAGTACTGCTTAAAATCAGAATAACATGTGAGTGATAAAGGACATCAGGCATGGGCAAGATATAAAGTTGCAACGAGTGTTCCGACTCTGATGCATGTAATGTTTCACCGCGGTCCATCTAGTATATAGTCAAAGCTAATATACGGTTAATACCTAAATAAATTAAGTAGGTAAATATGTAGACCAAAAGCTTGCTTCTAATACTCTAATTTAGTTCGAACCTGATGGTTGCAGTTTTTACGAACCGATTTTCGAAGACCAAGAGATGTGCTGTTATCAACAGTAGCAGATTTTGTTACGAAGTGTTCATGTCGACTGATAGAACTCTACAAAAAGTGCCCAATTGATAGCAAACATGTAGAATTATTAGACCTGCGTTCGTATGTGGTAAGCATTTGGTAGATTTTTCTGCTTGATATCCATTAGTACCATAGATTAACCATATATAGATAGCCAATCGTACTTAAAATTTTTATCACTCTAAACTGAAGTTGGAATCGTTTTTTGCTAATATCTTGAAAACAATTCAAGATGATGGCTCATTTAAAAGATATTGAAATGCAAAATAATTTAATTTCCCCAAAGTTACTGATTTATTTTTGGAATTAATTTTGTGAAATCTATTTTTTTACTTCACTATGAATTTCCTCAAAAATAAGTCAATGACAGTTCTTTTTTAATAGTAAAACACATTCAGAATTTTTTGCTTTTTTCAATAAGTTACTTGTAAACTTGGTACAAAAAACCAAGCAAAAAGTCGAAATTATTTTTAGTACTGGAGCTCATTCACAGAGGGCGCTCTAAAAAATGATTTAGTTTTATTACAATAATTCGAGACTCACATCAATGGCTGTAATTTTTAAAATTGAATCATGTATGAAATGTCAACCTCTTTCGAATAAGCTATTTCCGAACTCTCTAACTTAATTCTTATCATAGATATTAATAGAAAACTTTCTGGCTCCTTTTTCAACATTTATGGGTGGTAAATTCTTATATTCCGGTGGGTGTATCTACGTATGGTTAATCTATGTTAGTACCTAGCTAGAGCTACTTACCTACCTATATCTTTACACATCACAACATTTCGTACATCGAATAGCAGGTATACAAAGGAATAAAAGGTTGTAAATTTTAATAAAAGCCTTGTACATGTACAAGGTAAAGTCATAAAATTATTTTGAGTAGCAGGTATAAAAGGTATAAAGGATAGCAAGTATACAAAGGGAAAAAAGGAGATAAATTTCAATAGAAGCTTTGTGCATGGGCTAGAGCAAGGGTGAAGTTGTAAAATTGTTTTAAATAGTAGTATACAAAGGTATAAAGGGGCGAGCCCATCCTGAAAGGAGGAACTCTTGGTGTGGGTAACAATGAAGAATAAATTGGGTTGTGCAGTTTGGAATGTAACAATACTTGTCTGATAAAATAACTTTTTTTTCTTTATTTAATTTTTATTGCGACCCCCGTTAGGGGCGAAGAGGTACTCGTATATGTATATATATCTATATATAAGTATTTAGTATTTTGTGGTGCCTTTGTATACCTTGAATTATAAGGCGCCCAGCCATATGCTGGGCACCACAAGACAGGGCTGTTAACAATAACTAAAACTCTCAACTTTAACTCAAACTGACTCGTATTTTCACGTATTAAAAATATAACTGAATTTAATTATAACTATAAATCCCAATATGTGTAACTGAATAAAACTTTAACTAATATTTTCAGTCCCTAAAACTAAATCAAACTTTAACTTAAACTTTTAAAAAAAATCGTTTTGGTTAAAGTCTCAAGCCAATTTCCAATTTTCCATTATTTTGAAGGAACATTCAACAACTTGAGGTTCATTTTAGACCCTTTACGATGCAGTCTAAAAGGGTCTATTATTAATGATCTTTTGTTACTGTGAAATAATTATAAGTGGTTTTGAAAATTAAAATTTTTAATGTGAAAAATTTTCAATTAAATTCATTTTATATTTTTGTGAACGCTTGATTTATTAAATTTGGAAACTCTTATGTCTTATTTCATCTTTTCATCGTACATAAAAAGCGAATATGATATAATGGGTACCTAACTACATTATTATTTCATTATAACTTGAACTTCTTCAACTATTTTATAATTTAGAAGAAGAATTAAACTTTAACTAAGTTTAACTTTTTTAACTATAAAGAAGAATTTAACTTTAACCTCAACTCTAAACTTTTATTTTATTTAAGTTAAAACTAGTTTACATCAACTTTAACAATAACTTAAACTTTAAGTGAAAAGAATAAAACTGCAAACTTATTTTAGTTTTGAAAGACTAAAACTTTAACTGAATTTAACTAATATACGTTTAAGTTAACAGCCCTGCCACAAGATATATATATATATATATACCATATAAACTTCAGTGATGGTGCCCACTCCTAAAACTTCAGCTGTGGACCCAGGTGGGTGACACGATCATTTTCTGTTAGTTTTTACCTTGAAAATCTGTTGGCGCCCGATTTGGGCACCACTATGAGTAAAATTATATCTATATATGTATGTATACATTAGATAACCTACATAATTATATATTTTGAAAGATGCTTCCTGTACCAATTTTTGCTTTATTTGTGGGGACTGTTGTATCGGACGTATGAAGCATATTTTGTGAGGACATGTATGCACGCATAATTATATGTATCTTATTTTATATTCTAATAATAATGAAATGTACACATCGAAACTCTCAATAGTCAACAACATCATACAGTACCTACGAAAGTAGTTGAATAAAGTCGTTGGATCGCCTTCAACTCGGAAGGCGTTTCTTCTTCTCTCCAAGCACTTACCATTTATACCACTAAACATGTTTGCATGAAGTATACATTCTGGGAAAATCGCCTACACATACAGCGTTCTCGTAACGCAGGCAATATGCTGAATTTTTTATGCTAGTAAAATAGATTCTCAGTCTCCCATATGCTATTTTAGTGTCACATAAGTCGAAATTATGTAACTAGTAAGCTGCCTAATGAGTGTGACCACTGAATTTTTATCTAATATTTTTACAGAGATTAGCTGACATTGCCATCACGTTATTGAAAGTTTCTCCATATGATCCAGAAACGATGGCGTGCAAAGGTTTGCAAAGATACATGTCGCACTTGTTACCAGCCACTGATTGGAGTAATGAAACCATTCGACAAACGTTACTGTCAATGTTACGAAGGGTTGATAAAATGTTTGTGAAAATTTATAAAAAAGCTTCCATCAGAGTAAGTATCCGTGATATCTATATAACAAGAGGAAATAAATTAATATAGGTAAGTAATAGGTAGCTACAGCTAGCAGTTACTAGCAACGGTGCCTACAACTGAAGGAATAAGCCTTTTCGCTGTAAAAGCGCGTCTCTCGCAAAGAACGTAGGTGTACGGTTTATTGAAACATTTTAGTGAAATCGCAGTTATGAAGAATACTTTAAAAATCTTATCATTATCATTACTAATTAGCTAGGTATACTTGATAGCAGCTATAGTCAAGTGTTATTACACAGAAACCAATATAAATACGTATCGTTATAGAGGCAAGTTGACTGGAATGCAGCGAGTGGTATACTGAAAGGAGTGTACGAAACGCTGTCAAGGTATCCTTCCATAGTCTTTCATCAGCCAATGAAAGCTCTCATAAATACTTGTCAAGTAATTACTTCCTAAATATTCGTTGGGAGTATTGTAGCGTGAACAAAATTAATTTTTCTCATTTTTTCATCTAGGCGCTAATTACAGCTGATGTAGCTGGCCTTGGAATCGGAGAAAATTCATCATCCGCTTCAGCGGGTATAATGTCTAAAGTTCCCCCTCCTCAATTTACTTCAATTGTTATCAAATTAATCGCATTACAAATTCTCGCATTTGGTGTAAGTAATATTGACCATAGATGTACTTAACTATACACAACAAGAATGCTAAAAAAGTGTAAAGAAAACGAACTTTTTTTTTTGTTTTGAAACAAAATCTTACCTGTTGGAAATTGATGTTCAAAACATATGTACTATTTCAAACCCTATTTCAAACATAAAATTATACGCACCTGTTACAAATATGATTTTATTTTCAAAAATTGTTTTATCAACGGCTAATGTTTGCGAGTTTATTATCAAATTTTTTTTTTTTTTGAATTCCAAAAATCTTTGTAATTTTTTGTGTGAGCTTATTAAAATACGTAATTAGCTTTGACTATACAGTATAATTATGGACCGTTCGAACTGTAGAAACGTAGTCAGCCAATATAACCCAACAAAATGGAGGTCGCATTTTCAACCAGCGAGGTCCTGTGGACCTGGCAATAGGGTTTTTGTTTGTTGTTATAGTCACGGGTCTAGGTTCTGATTGGTCATATATTACGCGCGTAATGACCAATCATAAGGCTAGAATGTGATGAAATGTAGGTAGTTTCATTTCTACCTTCTTAAATAATATCGTTCAGTTTTCAGTGAGCGGCTCAGGTGAGCGTGGAATATCATTTATCACAGTCAAACACAACGACAACAATCATAAATTAAAAGTTAAACAATAATCAACATTTTTGCAATATCATGGAACTAATTCAAATATAAATTCATTTACTTATGAATATCGAACAAAGTTGTAAGTAAATGAAAAAAACATATTGTTTAATTTCTTCAAGAGTTTAAAAACTAAAACTTAATACACTCCGAATTGTTTAATAAAAATCCAACATCTAGCGCCACATGCTTGTCGAAGAATGTAGAAAAAGTGATTGCAATAGGGTTTTTTAATAAAAACCTTAAAAACGCGTCTGCGGCTCTGCGCATCACAATTGTGTCATTCGAAACGTCGTGTTTCTCAGTATGCTAAGAAGGCAGGGTAAAGTGGGACGAAAGCAGGAGATGTTTTAGGTAAGGAACGTCAGTTCACGCATGCGCAGACTAATTTTTGGAATTACGACCTTCATTTATATTGGCTGAATATCGTAACATTGCACCAACTGGAGTTCGAGCGGTCCGATGTACTGTATAGTCAAAGGCAATCAACCATTCACTACTTTTCCATACTTGGATTCACATTGCGAGAAAATACATTTTGAACTTTTTCTTTTTCGTTTTGTTTAAAATAAAAGCGTTGTTTATTTTATGTGTTTTAAACATGTTTTAAACGCTTACCAACCCTACGCAATGTAGTATACGTACCCATGCTTGACGTCATTATACATACCGGGTGACTACTTGATTCGAGCACCCAAGCGAAAAAATTAGCTAAACTGTGAAAAAATTCAAAACAAATATGCATTTTTGACAATGAAAGTATGAATTAAAATTTTGCGTTTCATTGATAAACGCTTTTAAACATTAAATAAATATTATTTATGGTATTTATTCTCGCTAACATCATTCAAATACATAATTTATTTCTATCAGGGAAAGATTTTTGCGCTTGGGGTGCTCGAATCAAGTAGTCACCTGGTAGATGTTTAATGTTTATCCAAATATGATAACGTGCATCCGACTAAACCCTATACCTACACGTAAACCACCAAATTCTCTTTTAATGAACAACCAAATACATCATGTAAGAGAATTTAGTTCATTTAGGCTGTATGGGGTTCAATCGGACGCACGGTATGTATAGGTATGTTGTTTATGTACATCTACCTAATTTAATCTAGTTACTCAAATTGTAGGAATCTTATTCACTAGAACAAGTTTGTGGATCATCTATATCATCGCCAATACCTGAAAAAGTTGATAATATTTTTATGAATTTCTTATTACCATTCTGCTTGCGAGTTGGCGGAGGCGCTAAAGGTAGGTGATGGTAATAGGTAGTAAGTTCGAGTTAGTTCATCGCAAATCGCTGTATGTACCTACTGTGGGCCTTTTAGGCTCATTGTTTTAAGGTGAAGAATAAAATTAAAATAAGAATAATGTGAGATAAAGCTTTTAATATTTGAAATTGAACTTTTAACATTTACATTACGACAACAGTTGCTTTTATCGAACTATATTTACCCGATGATTTACATTTAACGACTCTCTGTTGTGAAGACCCGAGGACTCTTTATATAGCCGAAATTGCGATTGTGTTTCTGTTCTATTGTTCATTAATGGCGAGCGACCTACTTGGTTTTGCTGACTCGCTAACCTATTTTATTTCTAACAGTACCAACTGCTTATGTATTTGCCTGAAGCCTGCCGGTATAGGCGAATCGCTATGCGATAAGCTAAAATTACGAGTAAAGCTACTGCATCAACTCTGTTATGATTATACCTATAGCTATAATTCTAGGTTATGTTATTTAGATCTTTGACTATATACTAGATGGGCCGAGCTAGCAACAAGGAAATGCCAACCCAAAAACGGTGATACATTACACAGATTTTCTCAGAACACTCGTGACTAAATTCAAAATGCGCAAATTAATTTCGCGCTAATAGTGCGGCAAGGGGACATTAATAGTACTGCTTAAAATCAGAATAACATGAATGTGATAAAGGACTTCAGGCATGCGTAAGATAAAAAGTTGCAACGAGTGTTCCGACTCTGATGCATGTAATGTTTCACCGCAGTTTTCCTACACGTAACTCGGTCCATCTAGTATATAGTAAAGATTTAGATAAATCTGAATGCCTATATTTACGCTTTGTTACTTACTTTCGAAACTTCTTTGCTATAGATGAAGTCTGCATCCGTCAAAATGATATTACTTTTGCATTAACGGCGGTATTGAACTTGATGTCCCCATCTGCGAGTAAAACTTTCGCATCCGGTTCGCAGAATTTAAAAACAATGTCTGAAATACGAACTGCTTCAATGACGTATAGCTCAAGAGATCCGAAAATGATTTCTGGATTGACACCGTCTGTTTATAAAATAGCATTTCTAGGTGCGTAAAATGAAATACCTTCAAAATAGCTATCCTATACGGGGAAAAGTCGCTGATAAGCTAATAAATACGCCAATGTAAGCGAAAATTCACTCAAAATACTCCTAATTCATAGTGTAAATAGGAGACATTTCTCCAGTCATTCTTCGCTCATTTATTTGCTTTCTAATTCGCTGATAATATCGGCATTAAAAATTCCTGCACAATGGTTCGCCGAAAATTCTGCTATAAAATTTGCTATCGATGTAAAAAACGGTGAAAAATTCGCCTATCTCATCTATTCATGTGCGTACTAATGCGCATAAAACTTGCCCAGTTAGTTTCGTACCCATCGTGCTATTGTCGTTAGCATTGTGGAACGAAGAACTGAGAACCTCCGATTCCATCCCTAGGTGGACCTGCCATTGTTGTTATTCAGTTTTTTCGAAATAATTAGTAGGGACCATTTTTCAGGTAATAAAGTATTAGCGTAAAGTCTCGTATCTACGCCGGTGAATTAATTAGCATAAAAATAGGCGATTTCCTCCCCCCCCCCCCCCCCATTAGGGATATATACCTGCTGATACATATAGGTAATTACAATTCTATTGTTGCTATTTTCAAGATTATCTTTCTCATATACCTACCTGCTGCTGATTAGGTACCCATCCAAATTGTAATGATGAACTGAACAATGCTTTGTACAGGTTTAAAAATAATTCAGGTTTGCTTCGAAGCTGAACTGAATGCTCATTGGCAAAAAACAGCAAGAGTTATAAAGGAGGTTTCAAAGATAGCTGAAGCACGTGCATCCTTTTGGAATTATGTAGAATTTCTTACCACGAATAGAAATCCGCTGTTTATAATTTTACTACCGTTTCTTCACCAAAAGGTAAAATTGTTATTTTTGATACTTCTGTTTATGTGTATCCACTACAATGATAATTACTGGGTGTAAAATATATACTGTGCGTCTGATTAAGCTCCATGCAGGCAAAGCGCCAAATTTCCTTCTAATGAGTAATTAAATACATATAACATGTTGATTACACTGACTCCTATTCTCATACCCAATTACAAAGCATTTATAGCCAGTGATGTAGCATGAAAGCATTTTGAACTATCATCAAGTAAAAGGGAATTTTATTCTTAGGCTGTATGGAGTTCAGTGGGACGCACAATATACCTCTTACCGTACTGTAGGTATACATTTCAAAAAAGGGACTATTGGATATTGATTTAAGTTGCACGTAGTGATCAAAGAAAGTACTTCAACCGCTAATTATTATTTTATACTGAATCCCTCATCTGCTATAATGTCACGTCGCTAAGATTAAGAGCAGCATAATTATCTTAAAAAATAATAGAAATATCAGAGATTTACCCTAGTGAAAAAGGTCAATATTTGATAGTATTAATTATATGTTTTATAAAAATGGCAATACTTCAAATATAATTATATTTTAAGATATGATGCTGATCTCAATATCAACGTTTGATAATATGAATAATAATGTAAATTTTAGGTGGGTAAAAATTTGGGAGCCCTGTCAAGGGTTTCTGTGTACATAACAAAAAGTTATTTATAATTAGAGGGTAGGAGCCAACTCATGTAACCATCTGTAACATAAATATACGCGCACCTGAGAACCTTCTATTTTCTAATAATAAATCAGGCTAGCTAAGTACCGAAGTTCTACATTGAGAGCAGTTGGTCACCTATTTCGTGATGTGGTACCAAAGTAATATACCATCCTCACACTGTCGTTTAGGCAGGGCAGCTGACCCTCTATGATGACCAGTGTTAAATGTTGTTTGGAAGTACTGGACGCCAGTCATAGACCAGCTTCAGTATCTTGACGCCTAATATATAGGCCTTGTGTCACATCATCACCTGAGCCCAAGGCCCCGCATAATGCCCGCACAACAACACCTGGCAAGACAGTAGAGTTGCGCAACCCTCAAACTATATTATTATAAAAATAAACTTTATAATTAATTCTAAACTACACGGAGCCAATTTGCTTCTACAGCTTCCGCCTTCGTACTTTTACTGCGCTTATTCGCCTTGCCTCAAAACAATAATCACAAGTCAACTTTCACAATACAAGTGAAATGTTGCATTCCAAAGCCAGTCTCGTCACTCAACCAATCACCCCTCTATCCGCGCAGATAGAGATATCGAACCAGATATGGGTGCGAGTACGCCCGGCTAAACGAAGCAGGAGGGAAAGAGGGTGAAAGGAGTCATGTGTACATCACACGTGTTCCATACACTCACCAGGGTAGCCTTTCTCCATCAAACCGCTAGCCTAAACAGGATTTTGAAGAATGTATAGCTAGGGCGTACCAAAAATAACCACGCAAGAAGTTTACCTTCAATCCGCAACCCTACTGCAACAACACCACATCTCTAAAAACTACCAAAAATAATTTGCGTTGCGAAAATCTGCCTTTGCCATTGGAAAAAACGTGAAAAATTAGTAAGGATCAATGAAAAAAAAAAAAATGAATTTGAATTCGTATTTCTTTATTTACAAAGCAAATAAAAAGCAATTTTCTTGAGTTTCAGTCATTTGACGTGTTTTGAGATGTGGTGTTGTTGTAGTAGGGGTGCGATTTACAATAAGAGAGATTTAAAATATGCTTAAAAATATCATTTTCATGAATGTTCTGAATAATGATATGAAGGAGCATATCGGGCCCTCAGTGCAATACAACCACATCTCAGAAAAAGAATGAAAAATTCAACGAAAAGGTACTCTTTTCCTATACTTTTTTGGAGTAAAATGAGCTAATTTAGTGTATCTGTCACAGTTTTACCGATTTACATTAATTTTACCCAAAAATGTATGTTAAAAGAAGTACTTTTTTTGAGATGTGGCCTTATTGCACTGAAGTTGCGATATGCCCCTAATCTGAAACACTCAGAAGGTGAGAGATAAAATTTGATTTTTAGCCAAATTCAGAAAAATGATAGTCTCTCTAAATTTTTGATCCCTTGAACAGCTTTTGGTACTAACTTGGACAAAAGTTGCATGTTTTCAATTAAAAATTATTCCAAGTAAGGCCTGTTCACGGTGAGTACCTATACCTAACTACCTATTCATATACCAAGCACGCACTAGCGATATACGCATATAGAGTATAGTTTAGGCGCTACATCTATTATATGTACAGTACCGTGCGCGTAATTGCTTTATTACCCACCAGCAAAAAATGTTATACCAGTAACTTGAAAGTATGAGCTGATTTATACTTTCAATCGGTTTTATAATATAATTTGATAAAAAATTGGAATAAAAGACTATTCTATGTACTTTTAATATAATTTCAAAATCATGTAAAATGAGGATTAGTAGATTTTTGCGTTGATGGGTAAGTTATCAATTCCGCGCACAGTATGTATGTACCTACGTCTACATATAATTAAACAGGTGTCTTATCATTTTTTGATAGGTTTTGCAGCAGCCTATAAACGAATTAGAGCGACAAATGCAAATAAGAATTAAAGAAAAGCTCTTATCATTCAGCCATTCTTCATCCGCTTGCCGATCAGTGTTGGTTATACAGCTTAAAAATGAATTACGCGACTTGAAAGTTGAATTGGAAAGCAAAAAATTAGGTAATTAATTGAATGTTTCAAAACAAAAAGCTTCGTAATGCTACAAAGAAACGTTCTGTGGCGTGATGCACTAATAATTTAAGCCAAACAAATTTTAATGAAAAGTAGGTAATCCATCAGTGTAACTCGATACAAAAATTTCAGCTGCCCAGATGTATTCGGGTGGAAGAAAAGCGAGTTCTAAATAAAAAAGAAAAAAGTACCTATCAAAAAGTAGATGACATCTGCGTAGAAAATGTTTGAAACAGCTACATTTATTAGAAAAGCCAAGAAGGGTTTGGGTTAAGCCGAGGCTTTTCAACGTGCATATATAGAGCTGTGGGCGGATTTTTTCCATGAAAATCGTACACTGACCTCGAGTTGGTATTTAGTTGGGCAATGACGCTACGATTCAAGTTAACGTTAATTTTGTGCCCAAAAATCATCAAGACTCGCTATAAATAAAATATCGGAGCGTTATACTGAAACTCACTCCGAAACAAGATATTATATGTACCTATGGGCGAAATACTATTTGGATAACGAGTCTTGCGAGTTATTATTAATGATTTTTTTTCTTTTTCAAATAAGGGTTGAAAATTTTGTGTTGGTAATTTCTTATAAGATTTGTATATCCATAGCGGCCCTTATATAATTAAAATTTTTGTGTTGAGTTATTCCATTGATAGTTCAATTTCCATTCAATTTCACCGCGTCCAAATAGGTCTGGTAATAATAGGTATATAATACGTATAAATATTATTATATCGCGTCCACAATTTACTTTATAGAATTTGATTCAAAAAAGGATAGTTATGGAGGATCCTTAGATGTACCGAATCAGAGGACTTCTTTTTCAGACTTTATGGACAGTCACAACATGGGCTTACAGTGTGAAAGTTTGATGCACAGAGGTAGGTATTTACTTACTTCATAATGTGAAGCAGGTACATTGTTAGCGACATAAGTAACTAGCAACAAATTTTTCTCTAGAGAATACCTAGTTCAAGAAAAAATGTTTTAGTTTAACTTCGTTATTTTTATAAGATATTTCTTACTGCTTTTATAAATATAGATATAGTTTGAAATTTTTAAAATTTCACAATAGAAATACATTTTCTTTCATAAAATTAAAACCCTATCACAAGAACTAGGTTTTTTTCGGTAGTACTTCATCGTTCAGTTCTCATAGGTATTAGTATATCGGTATACTTTATAATTAAACATTTACATCATACTGAGTGCGTTATTAATTATTATATTATTCAATCAATCGAATATGGTATTCTTTGAACAAAAATAGGTTCAATTACAAGTACTCAAGGTAGTGGTAGCATACATGAAGTTTCCTTTGCTGTTGGTGTGAAAGGATCTGCAGGTGAATATATGTAATTTCTACAGTATCTACTCCTAAGCAAACATTTTAAGAGACTGCTTCATCATAACTATAATCATCATCCATGTAAATAGATTTGGGGTTTAATTGAGGCGCTAATTTCGCGTGGAAAATATTCAGCGGGCGAATTTTGAAGACGCTTCATGTTTTTCGTTACATTTGCATATTATATGTAGTACATAATTTCCAGAATATGGTTGAGAAGAATTTCTAGTTTATATAGGCAAAGTGAGGAAGACAGGGGCGTAACTAAGGGGGGATGGGGGGAGCCTTCCCCCCAAGTGTTTTGAAAAGTTGGGAAATTTATAATTGTTGAACGCTAAAATTGGGGACTTAAATTTCTTTTGGGAAAATAAGAACTCGAATAAATTCGAATTGATACCAACTTATATCATGTATAGTGCACAACAGACTATTTCCGATAACCGAAAAATTTCCAACTTCGCGAATCACGACGAACGGTTGCAGTGCAGTTGTATGTATTAAATCATGCTTACTAGGTTCCATTCTCCAGGTGCATGGATAGACAGACAGACTGACAAATTACAACATATAAATTAATATTGTTGGGAATAATCGATAATTTGAGTTATCGATTAATCGAATTTCGATTATTCTAATATTCGATTAATCGGATATAGATTATTGAAATAATCGATTTTTTTATATTATCTATACTCTGTAGTTACAACGTTTACGGAACACGAGTGAATAAAGGAAAAAATAAAAATTTACACAAATTCAAATTTTTTCTATCGATTTTTTCAATTTCTTGAAATTTTTCTTAGAAAATTTCTGGAAATCGAAAAATGTTTTATAACATTTTTATATCTATTTTGAATTTTTTTATCCATTTATCTGCATTAGAAATTTTTTGCACCCAAAATTACTTCAGATGCTTTTTCAATTTTACACTTAATCTAATTTTTTTCAATTTAGAAATTTTTTCTTCAATTTTTTACCAACTTTAAAACTTTTTTCAATAAAATTGTGGCGTTAAAAAATGTTTCCAAAGTTCAAATGAATATTGACTTTTTGATATAAAAAATAAATATAATTGAAAATAATTTTGAAAAAAACATTCAAATTTGAAACAAAACTGTAAACATTTTTTGCGTGAAAAAATACTGAGAAAAATTTTTGGCTCGAAATGAATTTCGAGAAAAAATGAAATGAAAAAAATTTCGAGAAAATCAGAAAAAAGATTTGAGTTGAAAAAAATCTTAGAGATTTAAAAGAATTTGGAGAAAATCTGGAGTTGGAAATTTATACCTAGTCGCAATTTTTATTAAATAAACACGCATATTTAAGGTATGTGATGAGAGACGATTTCATCGTATTATAGAAATGTCTTCACAAAATGATTATTTTTTAATAAAAAGTTTTTTTTTTTCAGAAATATCGAAGCATTATTGAAAAAAAAAATGAAAATTGGCCGATTAATCGATTACCTATTTCATAAAATAATTTATTACTTTTAATAATTGATTAATCGATTTTTCCAATTATTTTTACCGATTAATCGATTATTAATCACCCAACACTATAACTTAAAATTAAGCCGTTGCCACTGCTCACTGAGCCAATAATCCACCGATTTTTTTCTGTGCATCGTATACCTGCTATATGTCTGTACTTTTTATTAACTTGAGTTGAATTTTAAAAAATTAATAAAGAAGGGAAAGGAAAAAGATACAACGTGCAGTGTTGTTCGTGTGATGACATTTTTGACGACGACTACAAAAAGAACATGAAAAAACTGCGCATGACGGCGCTTATTTGTACCTAATTATTTTGTAATTTACACCATTTCTCAAATTTAAGAAAAGCTGTAAATTTTGTCAAAAAAAGTTGGGAATTTCATTACAAAAAGTTGAGATTTTTTCAAAATATCCCCCCCCCCCTGAAAAATGACCTAGTTACGCTCCTGGGGGAAGAAATGGGGAAAGATATCAAGATAGGCTAAATTATATTAAATGAAAAGGGATTCCATTCAAGTATGTAAGTATTTATAGCATTTTTTTTCTTTTCATTAGGTGAAAAATGTAGTCCAACGGAAGAATATACTGTTAGTTGCGAAGGAAAACCGTTCATTTCCAAACTTCATCGTTCAAAAGCTCAAAGCAGAAAAACTTTTCGTTTTCGCAAGAGCAGAATTGAGCAGGTCTGTACGTTTCATTTTGGCTTTATTGAGGACCAACTTTTGACTATACACTGTGTCTAACTGATTTTAACGCCCCGGAGCGCCAAATTCCCTTTTCATGAAAAAAAAAATATATCACCTATTTCATTTTGTTTGACTCCATTATGGCATAATGAATAATTTAAGACTTCGATTACTCAAATTCTATGATTTGATTAATTTTTCACGGGTTATTTGATAGATTTAAACTCATTTCTTCCAAAATTAGTGTTGTAAAATTAACTGAAATGAAACGTTGAAAGTTTTAAAACATTGATAATCCTATAAATTATGTATTGAAATCATAGAAAAACAATTACTGATGCGTTAATTTCTTAATTCCGTGAAAAGAAATGAAATAACAAATACTTTTTTGCGGATGAAGAGAATTTGGCATATGGGAGTGTTAAAATCAGTTAGACACAGTGTATATGTATAATCTTGGACCGCTCGAACTGTGAAGAAAAATTCTATCGATATCAAGTGAACGTTCTCAGACCAAAATATGATCTTGTTATACTCGAAACATGAAATAATATTGACAACTTTGAACTCGCGCATGCTCATACGCATTTTGGTCTGAGAGCGTTCACTTGATACCGACAGAAATTTGTGCAATTCGCACCCCTACTGCAACAACACCACATCTCAAAAAAAAATCTTCGACTGCAAAAACACCACATCTCAAAAAACAACCAAAAATAATTTGCGTTGCGAAAATCTGCCTTTACCATTAGAAAGAACGTGAAAAAATTAGCAAGGATCAATGAAAAAAGAATGAATTTGAATTCGTATTTCGTTATTTACAGAGCAAATAAAAATAAATTTTCTTGAGTTTCGGTTATTTGACGTTTTTTGAGATGTAGTGTTGTTGCAGTAGGGGTGCGAATTCTAAACAATGAGTTCGAGTGGTCCAGTAGTATATCGTATCCTCAGTGCAATAAGACCACATCTCAAAAAAGTACTTCTCTTTACATACTTTTTTGGTAAAATTAATATAAATCTAAAAGTGTGATAGATACACTAAATTAGCTCATTTTACTCCAAAGAAGTATAGGAAAAGGGTACCTTTTAGTTGAATTTTTACATGCTTTTTTCCATATGTGGCCTTATTACGCTGATGGTGCAATACAGTCGAAGGGACCAACGAACTTATAAACACATACATACGTATATAAATTATTGGTACAACGAAATCAAATGCTCAAACCTCTGCCATACCTATTCGGAAAAAATTAGTATTTCATAAACCTACAATCTATTTTCATCTGTCTCGTATAAGAAACAACAACAACGGCAAAAACAAAATCAAGAAATTGTCGCGATAGGTACTAACCAGTTCAGGTATTCGCGCGAAATTTAGTGAGATTATCCACCTCATTGTTGATAACCGTTGATAAGAATCGTTCAACTTCACGCTTTTTTGTTTCTCATTCAGCACTGCTACTAGTATGCTATACCTATTGACTCACTGCCTATTATTTCATTTTTGTTAGAAACCACAGACAAAATCAGCTCCAGCAAGCGTGAATGTATCCGAAGTACAAAGTCCTACTAGTGTATCTAATCAACCAGTATCCACGCCTCAATCGATAACTTCAGTGTACACGTTAAAACCACCGATAACATCTCAAGCAACTTTTGAAACATCTTGGGAAGAAGATAGTCTACTATCTCAAACGACGTCCAGCACGTCAGGATATCGTGAAAACTGTAGTTTGCTAATGATGCAGTTAGAATCTCCCAAAGAGATGCAACATTGTTATCCATCCAACAGCAATTCAACTCTCGTTCCTCCAGTTTCTCCAGAATCATTCGAAAGCGATGATGACGTTCGCTCAAGTCAACATTCTATATTAATGGTATACAGATCAAAAGATAGAAATACGATGCTGTGAAAGAAATATGGAATATCAATGAATATATTCAGAACGTTGTAATACGTTTTGTTAGTTACCATTCTTGTTATTGCGTTTATAGAACTTATGCGCTATACGCAGTGTCGAACTTGTGTTATGGTCTGTTCAGAATAAGAACACTATAAAAACACCGACACCGAGCACCAAACGAACATTTTTAGCTCTTATTAACCATGTATTCTTGAAAAGAGACCAATGATAGTAATTTCTGTTGTTCAATATTTCTAAAATTTTGCTTTCTTTTTAAAATATATCAGAAATTTTGAATACGTAAATAATTTAATTGAACTTGTATAAGTCCCCCTTGTAACGTGCTACCTAGCGCTAAAAAATATCCAACATTAGGCAATTTTAAACCATCTGTGTAAAACATATTGCATAACCTGTCACACTACATGCCTTTTCAAAATTTATTTATTCATTAAAAAAATTATTTTTTCGAATATTTTTTTTTTTAAACTAATTTGTGATATCGTCTCGTGATGACATAGATGCTCTCATTTTTTATTGATTTGAGGAATATAAATAAGAAATTGATCGAAGTGTGGATTTTCATTAAGGTATACCGTGAATTTTTTCAATTTGCTAAGTAATAAAAAAAAATTATGGATGAGGAGAAATTAGAGAGGGGAGCAGTAATATGACAAATTTTATGTTGGTTACTTCAGAAAATGAATATAAAGGTAGCATTATCAGTCTAATAGAATTTAAGTTCATTTTTTACCTTGGGGTCCCAGGGACCCCGCAGTGCGTAATGAAGATATTAAAATTTTTGTGCGTTTCCAGGCTTAAAAGAGGGTAAAAAACAATGACTGAGCGCAGTCGATGTATCGCCTGAAAAACACGAGTTATGCTATTTTGGTGGCCAGCGGGAAATGATGTAACCTGTCTTTATACTAATTATCTAACTTGAATTTATCCTCGAGCCGCTGTAAGAACGGTAAGAGCCTAAAGCAAAAAGTTTCTGTTCGCGTTGTAATTGAGGCATCATTGAAAACTCGAGGTATGCTTACATTAAAAAGCAAGATGCATTATAATATTGCTTTTTATCGTTAGAGTTTAGAGTTGTAACGCTAGTAACAAATATTTTGTCGTCACAAATTTTCAAATAATTATAAACTGACATTTTTTTAATATAAAAATTCATTTTCGTATTTGCGTTCATCGTTGCGTGTATCTCGACTTGACCTCGGACAAAGTTTTACCCTCCTCAATTATATAGTAGATAACAAAATGCAAATCTTATCATTTGTAAAGATTCTTTATTGCAAAAAACGGAACTAAAATATCACAGGATTACATAACTATATTGATATGAAGTATTTTACTGTATTGTCAAAGTAAGATAGGTCATGATGCTTTTCTTGGAACGAGCCAAAGTGCAGTTAGGACATTGTTGCGTAATGCCATCCATATAACGCCTACTATATAGCGGACAAATGTCAAAGCGAACAAATGTCCTAGAGCCCAGTGTGAAAAGCTTTTTACTTTGAACGCGAAATTTGTCAGTTTTCAACAATACCCGGCTAGCAGACTCTAAAATGTGTATGTTTGCTCGGTGTGATTTGGTCGTTCTTATTTTGAACAAACTATATCAACTCATTGTTGCTCATATTGACATCATCAGAAAACAATGCGCTTGAAAAGGTGAAGTATGTTTCACGCAGTCTGAAACTGCGTAACCTGTTATTCACGAAAACAGCTAATTTTAGATCCGTTGTTTTTTTTTGTGAGCTTCAGATTTTTTTTTCGATTTCTTTTATTTTACATTTTTTGGAAGACGAACACGGACAAAGTTCAGATTTTTAATAAATTATTCCTATGTTCAGTAATTGACACCTGAAGTTTGCTTGAAATCTACCAGCTTAATTCGTCATAAATTAAAAATTAAGATATTTCTTTAAAATATCTCGATTATCCCGTATTCATAAAGGGTCAATAAATTAAATACAACAAATCGTGATTAATTATATCTATTTTTTGCCAAAAAATCGTGGACCTAAATTGACGTTCAAACGAACTTTTTTCTGTAAAAAATGTAAACAAAGAGAACACCCTGCTATTCAGTTACTTTCAAAATTATGTTAAATATAATATTCTGCAATAAAAAAAATATAATTATTACAAGTATGTATGTACATCATCATTTTTCATTGCACGTGATTATATTGTTCATTCGATAGGCGTGGTTTGAAAAAAGTATTGAATAAAAATTATTCATTTTGAGGCATCACATAGTATTTATCATTGTCCTGTAAGATTCCAATTTCTTAAATTGCATTATTTTCGATCTAATTTTTTTCCAAGTATCTTGATAAACGTTTTTTGGATCTTTTGCCATTTCCTGAAGAAAAAAAGGAAAAGAAAATCAACATTACATGATGATATTTTAGTCTCATATATATATACATATCAATGGATAAAGAGGCATCTTTTTTTTGATGCCACTTTACCATCACCCTGATAGTTATTTGGGTGATGTCATTTCATCATTTATATCCTATTCTTTATACAATTTTTTTTTTTCGGTCAACGGTCGTAGTAGCCTCATTTTTATTATGTTTACTGGCAAATTGTCAAAAATTCATTCAAGTAGTTTTGTATTCGTTTTTAAACACGCAATAATTATTACAAAATTCAAGAACAGTTGTACATGCGCGACTGTTGATATAATAAATAATTATCACTTCTTGATTACATTGAGGTAGCCCAGTGATTTCGTCGTTAGCAGCACGTGTATGTGGCAATGTGTGGATGAAGGTTCATAACCCATATTAGGTAATTTTAGGTTTTGTTTTTTCATTTTTCAAAATTTATAACAATTCATCAGATCTGGAAATTTTTTTTGTTTAAGGTTTTTTTCCTATTCGAATTTGTAAGCAATTAATCTCGCTTCTAAAATTTTTTACTTTGTTACAGATTTCTCTTCTCTACGTATCCTATTTTTCAAAAACCCGCTAATTTGAAAAAAAAAAAAAAAACAAAAAAAAAACCAGCTCTTCAATGATGATGATAATGATAATAAAAACTTTGCCAACCTAGTTACACCGATGATCGGAATGGCCACGCATTACACCCACACGCTTACACTCAACACAAAGACACGTCTACTTACTTTCGCATGAGCAGATCGCCGTACCGTTTGGTATCCAATCAGAATCGTGCTATCATACGACTATACCGCCAATAGGAAGCAAGAGCCTCTTATCACCTTATTTTGGAAGTTTCCATTTGTAACCTAAAATTGATACATCTCCCGCTCTTACGTTCAATTTTTATTATTTTTGTTTTTTTATGATGGATAAATTATCGATATAATGAAAAAATATTTTTCAAGCTTTTAATGTGGGAAACCTATAGCTCCATATAAAGGGAATAAAAAAAGATATGAGTCCAAACTCTTAACTCTGAATGTAAGGAAATACTGGGAATAAGTAGTCGACAAAAGATGCATATCTTGTCCAGAATGTGAACAGGTATTTAGGAGGAACGAATTATTGAGAAATCATGTTGAGAAAGATCATCATAATTCCAAATTTGAAAGGGAATAACTTTACTTTAACACTTATAGCGGTAAGCATAAACGGTATTGCATCATCTTATGGTTGTATCATGTATACTTGTAACTTGTACGTTGTACCTATATCTAATTTTGGCTCTTGAATTTTCATTTTCAAATAGATTTATTGAAATGGAAGGAAGGGGAAAATCTTTGCTTTTATACTGTTAAAACTAGAATAAACTCGTCATGTAATGAACCTTGAAAATATTTATACCGTCATCGACAGTATATTCCTTCAGCTAGTCCTTAATTTGAAAGTTATATTTATAATTTTTCACTTCTTTAGCCATCAATTTGAAAACAAATTAGTACATTTTTTTTTATTAATTCATTAATTCATTTCATTTATTCTCAGTAATCCTCAAGACAAGTACTTGAGTACGTAGCTATGTACTACCCAAACAATAATAATATGTCAAAAGATACCCATAAGAGGCTCTTGCTTCCTATTGATTGTATAATCGTATAACAACAACGATTCTGATTGGATATCAAACGGTACGCCGATCCGATCCGCTCGTCCTTCGGCGGAGAAAAGCAAACTTACAAAGGCACATCAGAAACTTTCATGAAATTGTTCCTGAATTTTTGTTTATTAATATTTTCATTTATTTTCGCACTATTTTGGAATTATTATTATACATTACTTATACTATTCAAAAAAGAGTAAAATCCTCCACATTTCGTCCCACTGATACTTGTGCCTAGGACTTGGACATTTTCTCTCTCCACTTTTTCGTTGATTTTTTTCCGAGTTGATTTTTGTGGCTTTTCAAAATTCATTTCAAAATTTGAGGACTTACTTTATTTACTCTGTGATAGCTGTTATTCTAAGCTGCCGATTAAAAAAAAAAAGCTTTCTAGGTGCCATGTAAAGGGTTGGGGACTTTATTTGCGATTTTTTCCTTGCTTTTTTTCTGAATTAATTTTTGTAGCTGTATATATACATGCGCAGAGTATAAATGCTCGTAATGTAATTGCTATCGTAGTACATATAATTAAGTTTGTTACTCATATATACTAAAAAAAAATTTGGGAATTTATCCTGGTAAGATAGAACTTCGAATTTCAAGTGATTTGAAATCTTTAAATTGACTTATAGGATACCAGCTCATGAAATTTTAAATCAGGTTCATATACAAATGCGTACTAAAATATTTGAGGAAAAATGGGGCCAGCGGAGACAGGAAATTCTTCAACAGATGTGTTTTTTCCGCCTGTTTCTTATATTTTAGGCCGCAAACTTGTTTATTTTCAATCTTTCCCAATGTGCATGTACGATGAACATACATACAGAGCGTTCACGTTGTTACTCAAAGTTCAGTAGAAAAATACTTTTCAATCATGCATCAATATTTACATGATAAGAAAATCATTTACCATTCCAAATGCATTGCGACTTATGCATTTAAATTCGATTATTTTTACCAAACTACAAGATATTTTAAAATTTTCATCTGGTCTTTCCGTACTAAACTCAAGGTTTCACCTCAAGGATTTGAAATTACTGACAGACTAATACCGCATGATGTTACGAAACTGAGTTGGCAAAAAACTGGGATCGGGCAGTTTTAAACTACTTAAGATTATCATAATCAATACAGTATCATGTTTGGGTTATATCTCGGATACGGTTTTGATCTGGAATTGGAAGATGTTTGACAAAGGATTGCAGAGAAGAATAACAATTATTTACTTATGAGCCAGCTATAACGATATAATACTAGTGATGAGGATACTTGGACGTCGTGAATTATAACTTTTAAGAAATAATCAGGATCGACTTCAACTGCGTACCTTATAATTATCTCCATATTTTGAAATCAAGTAAGAGTAGTATATCGATAGCGTTTTGGGAAATTTAAATTTCACTACACGCGGTGCTTTAGCTTCTGCTTCTAATGCTGTTGCGATATTACTTTTTTGTTCAGAAGTTTCCTGAAAAACAAAGAAGTCATTAAAAAAAAAATTGCGTTGTTGTTCGAACATTCCAGCAATAAGTAAGTTAATACTCACTGCGCAGTAATGCAAGCGTGAAAGATCAACAAAAATACTCACTTTTCGACAAGCTTTCTTCGAAGAGCTTCTTGTAGTAATATTTGGATCGTAAGATAATCCCATTTCAGAAAGATTTCTTTTTGCAGATTTGTGATCATCCCATACTTGAGATATATGTGGCCTAAACATCAAAACATACATTCGTTGATTCAACTTGTGAAAATACCACTCATTGTATCATTCTGTTCTTAAGTTCCAATGCAGTACACATAAAATCACTCTTACATAAGCTCGAAACCATGTTTTCAATTGAGTAAAACATTTAAAAAAATCATTTTATCATACAATTGATAAATACATACACTTACATTTGAATTTTAGGAAGTTTAGAACGTTGTTTTCTAATCCTTTTTTTATTCTTATGTCCAATAACTTTTTTCCTTTTATGGCGTTTCACTGTCAAAGGCATTTCGAATGCTTATTAACCTAAACTCCAGTATCTGTTCTGGAACACTGAAAAATGTGATGTCGCACAGTGACCACAAAGTACGAAGTGGGATTTCCGCTCACGCAGTACAAAATTAATTTTGTCGTTCGTAAATGATGTTATCAATAAGTACGAATAATGCACCACTTCTTGCGAGGTTGCCAGATGCGCTCATTATTGGGACTCGAACAACCACTTAAGCGCTAGTGTTCTACAGTGTTGTCAAAGTTAGAGAATGAACGTGAACGCGTTCGCGAACGAGCCACATTTTCGTGAACGTGAACTGAACGCGTTCATGCACAGAAAATTGAACGTTCACCACAGATTTTCAGGGCTATGAAGCTAGAACAAAATCGCAGGAAGAGGAATAAGTTTGCTCTTGTTTTTTGTCGTGTTGCGTGTAGAGGTCTGCGCCGGGGTAAAAATCGGCGGCGGCGGCGTATTTTTTTTTTTACAGCGGCGGCGGCGTGGTCGGCGGCGAACAAAAAATTGAAAAAAATTAAAAAAAATACCTATAAACGAACAAGAATTTTATTAATAGGTATTGCAATCACAAAAAAAAACAAACAAAAAATATTTATAACATAGAATAGAACACTGAAAAAGCATGAAAGCAACAAAAACTTGAAAACACAAATCGTCCATCAGTGTTTCCATTTCGCTAATCTAAAAATGTAACCTATTGGCCTTTTCTTTTGTATTGCGCCATCTAGAGGTCTGCGCCGCCGAAAAAATACGCCGCCGCCGCCAATATTTTCGGCGTTTCACGCGCCGCCGCCGCCGATGAAATTTACTGGCTTCGCCGCCGCCGCCGCCGCCAATTTTTTCCTGGCGGCGTAGATGGCGCAATACAAAAAAAAAGGCCAATAGATTACATTTTTAGATTAGCGAAATGGAAACACTAATGGACGATTTGTGTTTTCAAGTTTTCGTTGCTTTCATGCTTTTTCAGTGTTCTATTCTATGTTATATATCAGTGTTGGAAGAACAGTTCGCAAACAAGAACGAAAACGCAGAAAAACGGTGATTTTTAAAGAACGGAAATGGGAACGAGAACGAGAACCTTGATTTGTTGAGAACGAGATCAGGAACGAGAACGCGAACATCCATCTTTTGAGAACGGAAATGGGAACAGGAACGGGAACGGATAAATTGAGTAACATAAGAACGAACAAACGAACGAACAAAGAACAAAATTTTCCGGTTTTTGGTTTCTGTTCTTCTAATTTTATAGTTGTTGCTTTAACAGTACACAAACCGAGGTTGTATGTTGTAAAAATGATATTTTTTCTAAAAATTTAAGCGTATTCTCTCCCGCGTATTTTTACCACATTTCTGTACATGTTGAATGTAGTAGTCTACTTCAATGTTCTGTATCTATGTTAGTTACCTTACTATATTTCAAAATTTTTAAAAGTAAAAATGAAATCTCCAAGCGTTTAGAGTGTAAATTTTTTCGAAGGTTTTCATCTTCAGGTATAAAACTGCGGAGTAAATGATACTTCTGTTTTTTCAGTTTTGGAATCTCGTTCAGGTACTTTGAAGAATTTTCACGCATAATCACGTTCAAGTGAACATTTTAGTGAACATTAAAAAAAAAATGAACAAAACAAAGATAATATTCGCGAAATAAAATAATAAATTGTAAATACTGATCACAGACGGTACTGATTAAAAAAAATCCAAGAACGAGAACGAAGAACGGGAACAAGAACGGGAACGCTCAGTCAAAAGATTGAGAAGGAACGAACAGAGAACGAACAAGTCACAGAATAAAATCAGGAACACAAACAGGAACAGAACTGATGCGTCAAGATTGTGAGAACAAAACCATTGGAAAAGAGCAATCAGTCAAGGAGAACAGGAACAGGAACGGGAACAAGAACGATGTCTTGGCCGTTCTTCCAACACTGTTATATATATTTTTTGTTTGTTTTTTTTTGTGATTGCAATACCTATTAATAAAATTCTTGTTTGTTTATAGGTATTTTTTTCTATTTTTTTCAATTTTTTGTTCGCCGCCGACCACGCCGCCGCCATTTTCAAGCCAGCCGGCGGCGTGTTAAACGCCGCCGCCGCCGTAAAAAAAAAAAATACGCCGCCGCCGCCGATTTTTACCCCGGCGCAGACCTCTAGCGCCATCTACGCCGCCAGGAAAAAATTGGCGGCGGCGGCAAAGCCAGTAAATTTCATCGGCGGGGGCGGCGCGTGAAACGCCGAAAATATTGGCGGCGGCAGCGTATTTTTTCGGCATCGCAGACCTCTAGTTGCGTGTCAATGTGCGATTATTCTATTCTCATTTCTAGTTTCCATTGTTTTTCGCATTTTTTTCACGATTTCCGGACAGCAGTTTTCAAAGATCGTAAACGTTTAGACAATGAACATGAACGCGTTCGCGAACGAGCCACATTTTCGTGAACGTGAACTGAACGCGTTCATTTTTCAACGAACGTGAACTGAACGCGTTCATTTTTTCGTGAACTTTGACAACACTGGTGTTCTAGCGAGGCTCTAACCGCTTTATGACTGGAGGCTAAACCTTGAACCAATAGTGGTGGACGTTAATTATTATTTTAATTCTACCTATAGCCATACTAACGCCCTATACCCAGTACAAGTGGTGACATACATCATTTGAAGGGCTGAGAATCAAAGCTCACATTTGCCAAAAAAAAAAAAATTGATTTTATCATAGAATCGGAATGAGTCTTCTATCGTCTACCAACACCAGTGATGGGCACGCTCCGGTTGGGAGCGGAAGAGCGGTCGGAGTACTCCGCTCTCGCTCCGGAGCGAGAGCGGAGCGCGCTCTTTTTTTAATACAACTACAACAACCGGAGCGCGCTCCGGAGTACTCCAGCCTGGAGCGGAAATTTAAAGAAAAGAGCGCGCTCCTCTGATAACGCTCCTCTATCATTGGAACGTTTCAATAAATGAATATTTGAATTTTTTATTTTATAATTATTATTTATTAGACTGTTTCTTTCTATACCGTGCGCGCAATTGATTTATTACACACCGGCAAAAAAAGTTACAAAAATCAATTCATGTAATTTTGAAATAACATTACAACTTGAAACTGTGGATTGATTTATAGTTCTAATCAGTTTTATAGTATTACTTGATAAGAAATTGGTGTCAAAAATAATTCTATATAGTTTTAATAAGTTTTAATATTGATTTTGAAATCATGTAAAATGCGTTTTTAGCAGATTTTTACGTTGATGTGTAAAGAATTAGTTGTGCGCACGGTATTAAATCCTCATGTTATAGGTACTCATAAATCAAGATTCACCATTTCACCAGTTCACCACTCACTAAAATTGATTAAATCGAAAAATAATTAATAAAAATAGGTTTAAATTCGACCAACATATCTATATACCAAAATTCACTTGAAAAGAGCGGCGCTCCGACCGCTCCTGACCGCTCCAGGAGCGAGAGCGGAGCGCGCTCTTTTTTTTCTCACTTGGAGCGAGAGCGGAGCGCGCTCTTTTTTTTCTCACTTGGAGCGAAGAGCGGAGCGCGCTCTTTTTTTTCCGGAGCGTGCCCATCACTGACCAACACACAATATTACTTTTTTTACAAACCACCCCTTTCTGGTATAAAACCCCCCTTGAAGTGACGAGTTAGAATCAAAACTCACATTTGCCACTGCCAGGGCTGCAAAACCGAAAAAATATTGGTTCTGGTTCCGGTTCTGGTTCCAGTTCCCAAATATTGGTTCCGGTTCTGGTTCTGGTTCCGGTTCTATGACTTCAGTTTTGATTCTGGTTCCGGTTCTGGTTCTATGATATCGGTTCTGGTTCCGGTTCCGGTTCTTATCGGTTCCAAAAAAAAAACATGTGTGACCTATCAAAATACTCCATTTTACAAGCATAATCAGGAGGGAGTATTGAAACCAAAATTTGAAAAATAATATTATTGCAAAATGGTCTTGTAAATTGTAAACAACCCCAAGATCCCGAATTTTATCAATTTTAGAGAGTATTTTGCGAAGATGTTCAATATCACAGATTGTAATTTATAGAATGAAACACTACAACAGTTACCTACAACCTTTGACTATCGATAGGTAGAGAGTATACAGCTATTAGCGCACTCTAATCTTATTAATAGAGATTAAACTTTTCTAGAACCGGAACCAATATATTTTCATATCGGTTCCAGTTCTGGTTCCGGTTCTCAGTAAAAATTTTCGGTTCCGGTTCCGGTTCCAGCTTTAGTACAAATTTCAAAATATTGGTTCTGGTTTCGGTTCCGGTTCCAAAATTTTATCGGTTCTACCGGTTCTTGGTTCCGGTTCGGTTCCGGTTCCAATCGGTTTTGCAGCCCTGGCCACTGCCAAATGTGAGTTTTGTCACGAACATTTTGTAATGTGTGCAAACTGAAGTGATAACGTAATAACAACGTCGTTAGTGTCAATAATGTGGTAGCAAGTAGCAACTGCGTTATTTTTACAATACATTGTCATCAATTCGTGTTTTTATTACATTTTACGCAATGGGAAATGGTAAGAAACGTATATTGTTTATTTTTGAAAATGGCTTATATCTCAAGAATAATGCAGTGGGTAAAAATTTTTATGAGATAAATTTTTTTTTTTTTTCATTTTCTACAACTTTTGTTTTATAAAATTTTCTGTAGCTGTAAAAGAAAAAAAAGTTCGAGACAAAACTCACATTTGCCATTCTTCTTTCTCAATTTAAAGGACAATGGTTGGTACTAAAAAAAAAATATATATTGGGATTTCTATTTTTTGATCCTACTTAACATGCAGACACGATTGCAGCATCCCTGGTGGCCGGGATCTGTACCAAAACAGTTTTTTGCGTTTTTCTCAGAATCGCTTATGATGGCAAATGTGAGTTTTGATTCTCAGCCCTTCATTTTCTATCCAGTCTATTTTGTATGCAAACCAGGGCTGTTAACTTACATATATTAGTTAAATTCAGTTAAAGTTTTAGTCTTTCAAAACAAAAATGAGAGTTAAAGTAAGTTAGCAGTTTTATTCTTTTCACTATTAAAAGTTTAAGTTATGGTTAAAGTTGATGTAAACTAGTTTTAACTTAAATAAAATAAAAGTTTAGAGTTGAGGTTAAAGTTAAATTCTTCTTTATAGTTAAAAAAGTTAAAGTTAAACTTAGTTAAAGTTTAATCTTCTTCTAAATTCTAAAATAGTTGAAGAAGTTGAAGTTATAATGAAATAATGCAGTGTTGTAGGAACAAACCCAAGAACGAGAACGAAGAACAACAAGAACAGAAAATTTTCGTTGTTCCTGAGGAACAGAACCAAGAACGAGAACATAAAACTGATATGTATGAAGAACAAAGAACAGAACGAGAACAGAATATTTTCAAACTGAAAGATCAAAGAACAAAACGAGAACCAACTAATGTAAAGTGCTGAGGAACGAGAACAAAAACAAGAACGGATGTAATTTCGGGTTGTTCTTCGTTCTTTTGAAAGTTAATGATTCATTACAAAATTAATAGATATCATGAGGGGAAAGAGAAAATAAAAAACTTTTAAAAGCGGACAAATGCTGCGTATACCCATATAAATCCTTTTTTTTTTTAATTTATTTATTAATTAGTTTCAATTAATTAATTTTCAATTTCAACAACAACATAAACTGTAAACACGTTATCAAAAAAAAGAAAGAACAAAAGAAAAAGTTGAAGAACGAGAACAGAACGAAGAACGAACAAGAACGAGACCATAAAGGATTGAAAGAACAAAGAACAGAATGAGAACAACATTGTAAAGAATTAAAAGAACGAAGAACGGAACGAGAACAGTTAAAACATTGAGAATAAGAACGAGTTAGGAACAGGATCAAATGACTGGGTCTTTCCAGGAACAAGAACAGACATATATTCGTTCCTACAACACTGAAATAATGTAGTTACCGATTATATCATATTCGCTTTTTATGTACGATGAAAAGATGAAATAAGACATAAGAATTTCCAAATTTAATAAATCAAGCGTTCACAAAAATATAAAATAAATTTAATTAAAAATTTTTCACATTTAAAATTTCAATTTTCAAAACCACTTATAATTATTTCACAGTAACAAAAGATCATTAATAATAGACCCTTTGAGACTGCATTATAAAGGGTCTAAAATGAACCTCAAGTTGCTAAATGTTCCTTCAAAATAATGGAAAATTGGAAATTGGCTTGATACTTTAACCAAATCGATTTTTCTTAAGTTTAGGTTAAAGTTTAATTCAGTTTCAGAGACTGAAAATATTAATTGAAGTTTTATTCAGTTACACATATTGGGGTTTATAGTTAAGGTTAAATTCAGTTTTATTCTTAATACGTTAAAATACGAGTCAGTTTGAGTTAAAGATGCAAAATTACCGGTAATTTAAGTTTGGGTAACTTACCAGCAATTTACCGGTAACTTACCAGTAATTTAAGTAATTTATAATTCTTCAGAAATGTTGCATTATACTGGGTAACTATACTTGATTCGAGCACACCAAACGCAAAAATCTTTTCCTCATAAAAATAAATTATGGATTTGAATGATATTAGCAAGAATAATTAGCATAAATAATATTTAATGCTTGAAAGCGTTTATCAATGAAATGTAAAATTTTAATTTTTTATCCTTTCGTTGTCAAAAAATACATATATATTTTGAATTTATTTACCTTTTAGCTGATTTTTTTTGCTTGGAGGCTCGAATCATGTAGTCACCCGGTATTGTATAATTATTTCATTATTCTATAGACTATACTAAGTAAAGCATTGCTTGAAAGCTTGTTTTACAAATATTTTAGAGCAATTATAACAGAAATAAAATGATGAGTGATAAACTGATAATGAAATACATGGAGGGTCGAATGATTTTTTAAGCTTTTTTTTTTTTTTTAAGATTGAATAGAAAGTATTGAAAGGGAATCACTAAAATAAAATAATGCAATAAAAAAAAGCTGCTAATCAAAAATTAGCAACCAAATCTAAAATCTATTTCGAAGGCTTCTAGTTCTGAATCTGATAATTCATCCTTAAAAAGAAAATTTCCTATCCAATATTTTTAATAATTTCATATCCGAAAAAAATTCCAGTAAATGAATTTAATTTTAAAATTAAAAATCTTAATTCAAATCAATATTTTCAATATCATTCTGTTGAGTTGGCAATGGTATTTCTTGGTCAGACTCGGAGTTAGAAGTGCACAAATTAACAATTTAATTGTATATAAACATGACACAAAATTTGAGGGATGAAGCACAACTTGAATGAGTAGGACGAATAAGATAATACACAATAGTAATACTAATACTGGTCTGGGTTACTGGTACCACAAAGAGGGGGGTAGGTAAATTTTTCATTTTGCATGCTGTTGCATGAAACATGCACGCATACTATGCATTTACAGTCCCACATACGTAGTTCATCAGTGGTTAGCTCATCACAACTTCAAAGCGTAAAAACAGAAAATAATAGCGAAATGTTGTGCATGAAAAGTTTCATCGACCAAAAACTTCATAAGGGGTAGGAAAAGTATCAAAATTTCAATCGTTTTGTTTCAGTTTTGGATATGATCATGATGGTAGTCGATTCCTAATGCGACATGCATATTTAATAAAAATTTATAAATTACCGCGGTAATTTAAGAAATTTATGATGCGGGAATTTACCGGTAAGTTACCGCGGTAAGTTTCTTTGCATCTCTAGTTTGAGTTAAAGTTTAGAGTTTTAGTTATTGTTAAGAGCCCTAATGCAAACCAATGCAAACATTAGGTAAAATAATTAAAGATGCAGAATCTAAGAGTTGCACAAACTATATGATAATTTTTGAATTTTTCAGAGGAAAATAACGTAAGAACAATTAATCGAGTTATAAAGTTGCATACAACTCCATCTACTCCAATGTTTATATTTTTGTATGTGACCACTTGTCTTACTATAGGACTCTACCCATACTATTTAACATTTATGTACCCTTATGTATATTTTCTGATGCAACGCGTATGTATATGGACTTATTGGCAATTGCTGTCGAGGCACCCGTGGCGCATTGTATCCACCTTCTAACCTGAGAATTTTTTTCCCATTTTTCGGGTCAAGTTTTTTTAAAACTTTTTTGTCAATATATTTTCTTTTTTTTAAATATTTTATTCCTACCAGGGCTGTTAACAATACCTAAAACCCTTAACTTTAACTCAAACTGACTCGTAACTGAATTTAACTATAACTATAAATCCCAATATGTGTAACTGAAGAAAACTTCAACTAATATTTTCAGTCCCTGAAACTGAATCAAACTTTAACTTAAATTTGAAAAAAATCGTTTTGGTTAAAGTCTCAAGCCAATTTCCCTTAAACAATTCATTATATCATAATGAAGTCAAACAATACAAAATAGGTGAGAATCTATTTTTTTTCCTAAAAGAGAATTTCGCGCTCGGGTGTGTAAAATCAGTTAGACACAGTGTATAGTCAAAGAAACCTAGTCACTCAATTCAATTCAGAGAAGTTCAGTCTGGCCTTATCGAAGAACAAGAAATGTAGCAAAATGTGAAAAGTGATAAAATATTCCCTAAAAATTGAAATATTAGGTGCATATTCCCTAATATGGGCTCAAAACTATCAAAATATGCGAAAATATGCGCTAACAAGCTTGGTTTGTTCAACTCAGAGTTCTATGAATCGCAAAATCTAACTTGAAGAAAAATATGTTCTAATGTAAAAATCGCAACCCTGCTCATAACATTGAGTTCAGCTTGAGAGTTGAGAGATCAAAAATCAAAATAAGGTAAATCCAATAAGCAATAATCATCATTTTTTCATTTTCAGTAATAATTGATGAAATTGACAAAACTGCGTTAATTCTATTTTTGGGGTTTATCACTTACTTATTCGACTTATTCATGTTAGTGGCAAAAAATTTAACATCCAAATATAAAAAGGAAGGTCAAAATAGCTTGTTTCAATATATTTCTTTTAAAAACATCATACTTATTAAATTATTTCACATTTTGCATAAATGTTAATACTACATTTTGCTTTGCTTGCTTTTCGTTTTGAATCCAGGTGGATGAAAAACCATGCGGCATTTGATTGGTAAAAGTAAAGTCCCAGAAGATAGAACGAGACAGATTTAATTTTATAAATCGTAAAGAAAACACTGGTATGCGCAATTAGAACTCTCGTAGAAAAATATGTTTTTCTTCACATGTCCATTCCTTATCACTAATAAAACAATATCATAAGTCAAAAAACAATTTTTTCGAATTGGATATCTTTGGAGAACTATTTTGGAGGCAGTTCTCAAGTTTCAAAAGATGTAATATATTGCATCTTAATTCTCATGCCTTCCCTTGTAAACATACATATTCACCGTTGTACCATTTGAAATTAGAAAATAAACTCCAAATTGCTCCCTGAGAATCGTCAACTCGAAAAAATTATTTTTTGATTTATAAGGTCGTTTTATTCGATGAACGCGATACCTATGTTAATTTAGTCGTTATAATTTCATATCAGCTCAGTGATCCTTAGGCTTACAGTTTAAATATCTCCTCATATCGCAACATATGTCAAAGATAAAGACATTATTTATGTAAAAATTTTATTTTTCTCGCAAGTCGCAACATAATGTCAAAAACTACAAATAAATCATTATTACTTATGTCATTTTTGATATTATGTTGTCAATTTCTTTTATTTTTACTGAATAGAGTACCAGTGTCCTTTTTGACGTCATGTTGTGTGTAAAGTGTTGATTTGTGAGGAGCCATTTGGTTAACAACTGTAGGCTTCTTAATCGTCAATCACTTGATATATATCGTTTGAAGCAATAAATCTCTTTTCTATCCAAACATAAGGATCAATGCGATCATATTTATATTATTTTAAATATTGACTTTTAGTATAGGTAGGTACTTGAGTGATATAATTTTAAATTTTTTTCTCCCGTAATCATTAATTACAAAATGTGCTTTTCTTCATCATTTCATTTGAATCTTGGTTGTTTATTTTTATTTTACTAGTCATATTTATTGTAAATGAATATGGTGTTTTTTTTTTTTTCAATGCTCAACATTTGTTGTTATCAAGTAGGTAGGTATCCTTATTTATTAGGATTGAAACGTTATATTTTATCTATTTATTTATTTATTTTTTTTACTTTAAAGAGCCCTGGACTGTCGCTAGGGCCATAGGCATGAGTGAATTAAGCTATTAGATTCTATTGAAAAGGATAGATTTTTTAAGGAAACGAATGAAGGGGTAGCAGAGTGGCAGGTTCGCCATTAAGAATTCGTGCCAACCTAGATGCGTAGTTGAGTATGTTTCTGAAATGTGTGAGACTTGGACGTTCTAATAAGATGTGAATGACAGTAAGGTGTGAGTGACAGTCTGATCAACTAGTAGGAGGTTAGTTGTGATGAAGGTAATATTATTCTTATTTTTTCCAAAGTACCTACCTTCCTTATTATTAAACCAAATTGTCGTTACTTATTATCTCGGTTATTAATAAGTATTACTTTTTATTCGAATTTGAATATTATTCTTTCCTCAAAGATACCATTCCTCATTAAATCAAATATTGTGGTTACTTGTTGCCTTCCTGTTATGAAGTATTCGTTTTTATTAGTATTGAAACTTTTTGCAATGAATGTGATGTTATTTGTTAAAATTCTTATTACGTACCTATATTTTTTCGTTTGACATACCTTTTCCTACTAAACCAAATCAATTTATAATTACTTGTTATCTCGATAACGAATGATTCTTTTTTCAAAATCTATATACAGTTTAACTATTTTCGTGAAGTTTTCATTGTTTGTGGTTTGCATTATGTGCATTAAAAAATTTGCTGTTTCATTGGTAACATAATACTATGCAAGTATTAAAAACATGTAGGATATGTGAGCAAACGTATCAAATTTGTGATGGTGTAAACTCAAGTACTCGCACATTTAAAGCGAACTGAAATGCTTGAAATCTTCGGTCAGATTGATGAGTAAACATCCTTAAAAAAAAATGCAAAATTTCTGAATTCGAAATAATTCGATGGAAACTCAAAAATGTCTTTTCTCTTTCTCTCTCTTCTTTTCTCAGAAAAATTACGTTATATTATCTACTTCCGTGGATTGCTCAACTTCGTAATATATATATATATATATATTTGAGTAAATGATAAGTATTGGATAGGTACGTATTTAGATGTATACTTACATCGTGAGAATTCGCACAAATTCGTTCTTTCTCGTGAAAAGCAAAAGGAAAGCAGGAGCGTAGTTTGCGCTATAGTATATAGTTGTAAAAAAATCGATTTCCTAGCCGTGTGCATAAACTCGGTTCACAGGTCGAAGAAAAATTGACTGTTAAATGCGGATAGCTTGAGTTACAATGCCTGAGAAAGATATAGGATTAAATATTTTTGCGGATACGTGATCAATAAAATTGGTAAGTGCGTTTTTATTTAACTAATCGGCAGTCAGTTTTGATACTAATTGAGACGTTTAAAAAAATTGCCCGTATTCGAGGTGTACCAAGTTGACTGCTGAAATAAGTATAACTCATGGACTATTGGTAAGAACATCAAAAAAGTTTTAAAATTCATGATATTTTCGAACGCGTTTTATTTCCCGACTTCAATGGTAACACGTCTTCGTCTTTTTTAAATATCTTCTTAACAAAAACAGTATTATTAATAACCGAGTATAATTTAAAACTGATTTTCAATGTAGGTACATGATGTGTACAGTTGATGTAAACTTGTCACGATTTAGGTTAGATACAATATACTATATGGATTTGAAATTGCGCAATTTTCGAAACACTAACAGAGATTTTTACCATAATTTAGTCTTTGCGTAGTGCATAACCATGTAGAAGAGCGAGACACCCGACAAAATTGCGAAAATTGAATTTACCTTCAAAAATATTTTTTCAATATCAAGCAGTAAGTAGGCATCTGTGTATCCATGCACTTTTACGCTGAGTGGATTTGTATGGTAACCATATATAATTATACGCTACTACACAGTATGTCCAAATTGACGTTATCATATGAATCTGAGACTCGGTACTTACACAACACGGACAACATAAGACAAAACCTAAGACCTTTTTTTTATCTAAAGAGCAATCCGCAGAAGAGTTAGGAATCAGATAGGCAATCCGAGACACGTAGAAAGATTTGCCTATTGCACTTCATTGCAGGAATGTGTGATCCATGATGCGAGCCTGAAATGAAGATGTACCTACTGATGCAATGTTGGGCAGGTATTAAAGGAATATATTATGAATGATGTTTACGCATTGATATTCAACATTAGGATTGTCCAAGTTTTCAGTTTTATTGTCACGTTACGAAATTCAATTCGTACGGCATAAACATTGTATAATATGCACAATTAGATACACATATTTTTATCTCTCCTATGTACCTACTTAATGATTTTCATTTCTTCATGTTACATCGATACATACCTCTATTTTCATGTTACAGCTTACCTATCTTTCTTTCAGCTTTTCCTGATTTTCACTTTAAATTCTGTGAAAAATGCTCCACTTAGCGAGTTATGCGCGCTAAAAAAAGTTCACAAACGTCGAACATTTTAACTTTAGTAATCCTGAGAATACTGTTCGCAAATTTAACGAGCTCGATAAAGATTTGAGGCATGTAAAGTTTTCACTTATTTAATTTGTTAGTTATTATTCATCTTTATTCATTCATTAATCGTTTATTTTGTGTTTTCAGAGCAATAAGTACCTAGGTATGCGTGCGTCATGCTTGTTTGGTGTCGAAAATGTTACTATCATTTCACTGTGAGCGTAATATGGTTATATGCGGTGGGCTATAGGTACAATGATCGATTCTTCTAAATAGATTTTAGAAAAATTTGAATTAAGTACCTAATATTAAACGCGCGTCACTATGTACGAATGCGTCACTACTCGTCAGTAAAAATTACGAGTCACCGCTATCGACAGATATTAGGTGCTTCAAACTCCGCAAGTATTCCGCAAATGTATTTTTAAATGAGCATTTTTTAACCTTTACAGTAACACAGGAAGAAGTTGTTGAAATTAAATGCAGTTTTTGCCTTCGATTTTTAATTAAGTATTTTCCTTTCTTCATTCCTATGAGAATTAGGCTGGCCCGCTGATATGTTTAAAAATTTCTAGATTTCTTCACTTTTGGACCTGATTTTGGCATTTCATACATAAGCTGACATGCGAGTCTTGCTTGCTTGCTTAAGATGGAAGCGCACGTAGAGTGTGACATTCAAAAGCGCTCAGAAATGAGATGAACGGGGTAAAGTAACGTTAAAATGACCACTCTAACAATTTTTAGTTGTCGATACCAATTCTGATTCGAAATGTAATATTTTCAAAAAAATACCCTTCACATCTTGCAGAAATACTCACACGAAAAGTAGCACCCAAAAGCGCCCAAAAATCAGATAGATAGGTTGAGTATGGTTAGCATAAGCTCTGTAGCAAATTCTAGCTATCGAAGCAAATACCGAGTAGAAATATAGCATTTTCAAAACAGTATCTGCTTTCCGTCACATAAAAATACTAGCACAGGGCGTGATTTCAAAAATTGGCCAAAAATCAGGTAGAGGAGTCAACTAACATTAACAACAGACACTTTGGTAATATTTTTAACTGTTAATTGAAGTACTGACTCAAAATATGACTTTTTCAAAAAAATAAATGAAGTACGCCCTCTTCCCATCTTTCAAAACCAATGCCCACGCCGCGCCACTCTTTTTCAACATGTAAAATGGTCTCGGTAGGTCTTCAAACCTTTCTGTTTTTTCATGTAGAGTCTTCTTCACCATTTATCATCATAAAATAACCATTATGTTGACTGTTATTAGCTGAATTTTCAACTTGAGCCTACCTGATTTGGGAAGACTTAGAGTATGCCCCCGATCTCAGTTAATATGCTTCGTGTAATTTCAGTATCAAACATGTTCGGTGAGAACTAAGAAAAAAAAACTCGAAGCAAATAATAACAGATCACTGACATCAATGGTATGGGAATGAAGACGATAAATCAAAGTGATATCGAAGAGAATTTTTCCCAATATAACGATAACTACAATTCGACTGCTTTTCAACCTGATACTTTGCAACCATTTTGGCTTTCATATAATCATTCTAGCCTAGGCAATGCTGAAAATAGCAATGCTAGTCGACACTTCGCAGACCATCCAGATTCATCAGGTATGCACGTCATCAAGTTGTATTATTATGCTTACTCTTATACTTACTAGGTGTATCACTCGATACATGATGGTAGTCGGAGCTGTAGTTATTAGCCACAGCGTATAGCGGCTGCTGGTTTGTAAATTTTCCAAGACTCAAAGACATGAATTTCTTCAGTGCACAAGCCATTTATGAACATTATTCAATGCCTCATTTAAGGGATAATCAATTTTTTTTTTTTTTTTGTAATTATATTCGTGCGATACAGTCTTTGCCTACCGGCGGGTGTTGTAACTTCCTCCTTTCTTTCATAATGTGGCACATGCATTACTCTATTGTTGTGTAATATATGTGCGAGTATGCGCTATTAAATGCGAATGCTGATAAATTATGCCCGTACAGATGAAGTACTATATTATACCCTAATATATAACTCATGAAATATTCTTTCTTTAGTTGTAATCGAGTTTTCCTCTTCTGAAATGTTTAATTTTTAGCCTAGATTAATTTTGAGTGGACTGATCGGGAGTGGGAAAGGATATCGTTTGCTGAGCGTGATAGTCTTATATATCTATAACTTCCAAATAAAAAATTTTGTATTTTCATTCGTTTACTATGAAAGATTTGACGACTAAATGAATGGTATATCTACTAGCCCAAATTCCAAAATGTTATTCACAACAATTTTATTGCACCCACTCATTGTGGTGCATCATGTTGTATTCTGCATCCATTTATTCGTGAATATCACGCAGGGAACGATAATTACAATATCTACCTAATGTACTCGAAATTTGTCATTTGGAAGTTGCGACATTACCTACCTTTCTTTCCGAGGGCGCGAATGTACGATATTCAGGCCCTTTACTTGGTTTTTGCGCGATTGTATGTACCATGAACTGTTGTAGTTCATAAAAGAACTTGGATTGTGTAGCGAGCACTCTCGTTCATTACGCATTTTTTATCGACTTGAGGCTACCTGGCTACCAATTCAATTTATGAATGTACCGTATTCATTCCCACTCACATATTTTTCGTCTGTGTGAAACTCCTTTGTTGCGCCAACACAAAATTAGTGAAGCGCTTTCCTTTTTTTTTGGCATTTTTAAATGGTATGAGAATCCAAATTCCTAAATTCGTGAATCTACCACAGATGAATGACCAATTTTGAATCTAAATAATAAATACTTGCTTAGGTTTTTGTGCATGTAGATATAGAAGTCGGCAGACGCAGAGAAATTTACCTTAGTTTCAAGTTGTTTACTACGCTAAACCTAAATCTATTAACTCTGTTGTTGCACAGGTGTTCTGGGAATAGAGGCTATAATAATTGTTGTGGTTGTTAGTTTGATTCCAGTCAGCGTTATCGCTTGTATGGTGTTCGTGATTTCATTTGAGTAAGTCATATTTTTTTGATATCTATTTAATATAAACATCGTTTTTTTGGAAGGGAAATTACTACAGGAAATTTCACGGATCTTCCACATCTATTTCTTTTACCTTAGTTAGACATAAAATGATTACTTTTTGTTTTACTCTTTTTCTTTTATTTTTATAAATATTTCTGATATGAATTGAGTCATGCTACTTCATCGTTTACCTATCCCTATATCCTCCTTTTTTTATAGTTTTTGTTGAAAAAAAATCAAAAGGTCAATATTATGTTAAATTTTTCATACAATAGTATTTCCTTTCTTTTTTTTCTTTTTTTTTTTTTTTTTTTTTTTAAATAAAATTGTTTTGTATTAACTTCATGTCAATGATTGTGTTTAAAGCCGCCCTTAGGCGGATAGCTGCATCTTCTATAAGTATAAATAACGATATAGGTTACACCATTTGAGCTTGTGTTGAAGATCGGAATTGTGTCCGCCATCTTATGACGTCAAAAGAGACGCGTTATCAAATTTTTTATTTCTTTCCCCCTCTGCCGACCCTCGGCCCACATATTTGATAAATAAATGATGGAATGTGTTTGCAACCATTGGTTTTTGTGCAAATTTGAACACGTGGAATGAAGCTTCTATCTTTTTGACGTCATTAAGATGGTGCTTCGGAAAATAAGTAGGTAATTGCGAAAAAGTTGATTTCAAAGTAAAGAAATGAAAAAATTGGAAAAATAAATGCTAAATGCCCTCAAACAAAGTCTCTTAAACAATATGAGGGGTTTAGAATCAAAACTCACACTTTTTAAAAACTACATTTTTCAGGAACCGCAAAAAACTGTGGCGCTGCAGCCAGTTGACTTATAGAACTAAGAATAGTTTTATTCTATAGTTTATCGATATAGTTAACGGTTCTATGTGTTTTCAGCATGCCACAACCTTCTAGGGCTTTAATATTGAGACTTAAAAATGGTAATTGTGAGTTTTGGCTCCAACCTTATTTTTTCGCCTTTAAAAGTTAAATTTTAACATGGAAAATTATTTTACTTATTTTCCGAAGCACCGCCTTAACAGCTGAGTTATGGTTTATACTTCCTATTGGATTTTATTAACCAATCAAATCGTGGATTATATTTTGGTGGCAGTGGGAAATGGTGTAAGCTGTCTTTATGTTTATATAACCTGGGTGCTGTCCATGAAACTAGACTCTTGTGTTTATGGTAGGTACGTACCAAAAATAAAATTTTCACGTTTATAGGAAAGACGTTGCCTAATCTCTTTAAATTAAGCAGCTATTTTATGAAATCGAATTATAATTCGCATCAAAGGTTCACTCATCATTCATTTTAGTTAACATTTGTTAAATAAAACAGAAAACAATTTCACACTTTCTAATTACATTTCTTTTAACCAAAAAACATAAATGACTACCGCACTCTTATCTCCATAATTATTAGCAATAAATATGACAACAAAATTCTTATCAGGGGAGTCTAGTTTCGTGAACAGCACCGTAGTTTAGCCTATAGAAAAAACTCACCAAATAAATATCACTGTCTTTTTTTTTTTTTTTTTTTTTTTTTTTTTTTTTTTTTAGACGTAATAACTGATAAGCATTATGATTATGTATAATATAAATTTCTTTTACCGATAAGTTTTTTCTTTTTCTTTTTTTCTTTTTGGCTGTGATAGGCGATTAAAGCGATTACATTGAATAACTGCCGCTGTCACCTATGCTCATTCTGCTAAAACTTGTCGCTTCTTAAGCATCCCAATCTTCCCCAATCTGTTGAGGTTTGTTCGAGCTGTTGCGCTGGAACGAACAAGTTTTGCAAGAAATAAAAGAAAAAACGATCAACTAAAAGAAAGAAAAAAAAACCGAGTTAATAAAAAGGCGTAATTTATCTGACGTGAGAAGTGAAGTAGAAGTCCGTTAAAAATTAAGAACATAAAAAGAAATTTTCACCACATATACGGCAAAACTTATAGGCAACTCATTTTACGTGAATGAATCATGCATGTATGATAATGTTGTATACGTACGATGCGACGTACTGGAGGGATAAAAGTATTGTTCCATCAGGGTTTTGATAAAATGCGCTGCACCAGCTATGAAGTGTACACTTGGCGTACAGTACTTGTGTAATGGATTTCTCATCATTACGATTTATTTATTTATTTCTTTCTCTTGAAATGTTTGAAAATTACTATTACTTTTGTAAAACGAATATTTTACTATAAATACATTTTTAGGTCGCCAACAATGTTTGAGAATAGCTACCAAGTAGATAGGCGCTTCGAAAATAGTAAAATGGTTCTTTTTCGATATTTTAACATTATTAACGATTACGAACAACAAACGCGTTCCATTGGATGGCGAATTGCTACGTTTTTTTTCGGAGATTCAGTGAAGCAAGAAAATATCAGTAGGCGGTAATTTCAAATTTAGCGACTTGAAACTGGTTATTCATTTACAATATACGGTTCGCATGCATTTCACTTTAACGTGTTATTAAAGATGCATAGCGTGCGGCGTATAAGGCGAAATTAATTTCTTAGGTCTAACAAAGAAAGATGAGATCATTTCCGTTGATGCAAATGCTGTTGCGGCGCATTAAGTCTGCTTTAGAGGTCGCCAGCTTCATTTTGCGACCACGTAAACAAGTGTTATCAATTAATCATTAATAAAAAGGTAATTTTTTCAACAGCTGTTTGAAAAGAAGAAAATCATTTTGGTCGACATCATCTCTAACAGAAGCCGATTGTAAAAAACAAATAAGCAACCGAACCCAACAAGCCGGCGTGCAATCGATTATTATCGATAGTGAAAACGGCATCGATCATTTAGTGACGGACAGCGGTGATCAGGTATGTCTTCAACTTCACCTCTTCGTACCTAAAGGATTTATGTTTTACATTTATGTGTATGTAGGTAATTACTTTACCTGCTTATGGCGGTATATTGAAATACATAATTATGTGTCGTGGAATAAGGTTTGGATGTTGGTGACCAAAAAATAATTTTTGACTTTTTTTCGGATTTTTATGTAAAAAAGTCTCTCAAATTCAAAAATCGCTACCCGATTTCCCTATCTTGCCTCAAAAAAAAAGTTACACACGTTTGAAGTTGACTACTCCAATTTTTTCAGAAATTAAAACATCATCGCCAATCATATCATCATCGGGTGGAAAAAAATTCAACAACAAAACATTAAACACGTTTAAAAAAAAAAAAAAAAAGATTTCGGTCAATAACACCCAAACCTTATTCCATGACTCACATATGTAAATATGTATTGTATGTATTAGTCTAGGGCACTATAATAAGTAATAAGTGTAGCAAGAGTATAGTGTATACTAGGGTGGAACGAATTTTGCTTTTTTTCGAAAATGAATGATCCTTAGGCAAAAAAGTTGTCAAATGGTCCTAAAAGAATGTTCAAAAAATTTTAACCTTCTAGGTTAATATTTACCTTCCCCATATTGGGGTCAAAGTTTTGAAATTTTGATGTTTTATTCGTTATTTCGAAAAAATTATTTTTATGCCAAGTAATTTTGGTTTCGAGATATTCTTTTTGTATTGCCATCCTAAAATCATAAAAAAAATTTTTATACAATTTTTTTCAATTTTTAGGGGTTCTAAAAATATTTTTATAGTTCGCTACATTTGTTGAATTTCGCCCTTTTTTCGTCTTATACACATAATTATGATAAAATTACAAATAAATGGTACAACTACTGATTTAGTGAGTGGTATCGCTTAAAGTAATTCGGAGGTCACATTTATTTAGTGTTCTCTTCCTCAGGGGTACCCAAAACATATCGTATAACATAAAAATCATGTAGATGTGTTTTTTGAGCGATTAGCGAAAGTATGAAAAGTATTTTAAGAAGCATTGAATAAAAATCAGCATAATTTCTTCGTAGATTCGGCATTGTGAATATTTTAATTTCAGAAAAATTGTTACATGACCAAAAAAAGTTAGTACTTACTTTCTGACGAGTAGAAAAATCATTAAGTGTCACTTCGCTGAAGAATGAGTTATGTGTGCTTAAACAAAGCACAGGAATTCAAAAATTTAAATAATGTCATCAAAGAATTAAAAAAAAATTGACCGGAGTTTCCCGAGCTTTATATTAACTCGTCAATTTTTACCACATCTGTTTCAATGAAAAGGTGCATTCTTCGATTACTGAAAAAGTATTTAAAAAATAGGTAGTACCTATTTCATAAAAAAGGATCGAATGGTTGTGCGATTTGAAACTTCTGTCAAGAACCCAAAAAAATGAATATTGAGTTAGAACCTTTAGAAAATATTAATTTTTGAATTAAATAATTACAATTGACATTTTTTTTTTGTTTATCCTTTAATCGTCAAAAAAATAAAATAAATACCTACTTACTTGTTAGGGACTGGATTATAAGGTCTTCGGAAAGTAAAAATAGATGGTGGCGTAGCCAGAACTTGAATGGTGAATTCAATTACTACTTTGCTTTAAAAACTAGGAAGAATGTCTTTTGCGGTTTGCAACGTGTTAACTTCTTTAGTTTATTGAAGAAGCTGGCCTCGTTCCACTTTTCTAACCTCAACTGATCTCGTGCTTCTAGCCAAGTTGCTGTAAATGACACGTTAACAAAAAGTGAAAAAAATCAAAACATCTTTGTATATTTTGACTCAAAATCGAAAAGAAAAGAAATGAGAAAAAAAAATTGTAAAAAATTTAGCTCCCTTCTTGGTAAGATCCTACTGAAAGTACGTAGATAGAGTAGCTTGCTCACATTATTTATTTTCCATATTGTTCACTCTCTTCGCTCACTTTGTTCATATCAACTCTTCTCACTTCTCAATGACAACCATTAATTTTATAAAAAAGGTATTTTTTTTGTTTCATTATACCAATAGATAAACATTTTTTATAACACTGAACGTAAAGAACAACATCATAACATTGTTTTCAAGGAACAAAGTATTTATTTCTCTGCGACTTTTTAGCGGGAGTGAAAGTTTTGTTCTTGGGAAATTTTCACTCCCGCTTCAGTTTTCTCACCCCGCTAAGTCACAGAGAAGTAACTACTTTACTCCTTAAAAACAACGTTGTTATTTTGTTCTTTTTGCCTGCGTTATAAAAAATAGCATAAGCAACTCGGTGAGCAAAGTACGTGAATACCACGAATGCTAATACAGCCCTCGCCTACTGGCTCGTGCTGCAACTATCGCACTCGTTGGCATTCACGTACTTTGCTCCCTCGTTGCGTAATATACTATTTTGTTTCAACGTATATTTATAAGTTGGTTTCAACACTGATTTATAAGCCTTTTTACGGCTGAGTTAATTTCTTTTTTTCGACGGGGATATAGAGAAAAGATGTGGGAAAAATTTGTTTACATCAATTATCATGTTCATAAGTGCGTAATTAGCCTCTTTACAAGTAGAGTATTTAAATGAAATTAAAAAAAGCTGCGGGTTGTTACGATGACAATCAACAACTGACTTGTTAAGAAAAAACTCTGAAGTCATCGGTCAAAAACCCATCAAAATTTAACAGAAAGTTGTGCTAATACACGCGCTTAAGCTTTGCAAAAACGTGCACGGAGATTCCAATTTTCGACACTAAAACTCGTCATAATTGCTCGTATGATTTTTAATATTAATTTTTTGTTCCTGTTGTAAAACTACATAACGTGGATGTAATCCTTTTTTCGATTCATTATTTCAAAAGTTGTCCAGCTTTTCAAAAACCGTTAAGGGTCTATTTTACATACTACACGTTTCTTTTTTTTTTATAGCATAACTGAACATCATAGGCACTATAGATATTAGGGTGGATTGAAAAAAAAAAAAAACATATCTTGGATTTTGACCAAATTTCGTGAGGTGCTTTACTTTGAGTGGGAAACTTCCCAAAAAAATTTTGAGCCCCCTACATGAAAGGGGAGGGGAGCAGGAGGTCCCCCAAGTGCATCACCTTCTGAAAAAAAAACCTATTTTTGCGTTTCTTAATGAGTCAAAATGACGTAAGAAACCCTTCTTAGCACTCAAAAGGTGCAATTTGAGTTTCTGAATCTTCTTAGACTGTCGCCATCCTTATTGGATAAAAATTCAGACCGCTACAAGGGGGTCGAAAAGTTGCAAATCGCAATATTTCAATATACGAAATTTTCGTCGACTCTGCATCAATTATTTTTTGGCTCGGTAATTTGAACAATTTTTTCTTCAAACTATAGAGTGCATTAGGAAGAAATTTTTCAAAATATTCTGTACCAATGCAGCCAGTAATAGATCGCAGTATTCCAATATTGTGAAATTTTCACTAGCTTTGAATGTTTTTTTTTTTTTTTTTTTTTTTTTTTTTTTTCTCGCCTAAAAACTTCACTAATATTTTTTTTTTCTTAACCACTAGAAATGAATTCTGTAGGATTTTCTACGTTGCAATCCGCAGTCCAGACAGTACTCCGTCAGCTGAAAAATTATGATTTTTGGTAGACAGCAACACCGATTTTTGGTGCAGTTGAAAGCATTGGCGTTATAGTACTGAGCCACTGGACTGCTAGTGTATTCGGGGAAAAATGAAAAAAATAAAGCAAACATCTGTCAGGCCCGCTACGGCTACGTGCACTAGTCGCGCAGTTATTAATAACTTTTACTTATCTTTTTTATTTATTTATATTGAAATCATCAGCTCGTGCATCTAGATTTGATGATTCTAACGAGTTGATGATTTCAATATTATAGTGAATAACCATAGCAATACTGACTGATTAAATGACACATTGTGTACAGTGTACGCGTATCGCGGTATTTTATTTCGCAGGACCTAATGATAGATACACCTCTGTCCGTTTTTCCGGCTGACCCATTTTCCAGTTTTCTGGATACCTCGAAAAGCTGCCTTACAACGCCTATCAGCAATAACAGTATCATCACGATGACTATGCGTAATAATCATTTAATCGTGGAAACTGAAGAACGAATACCGGTAGGTAAACGTATCAGTGTTTATAGATACGTAACGTACACGTACACGTACACGACACGACACGACACACTTAAACGTAGACGTATAGGTACTAGGTACCGGGTAGTAAGTTGAATTGTGTAAGGTACATTCAGCACGTGTCAGAATTTTCACCATGTAGAAAAGTTTTGGGTGGTAAATTTTACGTTATTCTCCTTCCGCCGATGATTCTTCAATATAAGTGTATAAATATATAAGCGTTGACATTGATGCTATTCCAAATTTTCGCTTGGACTGTACGCATATGGGCTGGCAACCTAATTCTATCGCAATGAAGCAAAAATGAAATGAAACCGCTGGCGTGTTTTTCAACTGCGCATAGGCAAACTACGTGGGATGTTTCCTATCATAGGGCCTGGGAGATGGACGAAATTCAAATTTTTAATTTTCAAAATGCTTACTGCTTCGATTGGAATTTTTTTCTACATTGAATATTTTATGCCACCAGGCTAATCCTGGCTCTCCTCGGCTTTGTCTTCCACAGGTGGCAATGGCAGTGCGCTATCGCGTTCCGCCATATTTCTCGTAAAATTTCACGTAAAACTAACGAAACGCGAAAAGCTCATCGCGACTATTGGCAACGAATACAACGAAAAAAATTTCATCAACGAATAGTATACCTACCCATATATTAGATAGGTGATTCGTGGTTATTCGCGAATCAAATTTTTCGTAATTCTTCGCTGTGTTGTTGTCACTCGCGCATAGTGTATACTGTGCACCATGCTCATGAAATGCGAAATGAGGAAACCGTGCTTCGCGAGCGTTTAGTATAGTAGTATTTCGCAAAAAGTGTGTAGCCAGGTTAAGGTTTGGCAGTCCATATGCCAACCAAAAAGCAAAAATGTGTGACATTTCTCGAGTATTAATATTATTGGACAGTGGAGTCGCATCGAAAGTTTTGATATATTTTTTACCCATAGTAAGACTCGATACGTGTCCAAATTCATCCCCTACTTTACGTGGGTAATTGCTAGGTACCTAATTAAAATAAATCGAACAAAATAGCACGAAAACGGCTCCTATATGCGTAACTAAAGCGAGATGAGAATGACTAAAGCAAAGGAATACGACATGATTGATAATGATGATACGTTTGTTGATATGGTCAGTTGAAATATTCGGGATAAATTATCGAATATTACAGTGATAACACTACTTGGCGCGTGTAGAGTATAACATCTCAACGCGTCTTAGTTACGCCGCATATTGGAGTCGTTTTTGCTATTGCAAGCAGGTAACTGAGGGTAAAACAGTCCATGCTATATGGTCGAAGTTAATATACGAACACAGTACGTAGTACGTACGAATAATATATTGCATACTATTGCGACGCTATGCTTAGTACGTGTACGTTTACGTGCTATATAGTATCTAGTATCTACACGCAAGTATTTTCTTACTCGCCACTTGTGACATCATTATTTCTAATCGAGTGATAATTATTTACGTCGATGCAGTGTTCTCTACTGAATGTCGAACAAATGTACAACTTCAACATGGAGAACTTGGACAAAAGTTATATGCAAAACGAAGCCCAAGAATTTGAGCAAGACGATTCTTACGGTGACGAAGTGGATAGTTTTTGTAAGCATCACCATTTGCACGTCAATCAGTATGGGTGTACAGTTTGCGACCAAGAAAATCGATCATTTTTCGAGCCGACAACAAGCAGGCAAGCGGATGAAGAAGATCAGCTCGTAGAATTGTTTCATAAAAATATACTCGCATTTCCGAATAGCCTTGCCGTTTCAGACACGACAGTATCTGGTGCGACCGTTGCCGTCGATGTCGAAGTGGAGTGCTCGAAAACCTCGAATGCGTCCAGCAACTGTGAACTGCATCAGCAGCGTGTTGAGCAAACTTCGACAACCCACACGGCTATTAATCACGTACAATCAGAAAGCGGCTTTATGCGCTCATCGTCGTCTTCGTCGTCATCGTCGTCGTCGTCCACGTCGAAGCAAGCGCAATGCGATTACAGTTACGGTAATCAATGCGAATACATATCGGTTGAGTATCCATTTAAGAAACGAAATACTTGCAGTAAAGCTCAAAATTATTTAACGTATAATGATCGCAATGTAACGACGATAGCCACAGTATCGTGTCACACGACTTCCATTTCGGTTGATTCGTTCCCTTTCCAAAACTCCGTCCAACCTTTGACCGATTGCTCATTCCTCGAATACTCAGATTCTTCCAAATGAACACATACCCTCTTACCTAATTGGTATCGGTACGACGCGAAGTATACGAGTAGATACCTTAACTAAATGGTACATACATACGTATAATTTGGTTTCGCTTTCTTCCTTTTAAATTACCCGCCAATCCTTGTTGGACACTCGTCATTTCTTAGCGTCGGTAACGAATAAAACAAGGTAAGTAACACTACGATTACAATCTAATTTTGTTGAAATTTCTAAATACTTATACCTAAACGTTATGTTGACAGTAATTTTGTTTAATATTACGAGTAAAAATAAACCACTTTACCCATATTATACCGACGGCTTTCAATTTTCAGTTGCCATCACTATGTGTACACGTGTACCTACATATAATCAGTAGTCAACAAGGTGAATGTAAATTTTATTTATACAGCTATTTTATCCATTTTTTCATATTTTTCTTCTTTTTATTTTATACTGTTACCTGCTAGGTAGGTATCTGTTTTTACCCCTGGGCTAAAAAAAAAAAAAAAACAAAACAAAAAACAAAAAATATATATACATATAGGTATGGTACGGTAAAGTCAGGCCCGATCTTGGAAATACTACTACGTTGCGAGATCCAAAAGGGGTCTCGCAATGTTTTGTGTGTATATTTGAGCGTATATTATAGCTTTCAGTTTTATGCAAACGTTGGGAAGCCCTGGATATGACGCTATCTTAGGTATACCCACCTGGGCCTGACAAGGATAGTAGTAAATCTGAAGTGTATCTCATCAGAACCGTTGCATATCATTCATATACGTTAATTTTGTATTTTTCTTACCCCTCTAAAGGTTCCTAATATGCTATGTTTATATGTTCAAGTGGTTTCCAAAAAGCTCACGCGTGCATCTCTAGCTCTTTAAATAAGGCCGGGTCTCGAAACGTCTGTTTGACATCTACGATTAAGGATAGTGGCATACATATATACGGAATCATGTCGTATGTTCTGACAAACATCGTTATAAGTGAATTCTATTCTTATGCCAGAATAAAGTTGAAATGAACTGAATCGATGATTCAGTAAAACGCGTTTACATTATACCTACATTCCAAAAATACGTATATTATACTTGGAGGTACATTAGGGTGGGGCGAAAAAAAAACGTATCTTACATTCTGCCCAAATTCTACGAAATTGTTCATTTTGAGTGGGAGACCTCCCAAAAAAATTTTGAGCCTTCTAGTTGTAAGGGGAGGGGAGCCAGAGGCCCCAATGTGCACCTCCTTTAGAAAAGAAAACAGCTGTTGTTTGTGTTTTTTTAGCCGGTCAGAATAGTGTGAGAAACCCTTTTCAGCACTCCAAAGGAGCAATTTGAGTTTCTTCATCTTCCTAGACCATCACCATCATTCTTGGATCAAAATTCAGGTTGCTACAACTACAAGGGTGTCGAAAAGTTGCAGATCACCACATTTCAACATTATGAAATTTTCGCCGACTCTGCATCAATTATTTTTTGGCCTGGGAATTTTATCAATTTTTTTATCAAGCTCTAGAAGTGAATTAGAAAGAAATGTGTGAAAGATAGTAGTAGATCGTAGTATTCCAATATTGTGAACAGTTTCGGCTACACTAGAAGCGATAATGTCGCCGTCTGAAAAGTTTATACTGGATATTGGTATTGTAGTAATGACAACTGAGGTTCCATTAAAATTAATATTATTTTAGTTCGATTTTAATTGATATTCTGTGTGGCTTAAATTCATCTCAAAATAATGCTGGAAAATTGGGAATTGGAGAAGTTCTCAGTCACTTGAGTAGTAACAAATTTTTTGATTTTCAATAAAAAAATAAATCCTACAAAATATTTTTGAAATCATTATTTTGTTTTTTGAATATTTTTAAAAAATTAAAAATTATCATTTTTTCATCATTTAAATTTTTTTTATTGTTTTTTTTTGAATTTTTAGATATTTTATTATTGTTTTTTTTTTTCATTCTAAAGTATCACTGCATTTTCCCATCAATTTTTTCTTTAATTTTTGATTTTTCTTTAATTTTTTTTTTCAACTTGAAAAAAATATATCAACTTGTAGAGATTTTTTGTTTTAGTTTTGCCATTAAAAAACTTTTTTATCCTTTTTTGATTTTTGCTATGATCCTAACTTCGTTACTTCGAGCAGTTAAAAGCCATCATCTCAGTTGAAAATCAATTAATAATTTATAATAATTTTAATTTTTAACCGTAACCCAACAACGTTTCGCCCCCTCATTCATTATATCTGCCAGATAAACCTTTTCAACAGCATCTGATATCAATCCAAAGCGTGCCTCTGTGCCTAAGTGGCAGTACATGGCATTAATCATATAAAATAAAATAAAATTCAATATTTGAATATATTTACCAAAATCTGATATGAAAGAATGTATCGATTATTACATTATCAAAATAATAAAACTTTTACAGGTACGGTATCACCTTTTATTTAGGGGCAGTTCGAAAAACTGCTGCTCGGCGCTTTGAGTATTAATATAGTAATACGGAGAGATAAAAGCCATACTCTTAGCATTACGCATCAAGGACCTGATAGAGGGCTCTATATCAGATGCGAATTGTACACTTGATGTGCACCAACAAGGCACCAACATCCCTTTACTAGAGGTCGGACGGAAACGGAAAGTGCTGATTGGTACTCATTCAACACTCCTCTTTCTCCGCTAATCTCTGACGTCACGCAGCAAACCTGTAAACCCGTCACAATGTACAACCTTACACGGTACTGCCCAGTAAGTGCACACCAAGTGCACAATTCATAGTTGGCGCTGCGCTATCTATCAAACCTTGATGGAACTACACTTTTATCTCTCCATATTGCTATATTAATACTCAAAGGCTAGGTGTCAGCCACTTTGATTTTTTTTATGAATTGTTGCCCTATCTACTCTCTGCGCTGGTGCTACTTATCATCAAGTGGGTAAATGGAATATTGCTGGCTAGCAAACTGCTACTCTTTGTTCTTTGAATTGGTAGGTAAGTATGAAAAATTAATCGGATATTGCTCTTATATCAAATTACAAAATATTAATCAATGTAGTCAGAAAATTAAAAATAACAGTTGGCCCTTTTAGATTTTCACCCCCTTCCCCTAAAGTGTCAAGGCTCAATGGCTGACAGTAGTGAATTTAAGGAGAAAGGCCCAGTCAGAAAATGAGTTGCAAAAGGACCAACAAACAAACGACCTTTTTTTTTGCTTGTCGCATATCAAACCATACATGGGTATCACAAAACAACAACAACAACAACAACAGAAGAGCCCTTTCAGCTTGCGGCCCACCGTACCGTCTCAGCCAGGGCCCAGTAAGCAATTGCTCATTTGCCGACCGTTAAATCTGCAACTGAAGGCTCGGCGCGTCCCTCATTGAAGATTTTTTTTCCTTAACCACTACAAATAAATTCTGAATAGATTTTTAAAAAATTTTGAATACCAGTGCAGCCAGTTGCTAATTATGATATCCTAATACATATTATGAAAACTTCAACAAGTTTGAATTATTTTTTCCTTGTTAATTCAGCCAATGTGTACGAGTATATAATCATTACCTTATGCACGCAGAGAAATTTTAGTAAAATTTAGTGTGGTTGTATAATTTACTAAATAACCATACTTTATAGTTATTTTTACTACATGAAGTTACTTAATGAAAACATTAAAAATATCATACTACTGGTAATATCGTTATAGCCTACTTCGCTATGACATGTAATAAAAATGATGTTACCTTTCACGATTTCACTAGGCATAAGCGTTATAATTTTTTTCCTCGTTTTTGAAGTCATACACCTAGTTAGATCTCTTATAATACCTACTCATAGAAACTAGAACAAGACAAGAGTGTTGTGGTGGATATTACCCATCAAATTTTATTAATTTTTGTATTACTTTTGACCTTTCGTTCTACAAGTTGTAGAGTATGGACATGTAGAGTGCAGTAGGCTTAGAAACTATAATATAGGTAAGTGTTGATTTTATTCCATATACCTATTATATTCTGTTTGCTTTAGATTTGTTATTTATAGCTGTACGTTTGTGTCATTTTTTTCATATTTCAAATTTATAATGCCATCACTATCAGAGTGCTGCTAGTACAACGAAAATGCAAATTTTTAACGTGTTACAACAGATCTATGTGTTGAGTATATTAAAAACTAATATAGATGGGAAGTACATTATGATAAGCAGTACAGCAAACATACAATGAGTATTGCGCTAAATGAAAGTCAAACGAAATTTATTAACTGAAATTCTGATTAAACGCATTCATTTGAAAATTTTAGTGGAAAGTAAATATCTTGAATTTGTTGACGGAAAAGTGATGTAGGTAAATGACCATAGTAATAAATTTTAATGATGAATTTTAATTTCCAACTCTTACCGTATAATATAGCCAAAAATCTCATAATCATATATATCAAAAGAATTTGGTGGAAAAACGTAAGTACAGTCGCCCAGCCTCTCCCAACGAACTGATTTTGATGATTTTTTTTTAATCGACGTTTTTTCACCACTAAATGTGTCATCAAGTATAGAAATTTTTTTTCGTTCTTTTGGACTTTTTGCAAAAACTAAAAAAATTCAAAATTTGAAATATTTTATGATATGGTTTAAACTAAAATATTTCAAGGTCTATCAGCGCTAAATTGATGTAGTAAGCGAGAGAAATATTTAGTATTCAATTTGCTTTACATTGATGTAATAAGGTTGAAAAAAATTTTTTGAAAATTTTACGCATGCGTTTAAGGGTCGTCAAAAAATTTGAGTCTTATACGTGTAAAAAGAATTTTGAAGTTTCGAAGAAAAAACTTTGGGACAGTTCGCTAGACCCTCTCAATGTACCATTATACCATATTAGGTATACCTATATAAAGTTCAGGTTGAAATTGGTGCTGGTGCAAGTACCATGCACTACGGCCATTTGTAGCCCATTGTGCGTCATATTATACCTATAGAGAACATTGAACAATCTAATGTTTTTTGAGCATGGTAGCAAGTGTGAAAATTTTACGATATCAGGATTTTAAAAATGCAACACAAAGTTCTGCTGCAAGAATGCTTTTATCAAATTAACTTTCCTCTTTACCTTCTCCCTTCCCTCTCCCCATGCTTTGCTTATTCACTGAAATTATTTATGATTAGGTAACCCTCTACACTCCCTGAAAGAAATTGGTAACTAGTAGCTTAAGATGTGCCAAGAAAGTCCTGGGCACCGTGGTAGTTCTCAAGTAATCCTTATGGAAGTCGTCTCATTAAATTAGTCTAAAAAGATGAATTTTAGCATCAGAAAGTTACCCTTTAAATTTAGGTGAAAATAAATTCAAAATGTCGGATTAGCTTTATTTCGGATTTTCCTTAGAATAAATTATGTATTTATTAAAACTCGATTCCGCAAATTCTCACAAATATTTCACAATTTTTTAAATGAATTTTTCATTATTTTATATACTTATAGGTACGTAATAATGAATGTTTTTATACGATTACTTGATGAAATCAATAATCGGAAAGAACAGCTTATGTTAGTGCCTTGGCACCGTTGTATTGTGATGTTGTTGAGAAATTGGGATGCGAAGAAAGGATTGTTGAATGGAACAAGTTAGGTGGTGAGGAAAATGTAGGAAAAGAGCTGATTTTGGAAATGATAACTGAAATGATGTCTGGCGAAAGAATTTTGTTATCAAAAATCGACTTGACCGCATTCCATACCATTTTTCCCTTTATCTTTAAGCGTATGCAGTTTTCGGTTAACATTTTGTATGACCATGAATAAAGGGCAAGACCAAACGTTAGATCGAGTCGGAATTTATTTGCTCAGTTTTTAGTCATGAGCAGCTGTACTTTGCACTGTCCGAAGTGAAATGTTTCACAAAAATAAAGGTTGAGGCGAAGCGAAAGAGTCGTGAGATGGGCAATGTTATTTGAAAGGAAGTGTTATAGAATGCAGCACAGAAAATAAGCTATGGAGACAGCAAACGGTTGCATTTAGGCTACAGTACAAATTAACGCGAATAATTATTTACTATAGTCGAGCATACCTGGATAGATACTAGGTAGTATGCGTAATATCGCAAGTACAAGCAAGTAGGTATAACTTGTTTATATATACTATATTAGGGGGCTATAAACGCGCGTATATTTTGCGCGTAGATAATTACCAAGTATAGGTAATTACGTGTAGATAATATAGGTGTTCGAAAGTAGCTTCCTATAGGCCACGAATGCACTTTTATTTAATTCGCACTGAGTGCGAAAGTCAAACGAAAAAAATAACGTCAAAAAGAAATAACTGACTTACACAGATGAAGAAGCGAAGCAACAGAACAAAGAGAGGAAGTTAATTATCCAGAAACGACCGAACGAGTAAATTATTATACCTTCGCATTATTTACCATTATTATGTGATCGTAAAAATTGTTTGTAGATGGTGCAATTGTGTTATACCTTTTTATTACAATTACGATGATCGCGTTTGCATCTTTTAGATTGCGCGCTGTACTCATATGATGTGATTGTATTGGATTGGAAGTAAGCAGCTATACTCGGAAAACACAAATAAACCGGTTAACGACGCTAATTTACGTACCCAACCTACCTATATTACGAACAACAACCTGTCGCTTCGTTCGGCGTTACGTTGCGTTACGTGTTCTTCTTGCTCTTTAATGCTTTCATTAAGCGGAAAAATGAGCGATTTTCGATTTTCGTATTCGTACATCATCAAATTCAATAAGTTCATAATTACGCGATACAGTGTACCTATCTATTACCACCAAGCGACTATTTAAAAAGTAGACAGCAGAGTCGAACTATTATAGGAATGAAAATTGTTTTTTGTTTTTCTTTTTTAACGCTAAAAGAAACGCAAAAAAAGCTATAATCAAATTTCAAAAGCACTAGTATGATTTAATAAGATAAATCTGTTTACCCATACCTACCTTATCTACATCTGCTAATTCGAAACGGAATAAGTATTAAGTACGTATATGTAGGTATTTTCATGAATCTGTCAGCCTGTCACTGTGTTGAAATGAAGCGCATCAAAGAATTACCTCGCGATCGTAAATGAAAAAGTCAGAAAAGAAGAGGAAGAAGGAAAAGTTCTCTCAGAATTATAATCGTCTCGAAATCATTGCGATTTTTTCATTCTTACGTACAGTAGAAACGTATAGTAGCGTCACTATTCAGGTTCGCACCTATTAAATACACCTGCATTAAGGTATACCTTTTCCTACAAAGCAACGCGACTTTGGACTGGAGTGAAAATGGAAAAAAGTCACATTCAGTTTCGATGAAATTTTAATTCTCGCACATAATTATATGTATTATACTTATCTAATATTACTCTATTCAATTTGAAAATGCCCTCGCCAGATTTTTAGCCTTCAATGGCGTTTTAGGAGAGAACTAGGGGCTCTCATCTCCCGCATAGTGGTATCATTTTCGAAAAAAATCGCAAGATTTTGACACCCAACTAAGTAATTAAGAATAACATTCCGGTCGAGAAGTGTTTTATTTTTCTTACCCCGAACAAGGGTTTGCATGGAAGCAAAAATTCGACGACTAACGTAACATTTCACCATTACATAATATCATGATGTATGCGGTGTGCATTAGGGTTTCCGTAATCTACGACTTTTTTTTCGCATAGATAAGTAAAAACTTTAAAAAATATACATTGAATTCTTTTTTTTTTTTAAATCTACCCCAGCGTAGATATGTGAAGTTTTTCTGTGCATTTTAAATGAGAAAAACTAATTTTATTTTTAGTTTTTTGATTAGGAAACTTATTATTAGACTCCACTAATCATTACAACTTATCTGTGCAATATTCAGCAATAATTAAAAACACTTATCAGCCTCTTGAGAACCTTCAACTTCTCGTTTCAGCCCATATTTTTCTGCTTTTTTTAGCTCATTATAACTTGTGAGCTTGACAAGGAGCCGAATCAAGTTATTTTGGTACTTGACCACGAATAAGAAATGCAAGTAATCCCACCTGAGTGCACCACCAACCATTAAGTGAAACAAAAAATATCCTTCGATTTTAATAAAAATTTCAAAATGCTGTTTACTATGAATTAAAATAGTCCTGAACCCTAAGAAAAGGTTTATATGTGCACATACAAGAGTCACTAGGGAGATATTGAGTACATTTTTTCGATAGAGTTTAGATTTTTTAAGGTAGATCTTTCTGAGGAGCTCTCTACAAAATTAAGCACCTTTTCTGGTTAGGCAACGTCAACATTTTTAGCACACACATGTAGATATGTATGAAGCTTCGGCATGCGTTAGGGAGGTCTTTCTGCATTACATAGTTATTACATAGTTAACTGTGCCTTTTGCCAACAAAGGCAACCTTCTGCCTATAATTATTATTATTTACTAGGTATATTCGAGTCCATAAAATGCAGAATTGCTGGAAAGTTACAAATTTTTGAAAAATTCAGTACCTTAGTCTACCGCCTTCGTGAACTGATGAGACCTCCTTACCGATGCTATGCTAACATGATTTTACTGATATGTGCTAGCGCTAACGCTCGCGCTCGTGCTCGCGCTCGTATTCGTATTATTTTATAGATGCTATTAAATGTTTTATTTTTCGAGATGTCTATTATGCGTCCAAACATTTCGTAGGGCGGCCGTCGAGTTGTGTAAATTAGCGGAGGTAAATAATGAGTATCGATCGCGTAATAAAATATAAGTACGCGTAAAAATGTGTATAGCCAACAACCACAAGCCAACTTCACAAATAACAATTCAAAAATCACTCCTAATTAAAACCTCTTCGCGTACACGTTTTGGCTCTTTATATGTGCTCTTGCGTACATTTAATTGTATAACGTACGTACATATATAGCTATAGTAAAAGTATCCGAATTAATGAGTATAATGACAGTTGAGTGATAACGACCTCAAAACACAGTGACGGTGAACGTAATACCTATGTATCATGCGTTGAGCAATAGCCGCGCTTGCTTGCGGAAAACAGCACGTGCTTCGGCCGTGCAAACGAAAAAAAGTAGGTACATGAAAACAACTTCTTCATCGTAATCTGGAGAACAAGAAGAAGGCCTGTTGAGGGAAAAATCGCCCATACGCTGATAAACATACTAATGTAGGCGAAAATTAAGGCAAAATACAACTAATTCATAGCGTAAATAGGAGACTTTTCGCCAATGATTTTTCGCTCATTTATTTGCTCTCTAATTCGCTGATAATATTGCCATTGAAAATGCTCGCCCAATAATTCGCTGAAAATTCTGCTATAAAATTCGCTATGGATGCAAAAAAACGTTGATAAATCTAGGTCCATTTGGCTGGCTCCGCCCATTTCAAGTGGGGGTTCGAAAATAGTGTCAATCGTTTGTGCATCATTTATGCACGTTTGTGCACCCACTATTTTCGTTTTTGCTCCCCTCCAACTTTTTATTTTTTTTAAAAGTCTATGGGCGGGGCTGCATTTCCCCAGCCCGCCCATTTTAGGTGGGGGGTCGTAGAATATGTCAATCGTTTGTGCTTCGTTTGTACATACATAATTTTCGTTTGTGTCTCCCTCTTTTAATGGGCGGGGCTGGGGAAATGCTGCCCCGCCCATCAGTAGTGGGGGGGGGGTGAAAAATATGTCAATCGTTTGTGCTTCGTTTGTGCACGTTTGTGCACTCATTTATTTTGTTTGTGCTCCTCTCCATTCCTATATTTTTTATAAAACTTCGGGACGTGGCTGGGAGTATGCTTTTCAAGGAGGGAAAATACATTTATTTGACTCCAAAGGGAATTTCCTTCAAGCATGTCATTTATTGTTTGTGCTTATTGCCTTTATTCTAGCCCTACCCATTTGTACTTCTTCTTAATTAGGTTAATAGAACTGCTATGCCTGTTGTTGACCATTTTGAATACATTACTTTTGTTTCATTTTTATTTTTAGCATAAAGGGCGAATAAATAAAGAGCTGGTCATCCTCAAAAATATATGTCTACCGTGAGGAAGTATAATTTAAAGTGAAGTCACGTTTCTTGAGAAACTGTGTGGAATTATTGGTTTTTTAGACCTGTTTGAACGTAAAATGTCCGGACCTCACACCATTCCAAGTTTTAGGTTATAAAAAGATAAATTACGTGAGGTCATACTTTGTATAATACTTGATGAAATTTAGGATAAGCGTAGTTGGTAGAACTTTGAATTTTAGAAAATTTATTCATTTATGTAGAAAAATTAATTATTCGAATAACTTTCTTTAAAATAGTATAATTAGAAAGTCCGCTTTTAAGATACTTTGGTATCTTCTAGTTTATGTTATTGAATGCATATTTTTTATCTCAATTTTTTTTTTCTGTTTCATCTCATTGAAAGGGTGAGTCACGGACACCAACATATCCAAATTTCAGCTCCCTAAGTGCATTTTTGAGGGAATTAAATTTGAGAAATATGTGTTCATATGATTACTTACATATTTACTTACTTGCTTACTTACATTGCCGCACCCTACCCATTAAAAGAGGGGGCACAAACTAAAATTATGTGTGCACAAACGTGCACAAACGTGCACAAACGAAGCACAAACGATTGACATAATCTATGACCCCCACCTAAAATGGGCGGGGCTGGGGAAATGCAGGCGCCCATAGACTTTTCAAAAAATAAAAAGTTGGAGGGGAGCACAAACGAAAATAGTGGTTGCACAAACGTGCACAAACGAGGCACAAACGATTGATACTATTTTCGGCTCCGCCCATTTGAAATGGTCGGGGGCAGCGAAATGGACCTGATAAATCTGCTTATTTCATGTATTAATGTACGTAGTAATGTACATGAAAGTCGCCTAAGTATACAGTGAATCATCGTCGTGGTGCAGTGATTAGCATCATGGATCGGAGCAATGAGGGATTTTTTCGAAATAAGTAGTAAAGGCGAGTTTATAGGTGAAAAAACGTATTAGCGTAAAATCTTACGCCGGCGAAATAATCAGCGTAAAAATAGGCGACTTTTCCTGCTCATTTGCCGACCGTTAAATCCGTCCTTGAAGGCTCGGCCCGTCTCTCACTGTGAAATTTTCACTTGCTTTGAATGTATTATTTTTTTGACTGGAAACTTCACTATTGTGAAAATTTTAACATTTTTGAAGTAGTTTTCGTTTGTCAATTCATCCAATTTTTTTCAATCCTCAGGTATAAATTTTGATCATGAAATTAAAATTTTACTGTATCAGTGCAGCCAGATGCATAATTGTTATATTCTTGAAGTAAATTTAAAATGAATTTTATAAATGTTTTGCCGCAGAGCAATCAACTGCAGGGCTGTATCCAGAAATAGGAAAATTTAGTGGCCCACCGAGAAATCCCATTTTTAATGGCCCATTTAGTATTAATCGACCCAATTTTTTCTCTCATTTTTCAAATTATGGATTTATAGAATTTTTTTTTCAAAATTTGGAAATTAAAGTGACCCAATTTTCACATCAATCGGCCCAATTACTTTGCGGCCCACCGAGATTTTCTCGGTGACTCGCTTGCTGGATTCGAGCCTGATCAACAGAATGAAAAAGTATATTTTGAAAAGAAAAAAAGAAAAAAAAAAAGAAGAAGAATCAGAATGTTTTATTTTGCAAGTATAACAATTCTTTAATTTGAACAAAAACAAATTATTTACCGATAAAAATGAATATCTTCACGTTGAGAATGCTAAGTATTTTGCGAATGCATGAGCGATCCGATAAGGAAAGCGAAGGGTTATTGAAGTTGTGTTACACTCGATGCCTCACTTACTACTCCAACTATTCTTTCAACAGCAGCATGGGTATTATTTGGAAACTTCGAGATGTTGTACGCAGTGTAAGGCATCAACAATGGTTGCATTAATCATCTCAGAGTAATGATTTGTCTCGAAGTCCAATTTCAATGTGTCGAATTTTCATAACGTAAAATTTTTTCTGATTTTCTTAATAGCTACATTCCTCTTGATTCTGCATGAGATCGAACCCATTTCTAACGCACAGAGCACGAATTTTTTTCATATATATCGAGCTTTCTTGTAATTTTTATGAAAAAAATGAAAAAAATAATCTATCGCGTATTAATAAGTTGTAACTCGTATTCTGCCTACCTTGAAAAATTTGATTTTATCGATAGTGACAGATTCCACCACAGAAATTCCACAAAAAGGCATTTAACTATTTAAAAAATAAAAAAAAAACCTTCTATGTTACTCAGAAAATCGTCCAGAATTTATTTTTAATGGTTAAGAAAAAAAAAATTCATGAAATTTCCTGGCAAAAAAATCATACATTCAAAGCTAGTGAAAATTGTCTTAATATTAGACTCGCATTATGAATATTGCCTTTTTTTTTTTTTTTTTTTTTTTTGAAGACAAATTTTATCTATGATTGATTGAGTTATCAGTTCAAGTCATAAAAAATTTGAAAAATACGAGAGCTTACAAAGTTTTCATATTGCTTTTAGTAAAGAAAGACTTTGTTGTTGAATGTGAAGAAAGAATAATGAATGATTGGTATTACTTTTGCCTGTTCTTCACTAACCTAAGGAAACATATTCATCCAAATACATTTCGTACCCAGCCACTAGCAGCAATGTGAAAACTTTGTAAGATCTAGTGAGCTTTCATCTCTTCATTGGTGCAGAAATCAACTTCCCGCATAAGGTAGTTTTCAATTTGCTCTCTAGTAATTTTGAAAAAATCTAGTACTTTGAACGCAAGAAGCCATTATTCAACTTTTTTTTGGTGAAGGGGTCAAAAGAAATAATTATTAGAAATTTTTCGCAACAAGCGTTCGAACACATTGCTGAAACAATTTTCTTCTAACAGACCAGCTTCATATTTGGAAAAAATAGCTTGAATGTTCAATGAAATTTAAAAAAATGTTTTTAAAAACTGAAAAAATTGATCCTTAATCCGACAATTTTACATATTAATATTAACTCACATTTCGTCAAACTTCACCAAAAAAAAAAAAAAAAAAAAAAAACGCTCAACAGAATTAGAGAAAAAAAAACTTAGTTATAACTTCAATGCAAAGGGCTGATAACGTTGCCCACAAATATGATAGCGGACAGGTTGGGCAACATATTGTTAAAATGCCTAATATACTTGCTAAGAAAACCAAAACTGTGGAAAATTACTTCATCGCGCAATAAATTTTACGTATAACAAAATATAATTGACACAATTTTCATTCCTAAATTCAACCTTATTATGATGTATTAAAAGAACCAATTTTGGGAGAGCTGTGGTCCGTTTTAAGAGGGTTTAGGTATAGAGGATGGGTGATAATTTTTAGCACATTGTTTAGAATGGTTTTTTTCATTGTATTTGGTGGTACAAGGTTTCCTAGGAATTATATTTGAGTTTTCCTGTTATGTACATACCAAACCGTTGGAAAATGAGAAAGGAGGGGGATAGGAGGACGAAAATTAGCACATCACATAGTACAAACGTAGCACAAACTATTGACACCAAATTCTAGCTGATCGAATTATTTTCAACCCTTTTAGAGACCTTTTAAATTTTATTTCTCCAGCACTCCAATGGTAAAAGGCTCCCAGATACAGTGACAAGCTGGTGAGGAACCTTCAGAACGAACCACATACATGAACTACAAGAATTATAACTCCGTGTTTGTACATATAAGCAGCGTACGTCTGCCTAGCATATTGTAGGAATATTTCATAATTACTTGCGTAGGAGTGCTGTGAAACAAAGTTTTTGTTCGATGTAACGTATTAGTTTAGCAAAGAAACGAAAGGAAACGTAGATTTCGCCAGGTTCCATTTTTCGTTCGCTTGTTCTTCTCTTTCTCCTATTATTTTTTTCCGCTCGCACTATGCCGCGCCGCGCCGCGCCATAGCATATATATATATACGCGCGCATATACCAATTAAAAGTATAGGGAAAATTTTCCTACCAGCGGTGTATGTAAAACGTAAATATACCAAAACACGGCTCGACAAGGACGAGGAGAAAGTTATTTTCAATTCTTTCTTTGTTTAGAGGGAAAAATGAAATGGAAGGTATTCGAGGGGTGTGCTTGTGCTTATACAACGAGAGGAGCTCTCTCTTTCCGCTCTGTAATCTAGCGCTCGATCAATACCTTTTATTCTCTACGCCTAGTTTTTTTCCTTCTTCTTTTTCTTCTCCTCGTTCTTCTTCTCGTTGTTGCTGTTATTTTTGTTATTTTTCTTCTTCTTCTACTTCTTCTTCTTCCTCCTCCTCCTCCGCTGCTGCTGTTTCTGCTGCTTTTTTATAATCAAGCACGAAGTTTTAAAAGCTCGCAAAAATATCACCTTAACCGCTAAGTATTGCTATGCAGAAGAAGTTGACACGAATTCATCGTAAAGCGATTGTTTCGACAAAATTAAAAAAATAAGAGCGAATCGAAACCATATCCTGGATGTTTCGCGTGTATGCATTGTATCTAATATCTAGTAGGTACCAAAGTACCGATGCTTCTGTACACTAGTACGCACTGTGTTACCTTCCCAGTGAAAAATGAAAGGATGTGCAGGCCGTGACAAATTACAGATGATGGTTATATGAATAATATATTATTTTACGTATTTTACAAGGGTATCAGTGGTGAAGAGGTTGAAAGCATTTCAAAAGATTTTTATTTAAATCTGACGAAAGAGCTTAGTAATGAAGTACCTAAAAAACAATAATGAATAACCGTAACCACAATTCAAAGAAAATATCTATGCCTACAGTACGCTATAATTGAACCGACTATGAGTTACGATCACACGCATTCATATTCAACCAATATAGGTAAATGCGTCCAATAACCTACTTGCTGACCGTACGCACCCATACCCATACCTGAAGAGATTACAACAAAAATGGCAACATGTTTGCACAAAAAAAATTCGAAAGCTGCGTGGAGAAGATTTGAGATCACAGCATGGAAAGAAATTTTATTATGAAACTGGCCATCTTCGGAAGAAGAAAAAATAATATACTCGATACCAGCAGTAAACATTTTTCGAATACGACAACGTTGATAAAGGAACAACTATCAAAAAAATAATTACAATACACCATGAAGCCAAATTTCTTTTTTTCTCTTTTTATTTTTATTTATTCAAAAAATGTAGTGGGTCAAGGAAAGGTAGTCGTCAAATGAGCTCAAGAAAAGATGAAAAAAATTTCAGTCGTCAAAGTTATTTGAAAACGATTAAAAGAATTCCTTTTTGGACTATTTGAAATCCTCTGCGCGCGAAAGTTACAGTTTGTTAGCTCAAGACTGAAATAATTTTCGTATGTTTCTTTTTTCCACAGTTTGTTTGTTGCTTACCTAATTATTATCGTTGCATGATGATGATGATGATTATTATTATAATTTTTCTATCTTTTTTCAACATTGTATTTCGTGGGTATTCAAAAATTATTGGTAAATGTAATTGATTTCGCAAAACATACTTATGCGACGATACACACTACGACTCGTAGACTTGTACGTAAATTTTGCCTTTTTCATCCATCTTACGCTAGCAATTTCTGTTTTGTTGTGTGTTCTTTTTTTTTTTCAACTTCTTATTATTCACCCAAGTATAGTTAGCTAATTATCTATGAAAAATCTTAGTTTTTAGCTGAGTTTCTAAATCAAAAATGACAGCCGTTACAGCCTATCTGAACTGGAGAGGGGTTCGGGAGAGGGACGTCTTCAAATGTTAACGTTTCAGACCAAAATATAATTTTTTCTTTTTTCGCCGACGCGTAGCGCTGTTGAGTATTCATTAAATACGATCAACAATTGGTGAGAGACTCTTCTTGAAAATTCGGAAAAATGACATTCAGAATAGCGAATTACTCAAATTTTGAGGAGGACTGGAGAAGGGGCAAATAGTTCAAGTTTTTTGTTTTTGAATTACTTAGACCTTGCATATCTCCTCAGAAAATCAACTTAGAAACATCAAATTTTGTACGTAGCATTAATTGATGGCCAGAATATGACCTCATATAACTTCGTATGACCTCTTGAATTTGGGTTGATGAAATGAATCTAAAATGGTGGATCGTAAAAATCTGATGATGATTTGAGGACCCTCAAATGGTTATAATTTGAGAAATATGTGTTCGCATGATTATTTCATGGCAAGAAATACTACATTTGTTCCAAGTTCTAATTCTCAAGTGTTTTTGGAAAGCAGAGGGTAGGAGTTTTTAGACTTGGTACTGGGTGTGGCTTGTAGACATGAAGGGGTTAGCAATTATGTTATTTGCGAACCTGAACGAGCCCTAATTAAGAACTCAGCTCCAGTAATGCAACATGACTGTTCAAGTTTTTTTCTCCTTTTCAACTTCCAAAATTTTGTCGACGCTTATTTAATGCTAATGTGGGTAGTTTTAAAGAAATTGACTATTTCTATTTATTGGAATGCATTGCACGTACAATTGTACATGTACGTATAAATTTGTACGCATATCTACATATGTATATTTGAAAGAAGACAAAAACAAATTAACGAAAACATCAGCAGCACAGCGCAACACAGATTCGTTGAAATCGATTAATTAAGTAGAGTCGAAAGCAACCGCCTTCGATGTTTGTTACGTAGCCTATATCTCGTAACAAGTGAAAAATTAAAGAAGGAGTGAAGGAAATGAAAAAAGGAGAAGACAGAAAGAAAGCGAACCAGAAAAAGTAAGAGACAATTATCAATTAGTAATAGTTTGGTAATACGACAACGGTTTAATACTCGCCATATACCAACTTGTATGTGCGTATCCTGCATTAATTAACGAAGAGCGGCAAATCGTATTATACAGATTTTATTGTTGTTGTGTCGTAATGCATTATTATCGTCCTCCTTAGTCGAGATGTTAAATTAGTCGCAGACGTGTATGCGCGCACGTATATCTGCGAGTGTGTGTCAGGGTGTGCACGTATATGTATAGGCAAAATATATTATATGTATATATGTACATACTCGTTTAACAACATGACAACGACAACGATAAAGGAGCAAGGTGACGACGAAATACTCGTACTCGATAATTAGCGTATGACACGGTGTGGAGAGGCGCGGTATGGCGTGATGACTGTTTCATACTGGATTAAAAAAAAAAAAGAAAAAAAAAAGAAAAAAGAAAAAAAAAACAATATGTATTACATTTTGTGCTCGTAATAATGTGAAAGATGGAAAGTCGCTTCCTTTTCGCATTTTTATTTTACTACATTAACGCGATGCCGATCCACGTCATGGTTCGTTGTGTGATGAGAACGAACGAATTATTGCAGCCCGTTTACTCAATCTATGTGCCAGCAAAGAAAAAAAAGAAAAATACGCTTTAATAGTTACCGTTTTTAATTATCAACTCAGCTAAAAAAAAAAGTAATAATCAATTACGTATATTCCTACCTACCCACCTAAACCTATTTCAGGATTTTTATAATTACGCTGTACGCTTTACCTCTGTACCTCCATGTACATTATATTATACATCTACTGTATAAGTGTATAGGTATGATTTGGGCATTATAAACCCACTACCCTTGTGTGGTGGGCAGCCATTATGTCCCTTAAACAGCCCGTCAACGCAGCTACCTCACCCCCGCTGTGGCCAACTTACGCTCTCAGTGTTGAGACAGCAATATAACGGGCTTTTTAAAGAACTATGTATTAAGCCAGCATATACTGTACGCATTTTTACGTTCGATTTACTAATTTATTGTGAATAAGTTATATTTCATAATTCATAATTTAGATGTTGAACACCTCACTGCGATTACTGATTACAGAACCAGGGTTAGGTCTTATTTGAAATTTAAATGGAGTATGTGTGAATTGGAATCTTTGGATGGAAGCGTAGAATGCAAAGCTTCTGACCTTCTGCGCAACATAATTTCAGAACAATTTGTGATTTCACTATATTATTTCTATGAACAACGTAATGGTTTTGAGTTAGTTTGAACGACTACTCGAGCTAGGGCTCCTACTAGGTGACCAATAATAAGTGTACAATAATTCCAGGTGTGTAGCTGAGCACGGAATTAAGACCAAATTGTATTTGTAGTGTGGAGGGAGGTGGCTGAGATGCTGTGGAAGTCAATGTGCAGCGAAGCAACCCTTTGCATCTCAAGTCAGAAGCTCGTAACGTTTTGTCGATAGTTCATCCGTAAGCTGGATCACACCCTCTAAGGATCTACAGGAGTGACAGGAGCGCCCCAAAACACGCTCATCACCATACTACATAATTATGGTGCATTGATAATAGTACTTATGATAAGTAACGCGGGAACAAAGTGTAGTACTGCAAACGGCCTCATTTTCGAACGTCCGTTATTTTTTCTATACAACACATACCTATAAAGTACATAAAAAACAGCACTGCTTTTGGAGGCAAAAGTACGTTTTTACCGGTGACTTTGTGTAGCAGGCAGGGCTGTAATAACGGATCGTGTTTTGTTCGGTTACCGTTCCGGTATCCGTTCTTGAGTCAGGATGTTCCGTTCTTTACCCCTATTTTTTAATACGAGTTGGAGTCTCATCTTTTTTTTTATTGATGATAGTAATGGGGTAAAAAAATTAAAATTTAAAAAACATTGAAAATCAAACAATACACATTTAAACAATGACTCAAAGTTACAAATAACACAATGCACTGAGCAGTTTTGCCATTTTTTTTTTCTTTTGAAGACTGATTGATAATTGATTGAGTTATCGGTTCAAGATAACCATCATCTTTTAAGGTTACTACACATTTTTTCACTGGTATTTTTCAATTTTTACTTAACCCACAATTCAATATATGATGGCGCCGAAATCTAAATCATGAAGACATCTCATCTAAAACATAGATAAAGTTGCAACTGCCCCGATTATTTCAAAGGCACGTCTCTAACACTATTTCCAAATAAGTAATCGCAAAACTAAAAAATAACTGACGATGCTGAATACTGATTTATTGTTATATAGTGACGGCTAGTGAGAGAGGGCTTTAGGGCGTCGCCCTCCCAAGATTTTCCCCGAATATTAAAAAATTATTTAATGATAATATTAGTAATATAATAATAAATATTTATGAAAACTAAAATTAAATTTTAGCAAAAAAAAATTTGCGCCCTATGCAATTCGAAAAGAAATAACACACGTATATAATACAGTAGGTTGCTTGAAATGTGAACGTTGGGACTCTGCTGGCGGGATTTTATAATTACCTAATAAACGCCAGTTTGCGGACTAGGCTTTTTTCCTTAAATTCGCTTCTGGTGTTTTGGCATATAGCCGTAAGAACGGGGATTTGCGATTTTTCCTTATTAATTACATAATCAATACGGCTTGTCCAGTTAAGCTTGTCATCTATTACTACACCAAGATAAGTACGATGATGCGGAGTTGGAATGGTAGTATCGCCAACTACCACAGCATCGACTGGGTAGGTCCTCCTAGTTCGTGGAGTGCGTCAATCAAAAATTATGTACTCAGTTTTTCTAATATTGATCTCCACACTTCAATGATTCATATAGTTAATGATCGCAGAGGTGGAGGGGAATGATCATGAGAGTAACATCGAGACCATATATAGATATATGTAATTATATTTTTCTAATTCTTCAATAATTCGCAGACAGCTCGAATACACCTAATTACATATTGTGCGGTTGTGAACAAGTTACTAGTCAACTCCCAAATTTATACTTACGCAGCTATAGATGATAGTTGATACCTACGTTATAACATTATAGGAATTGAATCATCACTGATATGGATGGTACATCGATGGGTATAGATACGCGTAGACCTTCGTTCGAGTAGCTACATGTGTACGTTTCATTGTCGCTTCTCCAATTTGCTTTGTTTTGAAACCGTGTGAAAATAAAAATAAGGTGAAAACCAGAAAGAAAAAAAGAAAGATTAAAACTGGGAGAAATGGTTAAAAAATGCCAAAGATTTCTAGTTGATGAATTTAGAATGACGAATACGAAGACGGAGAGCGTGAAAAGTAAGTGTGCGAATGACAACAAGCAGCTAAACGACGCGCTTCGTATTTATGGGAACTAACGAAACTACGAGTTGCGCGTGAGAGAATTATTCTCGAAGTCAACGGCGCGACGCTTTTATGCGTGAAATTCTCGTTCTCAGAGCGTTGGTAAATTTCATGATCGTTTAAATTTCAATTTTATTGTACGTATTAGAATATTTTGGGTCATACTCGTATAGCAGCGTAGGCAGTTAGGCACAAGGTTTTAGTTGCTTGTATTTCGTTCGTATTTGTACTCGTCATAATTACGCTATATATGTAGTACGTTACCTAATTGAACGTGTATACAAATAACTTGATACGTAGCTACGTACGTCGCGTCACTTCGTACACGCTGTGAATACGAGTATAGCAGAAGCAGTATGCGTTCGTTCATTAACGTATAGTGTACGCAGTTACCTCAACCTTAGTATTTTAGCAAATCGCCCGCATGTACCTATAAATGGGTGGAATGCGGTACAAAGCGTACTCATCGAGTATATTGAAAAGACGTACGTACGTACGTACGTCTTGCATAAACACATTATTCCATTCGTATGAAAAATAAAAAATTTTACTTCCACTTATTACATTTCTATACAGTTGAACTGCCTTGGATCAAAATTCCATCCAAGTTTTGACCAGATCAAATTTTATGCCTATGAAAACTTAATGAAACGATATCAAATTACATGTAATATTGCTACTACTTACAGAAAATCAGATGAGCACAATATTAAATTAGTTTTTTTGACGTTTCGTCTACGTGATAAAAAGTTAGTGAAAAGTGAGAAAAAAACGCTATTAGCGTTTTTGATGCAGCTTGCTCAGATTTGCAGATGCCTATCAATAATGATGGTAATATTTTCACAAAATTTAGTATCGAGACTAAAAGCTACTCCGTAGAAGTTGAATTTAAAACACGAACGTAGTTTCATGTTTCGTCCATTGGTATATCGCATTATGAGCTGATATCCATCAAATTGCAGCGTTTGAGGTTTCTCTAACCTTTCTCAAATTCTAATCATCCATTATTTTGAATCTGTTTTGACCGAAGTTCAAGAAGTGATATTGTGGTTTCCAGCTAACTTTACGTACAAAGTTTGAGTTTGCTAGGTCGCATTGGTGAAAAGATGCGGAAGCTTTAAGAATTTCACATAATTCAAAATCATCTCACAAACAATGCTTTGCTCCAAATCTTTTTTTCCGGAACATTGTGACCTACTCGTCCAGAAGCTGCTTTTGGTATTACTTCCAGGCGAGGAGGAGATACCCAATAAGGAGTTGTTATCCGAGTGAAGCCTCCTTTGGGAACCCGTATCGGAAGTTCGGTTATCATACCTATACGAAATGTTGTTAGTGATAAGCAATAACCAGAGGGTGGGAGGTCCTCAAAGACACGATGCATGATGCGGAAAAGGTCGTTACTAAATGGAGGAAGCAGAATTGGAGCATTATGTTCATAAAACCAAGGTGATGGTGTGTATACGTTCGTACGCCTTCCCTAACCCCCACAAGATGAAGAGAATTGAGTGAAGATGCAGAACGCCAGAGACAAGCGCAGAGGCGTTGGGTTGTCGGTCTGAGGAAGAAGTTATGGTGGGTTTATACTAGCCACGGATTCGTAACCTTGAGAGTCTGCGGAAAATTGAATACTACGTTTTAAATGGAGTAGTTTATAATATCCACAGAATTCGTAAAACTTGTCTACGGAATTTTGAATGAATTCTGAGGATAAGTTCAACGCATTCCGTGGACATTATATGAACTACTCCATTTAAGCCAGCATAATATTCAATTTTCCGCTGACTCTCAACGTTAAGAATCCACGGCGAATATAAACCCAGCTTTAATCACGCGAGCGACACCTATGGTCTAAGGATCTGAACTTTGGAGATAGGGACCGAATAGTAATGAGGAAAATGGAGCGAGGACGGCGGCCTTTGTCACCCCTGCCATACACGTTGCAACATGATGTGGTAGGTTTCTAATGTAGCATGGGTAGCGCTCAGCAGTGATGGCCAAAGTTCGCAATCACTTTCATGGATGGAGGGGATGAAAGATGACCACTTTTCACCTCACAGGAATATGCGCATTATTACAACTTACAAGGGAAGGGCGAGAGCCTAACGTGTGACGTGCAATTGTGCGATTTCGACCAAGCAAATATCATTTAAAAGTACATATGTACCTAGGATGCTTCATATCCGAAATTTCAGCTGCTACAAATAATTTGGGGAAGGGGAGCTATGAATTTTTCAAATTTTCAAATGTCTCATATTTGCCATTTTTTGCTATACAAAGCAAAATAACAAACAATAATGTGAGCGATTCAGTTGATTTAGAAATACATCGTCTTTTTTCATTCATTATTAATACTTAAGTAATACGAATAGTCTTATTATAAAGTAGAAGGGAGGGGCGCGCGGGGGGCTGTGGTTATATATTAGTGAATACATATTACCGTAAATCGGGTACATTTTGAAGAAAGAAGCTATAACTTTGCGAAATCTGTGATATACTCCTATATCAACCGATTTATGCGCTAATCACCGATATACGAGTGTCACACTTCGTATTTAAATTTTTTATAGGTTCACTCGTGTATAAATACCATCATAAATCAGGTCCCATTTCAACAAAAAAAAGCGGCTACAACTTCGCAAAACTTTTAATACACTCCATTCATAACGCGTTACGACGGTATTGCTCGATTTATAAAAATCGATGCTTTTCTTCAAAAACCACGTAAGTGCGACTTACGCAAAATTCACTTTTAAGTGGTTTCTTATGTAAAAAAAATCGAGGAATTCGATTTTGAAAACCTCGTAAGTCCAAATCATTACCTAGCGCTTCTATCCGTAAAAAAAGAAACCTCGTAAGTCTGTCATCAAAAGAAAATACTCGTACCTCACCTGAAAAATTTATATATTTTGGACTTACGTAAGTGGTTTCTTATGTAAAAAAAATCGAGGAATTTGATTTTGAAAACCTCGTAAGTCCAAATCATCAACTAGCGCTTCTATCCGTAAAAAAAGAAACCTCATAAGTCTGTCACCCAAAATAAAATACTCGTTCCTGAAAAATTTATATATTTTGACTTACGTGGTTTTTGAAGAAAAGCATCGAAATACTTGTATACATATAAGTGATTCCCCTTCCCTAATCCAAGAATCTGGACACAAGGTATGACACTCGAATTTTGTTGTGTATATTAGATGTTTTGCAAAGTTATAGCTTCATTTTTTTAAATGTATGTACCTGATCTACAGTAATATACAGTAAATTACGAAAATGAGATATTTGAAAATTTGAAAAATTCATAGTTCCCTCGCCCTCCCCTCTAAACATTTAAAATAGGTACCTGAAATTTTTGGGCATGTACTTCCTGACATTTGTTTCGTCGAAATTGGAGTGTCACACCTCGAGCTCGTCCCTTGCCTGCTTCAAAATGACACCATTCAAACATTTTATCGCGAAAGAAGGAATGTTTTCTTATTGACCCCATTAGCCATTTAGCCCTCTTAGCGCCACAGGTATGGGTAGATACATGCAATTAAGCGATAAATCGGTAACATTTAACACAGATCAATTTTTTTCCACTTCATTTCTCACGTAAGTGTCATATTAACTGAAATGCCCGAGATGAATATCAAAAAGCGATGTATATTTTCATAGTCACGTACCTATTTATACCTACCTAGCAATTTTTCCTTCGACTGCCCTCTCCCTTTCCCCTTCTAAGAACACTTCGCATTATTCTGTGTAACAAATGAATTATTTAAATTCAAAATTTTTCAATTTTTTTGGTTTGAATTATCATAATCGTTGGGTAAATTAAGAAAGTTTCTCTGCACTTTTTTCGGCAAATTTGCCAAGCCTCTAATTGAAACATAGCTTTCCTATTTCATTTCTTTATTTTGTTGTTGCGTTCCAGTTACCGTTCTTTAATGAGTATTCTTCTCATTTGTTCAGTATAGAAGCATTTCTTCAACATGAAAAATAAAATTTTCGGATTACTTACGAGAGGAAGTAAATCTTTCGACGGTGAGCACAGCGTTTTTTTTTTTTCCGTTTTTCTTTGTTTTGTTTTTGTTTTTTGATAAGAGCAAACAATTTTTAATACGGATATCAAAACACTGTGAAACGAACCACCTTTAATCCCAGACATTACTCGGATATTAATATTATTTATCTGCTAATAGTGCAGTATCCCTTTACATACTTATAGTTGATAGCTATGTGAGTCAGTTATGGAGAAGAGCGGAATATATATATATATATTATTTGGTAAAGTACCTATTCATGCTGTTTACCATGCACAAGTGTACACGATAAAGTCTGGATTCTATGTTCCATATTTATTTAGTCGTTGGAATTCATCATTTGCATTGTTTCCATCTCCTCACCAATGGCCACCGAATGAAAAATGTTTTCTGTACAATTGCGACACGTTCCCATTGAGTAAAATTTTATGCTCTTTATTCATGCCTCCGAATTATTCTCATCATCGAAAGAATTCTTGTCGGTGAGCGGAAATAATAAACGAGTTAAGATATTTATGCTTCTACGTAGGTATGTAATACAGTACCTATACCTACATATATATGCACATATATTTTTAATACCTATACCCAACTTGAGGCGAAGTACGTATAATATGCGTAATATTTCAACTAAAATGCATTCATGTCTAGCATCAAGTCGTTTCAGAAAAAGAAAAAGATGAAGAAGATGAAGAGGAAGAAGAAGAGCAAGAAAAAATGAAACGAAATGAAATATATTTGCAACAAGAAAACATTGTGTAGATAATTATATATCACGTTCCTTTAACGTTCCCCCTTTGCCTGTTGGCGAGCGCGGAAACGGATTAAGAATAATTATAAACATCGTTTACATATAACTATTTTCTATCAGCATAATTATAGTAACCCTGCGTTTCAGCGTCGATCTGATTCTACATCTACTGATTAGCCCCCTCCCTCCCCTCGAAACCTCCCTATTTTTCCAGAACTTTTGAGTTCTTTTTTAAAATCATTAAATTTGGAAGTGAGTAGGATACCCTAGGGAATAGTATTGAACATTTTTGACCCTACACTATAAAACTGCCACTCTGAATCCTCTTTTTAAAATACTTTTACATTAACCATACCCTCCCACCTTCTCCGAGTTATAGTTTTCTTGAGTCCCCGACTAAAAGACTCTTCTCTTATGAATATAACATTTCAGGGCATATTTATGAATTTGGGAGACTCCAAGTGTCCAACACCATGCTGGAACTGTCCAATCCTCCTTAAGGTTTTCTTTGAATAATATTTTTTTTTCAAGTGGTGCTTCGCAGCCCCTTCCCAGATAATAATCGCGTATCTCAATACTGCCTCAATAATAATAATAATAATACTGGCTAAAGGTTACGAAAATACGAATATATTCATATACCGTGCATCCAAGTGATTAGAGTACAATCAGCGAAAAAATCGCTTTTCCAATTATTTAAATTTGATTTTTTTTTTTTAAAAAGGCAGAGAAATTGTAATGCAATTGAAACGAATTCATCAGCCTTAAAATTCATTAAAGTAATTTTAAAAATTATTTCTGATTAAGAAATCGTAGTTTAACTTTTATTCTGATATCAACAACTTGAGATTTTTGCGCTGATTGTACCCGAATCACTTGGACGCACGATACCTATACGTAGACTATATGTATAGGGTCGTATATTAATGAATACAGGAATGCCCAAGTACGGAATTCTTACCAACTTAGATCTTATTTAAGGGAAAAAAATTTCATTGGAAATAATGGCGACTCCACGTGCGTCGCACATCAGTATTATAATTTATGTGCGTACCTATGTATATACATAGATATAGCTACACGGCTACGCAGTTACACGAAATTATTACAGTTATGTAGCCAGTTAGCCACTATGGCTGCTTAATTTTCCTCTTACATGCAGTAATACCTTGGTATATTTTGTAACATATTTCATTCGATAGTGAAATAGTGTAAAAGAAATTCAGCCTTATATTTTGTACATACAAAGACGGGAGTAAATTTGCGGTATTACATATTATCGTTATTTTTTTCATATACGTAGATACGTGCCTAACTTGTAATGTTCCAAATATGCACATTTGTGTTGTGATGAGAAAAGTAATTACTCCTACGTATGCATATAACGTGCGTGCGTTCAGACACATCGTATTGGTTATTAGTTAAGAGCACAATCATTACATGGAACAGAAAATATTTTAAATATTTTCGTAGTTACATTTTTTTTTCTTTAGCTGTTTGTCTTCACCGATAAAGTAGATAGTATATCTACAGTTCTACGCATAATTACATTTATAGTGTGAGAAAAAGTATCTGGTTAGGGTGGTGACTCATCAGACAATCGTATTTGTAAAATATCTGCACAACGAATATTCCCCATTCGAAGAATCGAATAGGTAATATGTATATATAATACTACATAGGAGTAGGTGTAATTATAATATTTATACGATAGCTTCCTTTTGAATGCGCGGTTAAACTACTAATTTCGATCTGGGATAATGTTCCAATAATGTACCTACGTAAATAGATGCAATGTAATTTAATTTAATTTTTCTTAATTTAAACCTAAAATTTGTAATCACAAATTTGGATTAGCTATAGTAGATAATATAGGTAGTTACTTGTTTTTTACCCAAAAGTATCTACCAAGAATTCGTAATTGCGGGTACTGAGTATAACGACGCAACGAATGTGCTATAATTTGATTATTTTTGCATTTCTACTTTTGCTATAGAATAGTGTCCAAATCCAACATAACAATTAAATCACAGAAAATTTTTGTTGATTAATTTTGTATAAATGAGAAATTAATAAATTTACAGGTGTACCTACATAATGTATAATTATATGTACTTTGTACGTGAGAGTAATTACGTAGGTAGAGTACATGCTGAATGCTATGTGGCCTATGTTTCATTTCATGCAATACGCAGTAGTAGATGTTTATTTAATGTAGATACGAAATTGGTTTGGAAGCGTGGCCATAACGTTTCTTATTTGATTTTTATTTGCATTAAAAATTTCTGTAACCATCAGAATACCAATGAATTGAAATGGGACCAATTAAAAATAACATGCTATAAAAACAAGAAGAAAAGAATATAAGCTTTTTTTCAATATTCATGTTTGTTTAATATTTTCAAAATTCATGCGGCACCGCCCATACAACATACGAGTAGATAGGTAGTTAGGTGCTCATATATAAAGAAACAGAAGGAATGCTAAATCATTCATTTCAACTTCAATTTAATTTGATTAGTTGATAAGTCGCTTAATAGGAATATTACGAAATCGATTTACTTAATTTCATTTTAGTTTACGCGCTAAATGCCGGTCGTGTTGATTGTACTTACTGGGATATTGGATAGACCTTAATAGGCAACACTTTTGCTATTCAAAACGCGTGATTTCTTTTCATAGGTGATAATTTAACATAGGGACTTAGGTAGGTACAATATGCTCGCATAATGCGTATTACACTTCATGCACAACGTACGTACGAATGAATTACGTAATACCTACTTGATACTCGATAGTATACCGGGTGACTATGCTTGATGCGGGCACCCTAAGCGCAAAAATTTTTCCTTCATAGAAATAAAGTATGTATTGAATGATTTTAACAAGAATAAAATGGCATAAATTACATTCATTTAATGCTTAAAAGCGTCTATCAATGAAATGCAAAGTATTAAATTATACTTTCGTTGCTAAAAGTAATCGTATGTATTCAGTGGCGTATCCAGACTGATGGTCAAGGGGGTGGGGGTGGGGGTTCCAGCAAAATTTTCAAACATAGAAATCTGTTAGGTGGGCTCAAAATGAGTTAATGGCGTAAAATTAATATTTGCGTACTCGCATTTTTTAATTTTGCGATTTCATTATTATTGATTATTTGCATATTACATTCTCGTTGTTCATTTGTTTATGATAAAAATACTATTTTTGAAATCGTCAAGGGGGGGGGGTCCCTTAAATACGCCACTGTATGTATTGAATTTATTCATCTTTCAGCTAATTTTGCCGCTTGGGTGCTCGAATCAAGTAGTCACCCGGTATAGCATGGCTCTTAGGTACTTATCTATTACTATGTAGTCAATCGCTATTCAATGTACATAATATGTGCTTAGGTATAGTATTAACGTGTCACACGTAGGTAATTAGGTACCTATAGCCTACATATTACTTTCATCAATTCCGAATAAGAGTACCACCCATTTCTTCGCTATAAGAAAAAATATACGTCTAAAGTTACAATAGTCAATTTATCTAGTTACCCTTCAAGTTGGCAAATCAGGTCAGGTAGTCTCAGGTCCGTATCCAGAGAGAGGCCAGGAGTGCTAAGCTCCACATAGGAAATGTTGAGTCGCCCCGCCCCCACCATAGTAACATTTTGTATTTTCATACAGTTCGCGAAAATGCCGTTGGACTTCGCCATAAGAAAAAAAAATGCGATTATTTCGTATATTTCATACTTTCCTGTTCCTTGTCGCATTCCAACGGTATTGCAGCTCATATTGCGAGGCGTAAAAATCATTCAGATGTGTAGAAAAATGTGAAATGGGCAGACTTCATCCTGCCTCTATAATTCTTCTGTAGCGGCACCTTACGCTTCCACAAAGACGCACGTTTACCTACATGAACGTCAAAAGTTTCTAATTTATAACACATGTGTCATGTATTTTCAATTTTTTTTATTTTTTATTCCTAAATAACAATCTCACTCCAACATGAAAGTAGAAGCTTCAAAAAATATCAATTGAAATTGTTAAAACTAAACAAAAGTCTGCCAAGTTTTTAAATTGGGCCTTTTCGGGTTTCCAAACAGGTAACGTTTCTAACTTCTTCGCGCCTACAGGCTACACACACAGTAAGTTTTGAAACCCCCCTCCCCCACCCAAATCCTTCCCAAAAACGCATAAGAATTTAAATTTAGAATCCACTGTGATATTTCTTGCTAGCAATTAGCAATTTGAGGCTGTTCAGGCCCTTCTCAAAATTTGACGATCCGCCATTTTTGAAACATTTTTATCCAAATTGAACAAGTCATATTTTGATCGCTAACTAAGTCTGCATATGAGAATTGAATTTCGTAGCTCGATTTGGTAAAAAGATATGGGCAATTCATGACATCTCCTTTCGTCGTAATTCCCCTCCAAAAGCCATTTTTTGCTCCAACTACCCTCCAAATGCATTTAGGAAGCTAAAGTTGTGACAGATTAGTCATTTGGATTTACTTTATGATATGATATGATACCAAAATTAAAAAATTTCAACATCCCATCAACATTTTGAAATATATAATCTCTTCCTCTCCCTTCTAACATCATGCGTGAAAGTGAATTTGAGATGTATAATATACACTTGTTATCTCCCGTAATCATATGAGTTCATATGAATCACATTTCAAGTAATTTGAGGCTTCTCAAGCTTTTCTCAAATTTTTATGAACCGCTCTCTCAAATTCATTCTGAATCCGATTCAAAGGGTCATATTCAGGTTCCAAACTAATCTTACTCTCGAAACATTGCATGACTCAAAACTTCCTAAAAAATCGGTTTTTTGTTTCACGCGCAGGAAGCTGAAACTTTGATATTTTGGTGGCTTTGAATTAATCTTTCATAAAAAATTAAGAACGAAGATTTTAAAATCATTTTCATTTTATTCAGTCCCTTTAAATGCTATGATCTAGCTGCTTTTGTTATTTTTCAGTACTCTATATTAGTGATGAGAAGAGAATATTCTCACAACCGCATAATCGAGAATACTCTCTGAGAAAATCGTAAAACATGCCTTGTGACGTCAAAATACCCGACTTTTTCAGCTGCACACGATGCATTAATTGAAATCAAAATAAAACAATTCTATCGTTTTTTCGAATTATACATAATAACCAGTTCCTGATTGTTAAGTAATCACTAATTAGTTGTTACTAAGCAAATAAGTATTAGGCTGGATTTTTTTTTGGTAATTTTCTGGTAAATACTTCATCTTTGAAACTTTCAACACGAGTAATAAATTTTATACTAAAAACAAAAAAAGATTGAAAATTTTATGATATTTCAAATTTTTGGTACCGACAAAGTTGTAAATATTAGGTAAATACGTAGCTACGTAATAATAAGCAGTGATATGATATAAAAAAAAAGACTTTTTACCGAAATTAATAAGTTAACCATTACATCATTTTTAAGGCCGTGACATGTTTCTGATATACATTTGGTCCTCAGCTCCTTACTTACATATCTCGAATGTTTAAAGCTTCTAGGTGCTAAAATGAATGCCCGTCAAAAAGAAGAATACCTATTCCCACAAAAAGATTCTATTCTCATCGTCACCACTGCATAGTGAGCTGGTTAGCGGAAAGACCTAAATTTTGGCATAAAAATCAAGTTCTTTGTTAAACTCAAAAATCTTAGTGAATTTTAAAAATTAATACATACTTTATCGAACATTTTTCTCTGTTAATAAGGCGAATTATACTCCGAAAAAATTGCGCTCAAATTTAAAATAGATTTGCAAAGCTCACGAAATAATACTTACGTACGTTTTCATCCTCTATTACTGCATTCTTATTTTCTGGTAAAATATCCATAAACTAAAGAAAATCAGAATGTTGGTATTTCAAACCTACAACCGAACCGAAATATATAAAAATCGTATTAACCAAAACCCAAAACCGAATCGAAAACCATTGAACCGAAAAGCAAAACTGAGCCACTAATTTTTAGGTTCACCATCTCCGTCGCCAACTTTCACCATCATTCTTTATTAATTCATGATTTCAGCTTTAAGCTACATTACGGAGAAGGTAAAGATTGAATAAATTTAATTTATTCCGAGGTTCAATTCAGTTTACCGCGTTGGCGCGCATTTTTTTGTATTTTTAGACGACTAATCCAGCACCTACCGCACATCCTCTCCTCTCCTCCAAAAACCCCCAAAAAATAAATTAAGATTCAATAATTACAGTAACAAGTGATAAATTTATAATTACGATTTTTGTTTGTTTGTTTGTTTTTTTTTTCGTTGTACTTCAATTATAACAATAAGTAGAAGAAGAAAACAATTTTTCAAAAATCGATTTAATTTTTTGATTTATTTTTTCACACTTTATAAAAAATGAAAGAGAATATGCTTTAACAAACAGTTAAAAGGAAATAAAAGAGAGTAGTTATCTGATTTTCTTTATATAGGTAGCCTAATTTAGAAAATAGAAGGAAAATCCAAACGTGCGCCCCCCAAAAAAAGTAAAAAATTGTTTAAAAAAATAAGAGAAACGATGTCTAAAAGGACATGAATTTTAAATAATTTTTTCATAATTTTTTTAATAACCGTGAGGATATAATTTGGCGCTGATAAAATTTAGAGCCTATACACGTTTGTATAGCTTGTGTTTAAAATTCGTCGCTGCTTCCTATCGTCAAAATCGTTACATAAGTGTAACGAACTACCTGACGATAAATGCTAAAACGGAAGCGAACATGCCTCCTTAATATCTCTTTTGGGTAAATGAACCTTGCAGAAGTAACGAGTTCAACAACTGCAATTTGTCTTTCTTCCTTCCTTTTTTTAATTTAGCGGCAGATATTCATTTATTTTATTTGCGTACACTTTTTAGTACATAATTGTCTACATTTCAGTGATCGTACTCAATTAAAAGAATGAAAGAAAGAAAGAAAGAAAGAAAGAAAAACAAGCGAGATAGGAGATTTCATAATTTTAAATAGGATTAAGACAAGTAGAATTACTTGGATACATTAGGTACCATAACAAAAAGAAGCACGACACGACGCGAAGAACGGAAGAAATTAAATATGCAAAACCAGATTATATCTTATAGTAATACGTGTAACTTTTATATGTGTATTCGGAATCTATTAAGAGTAGATTTCCGTTTTTCAAACATTTTTCTATCGTTCGTTCATTGATTCATAAACCTGTTTGTTTGTCATTAAGATTCTGTTCAACTTGTTAACTAACAAAAACGCGCATAGATATATGTCATATGTATTAATTATGTACTTGCGCGCCTATTTCCAATTTCTTTATTAACCGAATATATGCGCGTAGCACGAAGATGCGTAGAATGAAGATATAGTAGCTTATGAGGTGCATGCCAGTCTAGGCACTCCGTTTATGTTTGTGAGGCCCAGAATGTATCCTCAGATTTTACTGCCTGAAAAGGGCTTGTACGATACGTTTTGAAAATTTCGCTGTTAGCTAAAAAAACTGTATAGGTTTTTACTATAATTATATGTACTTATTTACTACAGACACGAAGTGAAAATTTGGGTCAAGTTAAACAATATATAGAAGTGTCTACATATGTTTTTAGATTGTGGGGGTACCTACATGTCTTATCATTTAAATGGCCTCTCTACTTACAGGTACGAAAGCGTGGAGATAGCTATGATTGATGTACTTGCGCGAGAATGTAAAATTTCTATGGCATAGGAAAAGTAGAGTAAGTTGTTTGCATCAAATCATAAAATTATGTTTTTAAGTTATTTTTTTAATTAATTTTATGAAGCCAAAATTGTCTTACTACGCCAAGCAAGCATACGTTAACGTTAATTTGCACACTACAAATTACAGAAATATCCCAACCTCTGCATATTATAAAGGTAATTCTACTACATTGACCAAGTCTGAAAAAAAATTTATTGCAGAAGACCACTTTCAGTGTTGCTCGTTGCTGGGAGAGAGATTAACTACTTATTCACATTGATATAACATTTTTACAATTTTAATTTGAAATGTGTGCTACTCGTTTGCACTATCAGCTATAGACATGTAGCTATACAAATATGTTATCATTGTTATCCTTCATTTATTTGGCTAAAATTCAGGAAACAGTTTATTTTTTTTAAATAACTTTTTGATGCATCACAAAATTTCTCAAAATTCATCGTCAGTTTTGGAATCGTCCGTTTGTTTTTGTAGGAATTGCTAATTTAGTCAGGTTACTTATTCTTTTACAGTCTGCAGTGTGTGCAGTTTGATGATGAGCAATTTAATCCTGATATCGAAATTTGTATCATATAACAATGATTATTAATTACCAGTGGCGTATAGCATATTCCTATTCCCTAAATCAGCGCTAAATTACTTGAATAAGGCATTAAAACATTGAAAAATGGGCATTTTTTTAACTTTGAACATGATTTTCTTTTTAAATGTTCTCTCTCGCTTTCTTCAGGCGGGTAAATTTGACAGTTTTATCATTTAAAAGGCATAGAATCGAAATTCGTGTTTTCAAGCAGTAAAAATAAATTAAAATCAACATGTAGACCTTTGACTATATACTAGAAGGACCGAGTTACTCGTACGTGTAGGAAAACTACGGTGAAACATTACATGCATCAGAGTCGGAACACTCGTTGCAACTTTATATGTTGCGCATGCCTGAAGTCCTTTATCACATTCATATTTTTCTGATTTTAAGCAGTACTATATCGATGTCCCCTTGCCGCACTATTGGGGCGAAATAAATTTGCGCATGCGCATTTAGAATTTAGTCACGAGTGTTCTGAGAAAATCTGTGTAATGTATCACCGTTTTTGGGTTGGCATTTGCTTGTTGCTAGCTCGGTCCATCTAGTATATAGTCAAAGATATAGACTAGTATGGATTGCTTTAGAAATCTGACATAATAAAATTTTGCATAATTTTTTTCAGTCATTTAGTATAATCTGGCATACTTTTTACCTCCATCTGGAATGATTCAAAATTTTGAGATGGCAACACTGCTCGTAATATAGTAGTAGCTGAGTAGTAGCAGTCACGGCGTGAGCTACTCTCATGTAAAGTACTAATAAAAAGGAAAAACTCATGAGGGGTTCTCACCTCAGCTACTCCACCCCACCCACTTTAAATATGCCGCTGATAATCACAACCTTCACCTATCTTGGGGCAACTACAATCGTTACCATATCATTTATATTTGGTGCATTGACAGATAATTTCTTGAAGAATATCTGATAGAGTTGGAGAACTCATCGTGAGAATGAGTGTGTGTAATTGTAATACGTATTTTCCCGACACCATACATGGTTAACACATCGTGTATAGCATTTTCCCTCGCTCGACAGCTGTACAGTTGAACTTGTGTATTAAGTGTGTGCATGGTACAGATGTAATCAGGCAGTTAAGAAAAGCTTAATAAAAGCCACGGGTATTCAAGTAAATGTGTGTACACGAATCTGAGTTCAGCTTAACGTCGTATTTCTCTGCATATATTTCTTTATATATTTTGAAAAAAACATTTCCTTTCATTTCAGAAAATTTATTCAGGTGATATATTGGGTGGATGGAATACCCTTAATTTTGCCGACTCAGTTTTTTATATTACATCACTGCAATCAGCAAATTATTGACTAGCTATTCGTGTGCAAGGGAAAAAATCAATAAAGCTAGAATAATAATTACTTACTTACCCTATTACAAATTAACGATTACATCGATTTTTTTAAAAGATTCATTATAGATAATAACAATTGAATAGATATGTAGCTCAATTTAAAAGATGAAAACTTAACAGTTTTTCTTGTTTTCAAAAGCCACCAGTAGGCTTGTAAAGTTGATTTTCTCACATTTAATGATATTTTTTTGGAACCAATATCAGTTTTAGCCATTTTTCCATATGGCATACCCGAGTGAAAAATCTGAAAAAATTCCAAGGGGTTCGGGGGTCAAGCGGACATCTAAATATATCGATTTCATAATTGTGCCTAAGCGTTATCATGTTAAAAAAAAAAATTAAAATATAAAGTTAAAAAACGGGTTTTAGTTAGGGTAAAATCATTTTAGGGTTGCTGATTTTTCCCAAGAGAACCCCTATGAAACAGTACAACATACTAAATTTTTAATAAAATCAGTCAACTATATATTGCGTAAAATAAAAATTCGAATTAATTTTTCAATTCAAAATTAAATTCTCAAAAACGAGGGGCGCGGGCGGGGGTCTGAAACTTTGGCAATGGAAGTTTCTAAAGAGTACCTACCTACCTACCACCCAAGTTTCATCGAAATTGGGCTCCGGGCCTGATTCACCATTCTTTTCCTCCTATGCCCTTAACGACTTGACTATGAAGAAGGAATCGAACGAAATTTTAAGAAGCTGGGTTTGGAAAGATTGACCTGTCCACGAATGTGTAAAGTGCGCTGTAGTTACCACGAAAAAAAATTAGTCTAAAATTGAAAATAGGATAAACATTCAAAAAAATACATTGGCTGTTAAGAGAGCATTTTCATTTTTCACGTTTAAAACAAAAACAAAGGGATTTCTTGAAATTTTACTTACGTAATTATTTATAGAGAATTTTATGCTCTTTCCAAAAATGCATTTTTGACAGCTGTAGCGTTTATATTTGCAAAAATATTCAATTTCAAAAACTGCACTTTTGATAAAAGTCAACTGTTTACATTTTAAAAGCAGTTTTTCTTGATTTAATTTCGAATTTCGTGTTGAGGAATCATTTTTTCTTCGTTCAAATTTAAATTACGATTTCATAATATTTTTGCAAATATAAACGCTACAGTAGTCAAAAATACATTGTTGAAAAGAGCATAAAATTTTGTGTAAATCATTATATAACTAAGATTTCAAAAATCCTTTGTTTTTGCGTAAAACGTAAAAAATGAAAATACTCCCATAAGAGCCAATGTATTTTTTTTAAATGTTATCCTATTTTCAACAGTTCCGACATTCGCCACCAGATTTCAGCCACTCTGAATGAACAAGTCAATTAGAAGAAATTAAATGTTTTCTACTTGATAAATTAGTGATAGTTCGGCATTGCATTGTCGGCAAAATTAAGTCGGCAACGACGAACGAGTCCGAAACTCCGAATATCTTTATCATTTTTGTTTATTTTCATCTTATTTTTCGGAGCTTAGATGTTGAAATTGCCGACAAAAATAATCAAATTTGCCGAATTTTTCGTTGGTGAAAATATTGGGGGGGGTGACCCCTAATACCCCCTTAGTTTCGCCCCTGCAGGTGATGCGTTCTTATTGAAGCTGTCCGCAGTTTCTTCATTTTCACTCTATTGACAACTTTTCTAAATTTGTACTTCTCCCTCCTGAAAGATGGTGAAGTCGTAACAAATAATAGTCAAGGTATACTTTTTCATCTTCGAATATTTATCTAATTCTCATTGTATCACAAGAGTGTTGGAGACGGTAATAATAAATGCATTTTTTATTATTTGAGGTACCTATTTCATCTTGCTCAAAGAAAATTTTAAATATCCTCATTCACCCGTTCTCCTCTTTCTATCGAGTGTTTCTAGTAACGCCTTGAGAAATATAAGAGAAGATTCAAAATTTTGTTTCCATCTAACAGATTCTTACAGCAATTTGAACAAAAGTTATAATGCTTTTAAATGAAAAATTATTCTACCTAACGCCTGTCTACATTATTTAATGAATAAATTTTTCTTTTCACTCGTAGCATTATCAAGATTTTTTTTTAACGATAAAAGTTCATTGAAATTTCAATTTTTATACCTAAATTTTTATTTACCTACTTCACCCGATGACGTTATTACAGACCGCCAAAAATTTATGTATACCTTTAACTGAGAACTGACCGAAGAGTGTGGAGGGAGAAAATGTTGAATCAGAATAATTACAATGATAACCAATCAGTGCCGCCGGTTTTAGGATCGCTGCTTGGAGAGAGTTTCAGTTCCATAAAGTCAAGCGGGAAAGATAGTAAATTGTTTAAAATTACCAAAAAGTTGATAAGTATCAAAAAAAAGTGCTAAAAGTTATTTCCGCTCGTTACATTTTCAATTTCAACCCCCCCCCCAAAAAAAAAAAAACCGAGAAAATCCTTGGGGGGTTAACCTAAAACCAGCTATATGTAACCAACCCCAACTTCAAACAAAAAAATAAATAAATAAATAAAAAAGCGAAGTATTTTTGTGGGCCTCTACACCTTTGGCCTTTCCAAAAAATCGTGCCCTCACCACTGCCTTCGCCTTATCTAAAATTTCATAGTAGCAGCAAATAATTCATCGCAAGATGGCTTCTACGCATACAGAAAAATTTAAATCGATCATTCCAATTACTTACAAGCATTCCTTCAGGTGATGTAATAATGCTTTAGAATGTTTGTAATCTGATCGTTTGATTGAAATTCGCGCGGAAATGGTTACTAAAGCGAAAAAGCTAACCTGCAAACATTCATTTTCTAGTACCGCTTTAAGTGGGTTGGTGCTAGCATTCCCTTGCATTTGGTGCAAGGGTGGCATGATTGTAAAATTGAAAAAAGTTCGAAAACCAAAAAAATTATCATTCGATATTCTTGCAACAAACATTACGGTTATATTATTAACGATCAACGCAAAATAATAATCATATAAAGTTCACAAATTCATTGAGAGTTCAAAAATCACCAAGTTTCCGGCGTTTTCAACCCGCATCATCAGGTTAAATGAAGTAATTTTATTTGTGTATTGCGTGTTTAAAACAATGAAAAAGTCGTAATTTTGCGATTTTTCTGTAAGCTAATTTCTGCGTCAATTCTGCGTTTATGCATGTATATAAACAAGGCGAGATTTTTCTTCCATGTGGTGTAATCAGAATAGGCGAAAAGGTGAAATAGATTTTGAATTCAACTTCATTTTCGCCAAATTCGGAGTATTTTGGATTCTTCAGGTTAAAAAAATTATTTTTCATATTCAAATATGCGGCGATTATAGAGATTTTTTTGTTCATATATCACTATTTATTTACTCTAAAATGGAGTGAAGATAGACATCAGCCAAAATTTCCTAATTTTAAAGCGCTTAAAATACTTTAAAAGCTAAAAGGCAAAATATTGTTGCACCATAAGTACAAATGAAATCGATGATCTTTAAATTTTCAGTAGGTATAATGTCTATCTTTACAAAAATTTGAAACAAGATCTTTTTTTTTTGTTGTTCGCATAATCATGGCAATTCTTTAAAAACATTACTTTTAAGCGAAGCACGAAGAAGGAGAGTGGTCCAACAGTTATGACAGCACCAACAATAATGGGAGCAACAAGTGAGTCTCTATTGGTGAATAAGAGTATTAGGTAATTCGCTCGCTTTTTGATGATATTTTCCAATACTTACAATGTATTATATTAATGGGTAAATAAACTAACTGTAAGTAAGTGATGGGTAGTGTGTAGAAAATTAAGTACACAGCAGGCGACGTTTATCGCCCGTTGGTATGCACTGAAGGCACCTAATAAAGGAAATAATTTAACAAATTTCCAAAAGCGCAGTTTTTTAAAATTGAATATTTTTACAAATATAAACGCTACAACTGTCAAAAATACATTGTTGGAAAGAGCATAAAATTCTATATAAATAATTACATGAGTAAAATTTGAAGAAATCCCTTTGTTTTTGTTTTAAACGTGAAAAATGAAAATGCTCTCATAACAGCCAATGTCATTCTTTCAGTCCCAATTCCGTACCATCAACAACTAGATAGTACCTGACAAAAACAAATTTATCAAGGCAGTAATAATTCACACGAATGCATATTTCATTTTACCGCTGTTTCGAGTAAATTTTCAAGCGGATAAGCAGTTTCCTTCTTTGGTCCAGCAGGTATTAAATAAATAGGTAACTACGGGAATATCTATACCGAATACTGATACAGCATGCACACTCGACCAAAACGAAGGCGGAGGCGATAGCAGTGGTGGTAACGTAGTGGAAGTAGTAGCTAGTACATTATAGCAGTAGTTGCGGTGTTAGGTGGGGTAAAATAAACTGCTAGTAGCTACGTACGAACGAAATTATCATATTCAACATCTAGAGTAGAAGTACCACCACGATTATGTATTGCATCAACAAAAGAGCCAATGAATGACGAGAGGATGAAGGTTGTTTGAGACGGGTGGGATTACTGTATTGTTCGAATGAATATGAGGAAAACCCGTTGGACTTGGAATGAAAGTAGAGGAAGGGTGATTGATACATATGAGAAAAACAACGCAACAGGTTGCCTCCTCTTGCGTTAGCACCTTATTTCGCGACGTATATTTTATATATTATGTATTATCCTCTTGTTATACGTACCTACTTATCGCATATTTTTATATTATTTCGTCTAATAATCAGTCGGCGGAGAGGAAGGCAGCAAACAGGCGGTGCAGCATCGTGATTCACATTAAAAAATCATTGGACCGGTTCCTATACACTACTCGCTAATTACCGCTTTTTCGCTTTTTTCTCCCGTCTTCATCTTCTTCCTTCTTTCTCCACCCCCTGCACCTCCTCTTCCTCCTTCTGCTCCTCCTCCTCCTTCTCCTCCCGTTTCTGTTGGTCCTGCTGCTACAACTACTACTACTACTACTACTACTACTACTACTATTAAATACTACTGCTAATACTACAACTACTACTACTACTACTACTACTGCTACTACTTACTTATTTACTTTTGTTTCTTTCTTTCTTTCTTTCTTTCTTTTTCATCATTGAGCGTGCCGAACATGATTTCAATTCTACACCCATTTGGAACTCGTCATTAAGCATTTCATTGTACTATTTGATCGTCGATTGTTGATACCACATGATCGCTTCTAACCGGAAAAAAGATTTTTTCGTTGATTGAACAACCCAAATTACTCGGACGCGTTGTATGTATGTGTAGCTCTTGTATTCACTCATAGATATCCTAATTAACCTGCGTATGCATATATTCTCTGATACTTGCTGTAGGATTCACATTTGTCTTCATGATAGAAATTTGTAGTTTAGAGAAACTCAATTTGAATATAGTACCTAAGTAATATATTATACCTACGCGATTATTTAATTAATGTGGTAGATAATGTAAAAACCAGGTTGTTTTGATAAAATTTATTGAAAAGAAAAAAAAACACACATTCGAGTGCTTCGTATTGAGAGAAATGACGAGTGAATTGAATCTTATTATTACTATACTTACTTCAGTGTACCTAAGTGATTTTTATACACCTTCAGATTAAATAGCTATTTCGTTCAACTTAATTTAAAATTCCTGGAAAAAGATCAAAATAAATAAATAAATAATTAAATTAAATTCAATGCTATTAATTTTTAATATCCAAAATTAAAATTTTAACTTTAAACTAAATATTGGGGCATTTAAGCCTTTAAATTTAATGGGAATAATTCATTAATTACTTAGGTAATAAAATATTGAACTAATTTCTTATAAATTAAATTCAATGCTATTAATTTTTAATATCCAAAATTAAAATTTTAACTTTAAACTAAATATTGGGGCATTTAAGCCTTTAAATTTAATGGGAATAATTCATTAATTACTTAGGTAATAAAATATTGAACTAATTTCTTATTTAAATTCCTAAATTTTAGGTTAATATTAGATAACAAGGGGGAAAAAAAATTAATTTGGTGGCAGAATGTGAGGAATGCAAAAATTGTGTAAGCACACTGTAGACAACAAGCTAGGTACTGAGTAGTAGTAATTTAGTCAAGTGCCCTATGTGCACTATGACTGATAAATATTCTGTTTCTATATTAGTACATAACAAATAAAGAAAGGAAAAACATCATTTTAAGTTTATACATGTCCAATGAACATCTTACAGGCATGCTTTCAAATTATGTCAATAGATATCAATATATGTTCTCTAATTAATAAAAAATGCTGATAACTATTTAGCATTAATTTCAACTCAACTTGAAAGTATCTTTCAATAACCTGTTCATAAGACATGTATAATCTTAAAATGGTGTTATATGTATCTATTTTCCATAGAAGTGCCGCACTATGGGTTTTTGCCGCCATAGACTTTCTTCAGTTCCGCCGCCCCGACCCTCCTCACTCCACCCCAAAAAATAACTTTGCAAATTGCCAAAGCAAAACATATTTTTGAAAAAACAAAATCATTATAACAAATTTTCAAATCATACACGAAAAAATAATAAAATTACATAATTATTTGTATTCATCCACGCTCGTTTCAATGCATAAGCGTATCGCGTCCAGAACATCGTAAATATTAGACAAGTGTTGTGAAACTTCACGGTTACAAAAAAATTTTTTTTGCTGATTTTTTTTTTTTGAAATTAGGCGATTTTTTTTGGCGCCCCTAAATTTTGCCGCTGTAGGTGCAGACCTACCTGTGCCTATTGGCTAGTAGATATATACATTATTATTTATATCTGTTGACATCTATTCGAAATTAATTCGTGCTCAACTTGAAAGTATATTGGTATCTAACTATCTATCCATTGCTGTTGATACTTGAATCTGCCACGATAAAAATAAAAAAAAGTAAATGATGTTTTATTATTGAGGTAGGTAAGTACTAGGTAATTACCCTTGTGTGCACACTTTGGCTGATAGATATCCTGTTTTTGTTCTTACATAGCAAATAAGTAGACGAAAAACACCATTTTGAGCTAATACATGTCTTGTGAATATCTTATAGATATACTTCCAAGTTGAGCTTGAATTAATGTCAAATAGATGTCAATAGACTACCAATATCTTTTTGTAATTAATGAAAAATTTCGATATCTATTTGACATTATTTGAAGCTCAGCTCAAAAGTATGTCGATAAGATATTCATATGACATGTATAAGCCCAAAACGGTGTTTTTTGGTATATCTATTTGCCATAGAAATGTGCACATAGGGTAGGTATACATATATTGCTTGATACTCAGATACGCTACTTTTATTATTTAATACGAATGTGAAAAAAAAAATTGTTTTCTTGTTACCTACCTATTTTATTATCAAGTAAGCGCATGAAGCAAATGAAGAAATATATCGTTGTTTTTCTCAAAAATTTCTCAAGATTCAATAAACATACGAAAATTGAAAATTATTTGAAAAAATGATAGTTAAGAACGATTTTAAAATAAGTTGTAAAATTGATAATCGCGTCGTATAAATCTTACAAATTCTAGAAGTCTGGCCAAACGACTCCAAATATGTATACAAAAATTCAGAATCACTCAAACTGCAGAAGTTTCACCTCTTTCCTTACGAAAATTCTAATGCATATACGTATACCTACCATGCGCAGATAAATCAGTTTCAAAAATTTCTGCACTCAGTGTGCTAAAAAATTCAAGTGGGCTGAGAACTACAAATCGAAAGAATTTTTTAAGATTCATCGATACAATTTTTAGATCAAGATTTCACAGTTAGCAAGCGGTTTAGTAGAACATGAAAATCATTATTCATTTTGAATAAAATCTAACTTTTTTAAATTAGGTACCTCAGATCTTGTAGTACTTCGACTTCAGGTATCAGTTTTTATAATTGAATTTTATATCTGCGTACTGTGACGCTAAAGTTACTAAAAGCGAGTTGAATTCGCCACATATTATGGTCAATCCCAACATTTTTTCTGCAGTGATATTTACATATCAGTTGTGTACAGGCCTGAGCGGAAGGGGGAAAGGAGAGTTTTCCACCTGCGCCGAGTTCTTTTTCGGGGCCCACTGAGAGCTCACGACTTGACGCATCAGCGCTAAAAATCTGCCTTTACCTCTACGAGTTTTTTTTTTTTTTTTCATGCTCTTACGACTTTTCCTCCTGTCTTGGGCCCGGGTTTTTTCTGCACGGCGCTGATTGTAAATTTATAGTAAACTAGAATTTTCAATTCTTGAAGGAGAAAAAGAAATGGAACTGGAAGATATTGGAGTATAATTATAAATTTTAGATGAAGATATTCAAAATTATTGGCATAAGTAATAAACGAGTAACCTAGCAGTATTTATAAATTCCTTTTAAAATTAAGCAAAGTAACTCGAGCTACCTCACATTTGAAGGGTGTATTTATCATACACAGTTCTTTTTTTTTAGTATAACTAGACTAAAATTCCTCGTGAATTTCACATGAAAACTTTTGAAATATGAAAAGAAAGAAGTTAACATGCTTCTCTTTAACTTGTTAAGAACAAAAAATTCGGATTCTAACTTATAAGAAAGTTATGAGCTATGAAATATGGCTTCCTCAAAAGCCAATATTTTTTCGCATTGTTCTCGACAAATAGGTAATCGATTAATTAAAAAAAAAACCCTCTGTGAAGTTTCGCGAATTCTTATCATAAGCACATATTTCAAATTTTAAGTGAAACAGATAAGTAGTATTTGAGAATCAATGTTGTAGGAAAATGATCATTTGGCAGGGAAACCGGTATGCAATTATATATGTAAATAGAATAGAACCTTCACTACTCTAAAATTCGTAAGTTTTACCGATTTCACTTATTCTAAATTTCATCGACTACCACTCGAGTCATCCTGCCAAAATATGTACAATATTGTACATATATACAACTTCGCGGCATATCGCGCTAAATCACGTTTGATCTATTTCTAGGGTCCCATCATCAATACCTATTTCGAGTCAATTTCTCGAAATTTATTCTATTCAAAATTGGAATTATTATATACTTATGGATTCATTTGTGTATCGCAATAATTATCAATATCCCCTTCTAGATACCAAAAGTAACGAAAGATGCAGCATGTAAAGGAACATGTTAGCTTTTGTAAATTTCCTTACGAGCATGAAAATAAATGATCCTCATATTTTTACATCCGAAGCATCTATAGATGTTTCCAGATGACGATGTACGATGCAGATATACCTACATCTAACCACGGTTTCAATATGTTTCTTCTTTTCTTATTTCAAATGATTAGTCCTGCTTTAATTTTTACACGAAATAAGTATGAAATTGGATACTAATACGCGAAGTTTCGCTAACTATTTTCAACATCAATGTTTTTTCGTTAAGTTTTACATTGACGAATGAAACATTTTTGGGTGAATGGCTTGCTCAAGTCTGAAATAAATATCCAAATCTTTATCAAAGTACGTATTTTAAATTCATGCACCACTGTAGGCTGTTTTTTTTTTCTTTCCTTAATGGAAATGAGGAGTGAAGTAGATCGTGGTGGATACGGTGATGAAATTTTCAAATTCTTAAAAAATGTGTAGAAATCAACAACTTAGGTATCAGATAATCTTGATCCATCCATAACAAAAAAAAAAATAACCATAATTACATATTATTGGATAGCTTAAAAGTATGTGCTTTACTTCACATGTTAAACAGCACATTATTTGAAAGCGCTGCATCATCCCTGAAGATGTAGCCTGGGTTGCATTGCGCTTTTTCGCTTCTTCCGCTTATGAAGAACATAACGAGAATTTCTTGTTGCGTATACATATAGTTACATCCTCGAACGCATGTAGTATGTTTACACTTGGCACGTTTTAAAAACGTTTTCGCAACTTTTTCAAGTTTATCTGGGCACTTTGTAACCATTCGATCATTTTGGTGAGTCTCAGAAAGTTTTATTCAACTTCTAGAGTCCGCGAGCAGGAAAAACTATGCTGATGTAGAGCAAGTAGTTTTCTTGGGCTTCTTGTTTTCGTGTTATCGTTTCCTATGGAAAAAAGAGTAAATGAAGCTCTAATGTAAAGTAACAAAAGCTGATCCTACATCGAATCTCCGCGATGTCATTTGTGCGTCTCTCCTCCTCTTCATCCCTCAAAGTGATATATACAGAAAACAATTCTAACATACATGGAGCGGACCAGTGGCGATAAATAAAGTAAAATAATGATTTTGAATTGGTAGTTTTCATTGAAAACGTTTAAAGAAATCAGTCATTTTTTTTCCTTTCTCTTCAAGACCCTATGCACATTAAGTACCTATAGCTAATAGATATCCTATTTTTATTTGCACGTAGCAAATAAATAGAAGAAAAACACCATGTTCACCTTATACATGTCTCATGAAGCTCTTATACTTGGATATATGTTCAAGTAAGTATTTATCGATAAGCTGTTCGTAAGATATGTGAAGCTCGGAACAGTATTTTTCAAGTATTTGCCATGGCAATGTAGAAATCTAAAATGAATAAGTTTCAAAAACACTTCAAAAACAGCTATGAAAATATATATACCTACATATGAAAGAATAAATATTAAAAGATTGAATGTGGCATATTTTTGGAAGGTACCTATACCTAGCATTTGCAAGTATGGGTGTATGTTTAAAGGGTCACTAAAAAGGTCTTGACTACCTAAAATTTTTTCGATGGAGCTTGGGCGTTCTTTTTTAGGAAGGTCTTTTCGATGGACCTTCCCAAAAATCACCCACAATATCGTATTCTATGCAAGAAATTCTGCTTTTAGTATACACATAAATATACGTATTGTTCACGCGTCTATTGCAACTGCAAGACTAACTCATAACTGCCACTGACAGCTCTAAAGTTAATCCGTTGAAGGGGAGGAGCAACCAACAAAGACAGAAAGCAAGATAGACCACTACCAATAAAACCCCGTGAGAAGCAAAGAATTATTGCCCTTATAAAAGAGTTGCGGTCACTGGCTCGCCTGGTAGGGTCATAAATTACCTTTAAGTAAGAAAAGATGTCTAGTACAAGTTCCTGCTCCTAAGCCTCTGCTGAGACAGTGCTATTATACCACATAAAAGGTACCACAAACCACAATGCATGAGGTTTTATTTGACCGCTGCCATAGAATTGGCTGATCTCGCCAATAGATACATATAAAATTCTATTGCAGTGGTTCGCAAAGTCTACTCAAGGAGTCTAAAGTTCTTCGCATATATGAAACTTCATCGTGCGCTAGGAAGATCTTTCTTCATCACAGTTAATTGTACGAACCCTTTGCCAGCAAATGCAGTCTTCTGCATAGAATTATTTGATCTATTTGAGTCTGTTGGATGCAGAATGGCTGGAAAGTTACAAATTTTTGAAAATTTCATCACTCCCTACCAATGCTTTGCAAACATGGGGAATGATGTTGATCGCAAAAATACAAAAATTTGTGGTTTTTCTGAATTTTCTTCTATATGTTAGGTTAGGTACATATTATTATTTTCGGATAACATATCTTGTTTTATGCATAGAAGTGAAATTTTCAATATTTCTCCGATAGTTTTCTTGAGAGCTTAAGGAAATACTCAAATTCAATACATACTTCATCGCGTTAACTTTCTGGAATAGCCAGTAGGAGTAGTAGACTTGTCTATGATCATCATTCTTCTTCATTGTTTGCTTCAGTTACACGAGTAGGGGTTCAAAATAGTGTGATTTCTTTCGGCAAGATCTTTCTATGTATAATTTCACGTCTTGAATACATCATACTCGTGTGATGAGAAGAAGTTGAAGAAAATCATAATAAGCCTGAAAATTCGCTTACGTATTGGCAAAAGTATAGGCTTATTTATAGTCGTATAGCAGTAAAATTAGTAATATACGTGTACGTACATACCTACATTATATACGTATAAAAAGAAAGGAAGAAATGGAAAAGAGCGAAAAAACGAAAAAAATGTGGTTGGGAAGAGGAAGCTGCCTTCTAATTTTGTAAGTATTGATCAGACGTACATAAATTACTTTTTCTCTTCTGAATATAGAGGGAATAGTGACGAAGATGACGGACGACGTAGATGAAGAAAGAAAGGGGGGAAAAGGAGAAAAACCTTGTAGCGACGGAGTTGGCAAAGGTAGTTGTCGCTGTATTAGTACATTGACGATAGTTGCCGCTGTTATTATTTGAGATAGTGTTGGATGTTGAGTCGGGGAAGAGAACGTTGACGAAGTGAAAAAGGAAAAAAAAGGGAATGCGAAGAATTAGGCCTGTAAGTAATCAGGCTTGAATACGTATAATCGTTAGAGTAGGCGCGTACTGTCGCTTATTCTCTGCGAGGAAGTAAAACGTGTATCGGTAGTTTTTAACAATGATAGGGTTGAAATTCACGTGTTTTCCCTGTTTTTTTTTTTTTTTTTTCTTCTTCTAAAGCGAGGTGATCCGAGAAGAGAAATTTACAATATTCAAAAGAAGGAAAAAATGAGGGGAAAAGCGAAAGAGAAGAAGAAGCAAAAAGAAAGACGAGTAGGCAAAGAAGGAAGCAAGCAAGCAAGCAAGCAAGAAAGGAAAGAGAGAAAGAAAGAAAGAAAGAAAGATGAATGGAAAGAACGAAGACGAGAGGAATGGTGGGATAAATAGATAAAATAGATAGGCAGATGTATAGATAGGTAAATAAATAGATAGATGAATGTATGTTGTACGATTATACATACGTATATAGATGAATAGATAGATAGGCAGCAGGTAGGTAGAGGAATGTATACGCTGAAGTTCGAAATGAAGGAATGAAGTGAAAAAAGAAGAGCGGAAGAAGTGGAAAAAGAATGAACAAACAAATGAGAAAGAAACGAGAAAGAAGAGGACAGGCTGATATAAAAAGTAAAATAACAATGTTCGGAGTTTTATACTATTTACCGTAGAGCGTTAAAACGAATTAAATTTTTTAGTAGGCAGCTCGTGCGCGACGCTCCAACGAAACAACAGCAATAGTAGTGTTAGTACACATTTCTGGTAGCCAGCTAGCTAGAGCTAGCTAGCTATCTAGCTAGGTAGGCAGTGCAGTATAATTACATAGTAATGATAGTAAAACTCAAACCGAAAACGAAGAGAAAAGAACAGTCAAGCGATGACAATGATGAAGTGACGATAATACGCGCACAATATGCATATATCGTAGACAAACATGCACAATTACGTACTGCGTATATAGAACTAAGATACAGTATAGTACGTATGCATATGTATACGAATGCCGTAAGCTCCTCGTAGGCGTCGGCGTACATGTAATACGTATAATTATTTATATGACTATATGCTATTACTTTTGACTGCTGTGGAGTAGTATGGTGTTGGGTGACGTCGCCCGTCGCCCGTCGCCCGTCGAGGAGCAAAAAAGAAAAACAAGAAAAGCGCCAAAACCCTGGTTAGATGATGAAGACTGGGGTTTGTAAAGCATACGGCGCATCGGATCGGGGGAAGTGGGTCGGAGTTGGGGTTGAGCGCGGCAAAGCGTCCGGGTGGCATAAAGGCGGAAGGCGAAAAAGACTAAAAAGAGTGAGACGGCGCGCACGTCGGAGCGAGAAAGATAACGAGTACGATTTTAATGATTTTTTTCTCTTTATATTCTCTATACTTTTATATTCCCCGCGAAAGCCGAAAAAACGACGGCGGCGTTTCGATGCGTATTCGACGCAAGGTGTGTGTGTGCGTGTAGGAATTGAAAGGGCGCGAGAGCCGCGAAGAGAGATGAGGTGGTTGTGCGTTAGTGCGAATTTATAAGAGGGAGGCCTCTCGTCTCTTCGTTTCTCATTAAACCGAAGGAATATGCAATTTCGCTTTTCTTCGCCGCCGCCGCCGCCGCTACCGCTGCCGCCGTCGCCGCCGCCGCGTCTTCGTCCTTCGTCCTCGTCGCCACCGCGCCATCTTTTCTGTTGCCGCCGCTTTACACACACATTATACCACTCACTCATTATTGTTATTACGACTGTTATTACCGTTGTCATTACTACCGAGCACACGCACATATCACGTAGGTACGTTTAGGTCGTCGTCGTCGTCGTCGTCGTCGTCGTCGTTGTCGTCGATTCGCATTCGTATTCGTATTCGTATTTGTATAGATAGGCTATTCGTTATGTCGCATTCGAATTAAATATCGTCGTATCCGTAATATGCAGATTGTTACGCAACGTAACAATATACGCGAACAGGACGCGTTGACCAATTAGATGTCCAACTAGGCGTACGCAAGTACGCACTGCTACTGATGTATGTAGAGGAAGCTTTTCGTTATCGTTATCGTTATCGTTATACTTGTGACTTGTGAGTATTTTTAGTATTGTAATAATTCTTGGTAATTTGTCGTCGTTGTCGTTGTCGTTGTCGTTGTCGTTGTTATGGTCATTGGCGTCGTGTCGTGTCGTATCGTCGTTAATTAAAAGTATCAATTCGCAAATACGTAAAGCACGCTGTGGTGATTTTTCTGCGTAATAGTGATCGTAATAGTGACCGTACCGCGCGGAGCATGTTCGTCGATTACGATTTCGTTGGTTATACTAAAAGACGCAAAGCGGATACGTACGCGTGTGTATAAGCATGAATCTAAGACGCATCTACGTCTCGTAATCGTTAAATATGCGTACACGTACCTACGTCGCCAATCTGCGTAAATAACTGGCAAATTTTTCGTTGCATTTGGTTTTAACGTGCCAACGCACTGTACGACATACGTACGAGTACCTATCGTTATTTTTTCTCTTCGTCAAAACTTCCGCCCAAGGCGAACGCTCGTCGAAATGTCGTTATTCGTCGATTTACGTAGTTTTCGTAGAAAAATAATGTCATCGCCTTGTCGAAGACGTAACACTTGAATTACTACCAGCATGACGTCGCCGTCGCCGTCGCCTTCGTCGCAATCTCAGCTTCAACCGCAAGCTCAACTTCAACCTCAACTTCGATCTCAACCTACCATTTAATACGTATACATATATACGTGTATTTCTTTCTTCGTTTTCGTACGTCGTCGTATCGAAAATCGCAATTTGTTTTAGCAGGTAAGCTACAGCTGATACAACTTATCTGCGTACTATATCAACGTTTTAGATGTCAGCCTTCATTTCACACGCATTTTACTGTGCACAGCGCGTATTAGCCTTTCCTCTCCTTTACGCAATTCTTATTTTCTTTCGTTTTATTTTTTGAATCGGCAATAACTCGTGCAAACATTAACAGAATGATTGGGAATGCGAATAGAGGCTCGTGTAACCAGTTTCTATCGGCGTCTTTAGTCTCTACCAACATCGCTCGTGAGTGTCGCTAATATAGTTCATTAGATTTTCTGCAATATTGAGAAAAGCCTCAAACTGACTGCATGTGTGACATTTAAACATACCACAAAGAATAGCCAATCCTGAGACGTTATCGTACCTAATTCGAATATCATTTTGTTTCTGTTAGCATCTCTCATGTTCTTGCTGGTTACGTAGTTGCGAACCGACGATATTTCCTCGCTGCTAAACATTTTTTTTTTTTTTTTTACATAGGTACCAAAGAAAATGGTTATGAGTATAACGACTGATGACCAGTGACAAAAATACGTGGCTTAATATAATGAAATCGAATTGTGAAGTTTTTTTCCCCCTTGACCGTATTTCATTTCAGTTTTACTCATATTCCTTCTCTTTACGAAAATAAAGAAATTATCTTGAGGCTTCAAATGTTGTTTGCGTCAGCGTTTCTTAGTCCAAGTATTCTTTGCGTTCCTTCAAAATGAAAAGTTATTTTTCAGATAATTTGATACAAAATTTCTAAATTGAAATACAAAATTAGTTAGATACCTATTAAGACATATCAAACTGATTCTTCCTGCTAATTTTTGAGAGAAAAAAGAAGCTCAATTTTGCTCAAATAGTGAGGGTGTAAAGATTTCTTGAACGCATTGTGTATGCAGGTGAATCGTTGTCAAGGCCCATAGTTGTGAGTTGTGCCTCTCTTGAACAACTAAAACTTTCCACGTACTATGTTTGCCGTATAAACTTGAATTAGGCAAACTATTGTACACCAATATACGTCCATAACGAAACTCATAGAATCGCGAATAACCACCTTAAAGAATTATCGTATGTGCGCTGATTGTCAGTGTAATACCGCGCCGTCGCCAATTTGCCATACTACTCATCGAACTCGTACCCTTAAAGTGCAAATTACTTTATACAACGGCAAATTTTTCAGCAAATTCGAGAACAGTGTTGATAATTTCATTTTATCTCATTACTCAGAATTTCAAACATTTCTAATGATTTTTATTTTATTTTTGTATTACGAATATTTCTTCTTTGAGATTCTACCGCTTGGCAGAATGAAACGGGACCTATACGGCGCATTTTAACAAGACCTTCGTACTTGACGATGGTTAATTTCCGATAATTTATATTCTTGGAAATTGAGTGGTAACTTACCCATGAGCTACGCGTAACTCAAGAAATTGAAGTAATTTGTTTATACAAAAAATCATCAGAAAAAATATAAAATAAATAAATACGAACGAAGACAAAGCCACTGAGTTGGAATGATACAAAAGAAACATCTTACAAGCGCACCAAATTACTTTCATCCTGAAAAGCCGAAAACCTGTTTTCAAGTTACCATGAAAGTGTAAAAAATTCAATTCTACTGTAACTTAACTTTAATTTACAATCATTACCGCTTCAAGTGTTCAACCACCCAACGTCCAATGAGCAGTTGATGAATGGTGAGTGATGAGAATATTTTAATAACATTTTTTCAACTTACCATTGTAGGACCTAAACGGAGTATGAAGAAGAATATACCGAACTGACCTATCATTAAAGGTAGAAGGACTTGATCGAGAATGAAGTACTTTTTTAAGGAGAAAAAAATAAAGTAATGAAAAGAAAATGAGAAAAAAAGGATATCCTCTCCGCGTTACTGGGTATACAATGAAACGTTGTAGGTAATGTCTTCGCAACGCATTGCAGACCAACGCGCCGCGTTAGCATAACATGTGTTTAAAACGCTGTATCAAGTTTATATGCGTTAGGCTATAATGTTACGTTTGGCCGTACAACAAGAAAGGAAAACAGAATATCAAGACCACCTGTGGAAAGAGCATAGTACAGGCTATTCGTCTTTCGCCATTTATGACACTGTTGTCGTTGTCTGCCTCGCTGGCTTTAATGAATTAACCTTTCCTTCCTTCCTTCTTTCTTTCCTTTCTTACTTACGTACTTACTTACTTACTTACTTACTTACTTACTTCTTTCTTTCCTTCCTTCCTTCCTTCCTTCCTTCCTTCCTTTCTTCCTTTCTTCCTTTCTTTCTTTCTTCCTTACTTAATCACTTACTACATTTGCAGATACCTAGGTTTCTTGAAACTCTACCATTTTTTTTTTGTTGTTGTTCTTTCGTTCCTTCTTGCTTTCTTTTCCTTCAGTATTGAATGTTTAACGTGGCTCTACAGTTTGTCAGTTCGTAAAACTTCTCTGGTATGTATCCCTGTACACATTTCGCTACCGATTGCGCCTTTTACAAAATGATACAGCATACCGTCTCACCATTTCATCCTAATCCATTGCCTACGAATTAAAAGTTGCATATCTCATTCAGTGCAAGGAAGATTCTTATCGTATTTTTAAACTAAATCATAATTCAAAGCATTTTCAATTTTTAATAACTACTCGCTTCAAGCTTATCGTGAATTCGATTTTCTTCAAGTAGCGGAGTATCAGTCTGTGATCTGTTTTGTTTGTTTCTGCATTGCGATAATTCATTACTCATAAGTATTCAATATGGAGATGGTATCTATGTATTTTATTACCTATAATTTTAATAAAAATTTCGAAAGCTTTGAAAATTGCATCCTCTCAAAAGAAACTCATCGCACAATGGACGTTATCAACACCATGAATGAATTATTCTACATCCTCAAATACAACTAGTTTATTGTTCTCAGATTTTAATCTTTGTAATTCGAGTATTGTGCGATAGAATCGCAGTCTAGCCCATCGTGGGACACAAGCAATAGGTAATATCGATGTATTTTTAAAAGGCCGTAAAAGTTAATAACGAAAAAAAAAAGTTTTTTTAATAATTATACGTGAATACATGGTACCATGATGGTGTAGCCTTCAGTCGTATCTATACAGTAAGCCTGCATGGTTTCACGTGAAGGTGAACCAGTTGAGGCTGAATGTTAATACGGCGATTTATTTGATTGGAAAGATAGGGTACGTAAATGAGACGGGGTTGAGTGTCCTGTAACCTAAGTACGAAGAGCAGCCCAAGATGTGGGAGTTATAATAGGTCAGCGAAGCGAAAAGCTACCGAGCACAGTGCAGCGTATAAGCATCTGGCGAGAAAATTGCCTAAAATTGCTTTTTCATTCGCTACTTCTTAAACTCTGCTGGTTGGTGTCACCTAGGATAAATTTCGACAAAAGTTGTCGAAACTACTTTTATAGGTATATCGCGTAAAAGTGTATAGTTAGGTTGCTCATATAAGGCGGAATTACTAAATGATGTTTGATAAAAAATTGGAGTACATAATCTAATTTAAAAAAAAAAAAGCAGTAAGTATGCTAAATAGGTTTTTTTTTTCTTCAGTTGATATAATAATTTGGACATGCATAGGCTTTATAGGCTACAGCCTGTCTTACGTTGGCTAATCCTTTGAATCTATTTGTTTTTATGCTTGTTTTTGAATACTGATTTGGTAACAGTAGCTACGTAAGCTGTAAGGTTTATAGATACGTCACACAGATGTATGTTTTCATTAACGTACTTTACTTTTGAAAGTAAATCCGCTATTGCGTTCACTTAGTTTCTTCGTTTGTTTGATTATTTATATATATTTTTTTTTCATTTCTTCGCGTTCTCGTGCGATAACTCGAGTAAAAGCGATTGAATCGAAACCAAATTTGGAGGAAGGGTTGTGGTAGTTGAGTTTTCGAGCTGATTAGTTTTTGGACGTGATCGGACGTAAGTTGGTGTGAGGAGGCGTGTGTCTCAAGGTTTTGTGATTCTCGCGCGATAACTCGAGTAAAACTTGTGGAGGTAGTGTTGCCTTAAAGGTGATTAGTTTTTGGACGTGATGGGACATGACGTAGCGTGAAAAAACGTGAGTTAAGGTTTCTTCCTTCTCGCGCAATAACTAAGGTAAAAGTTGATAGATTAAATATTGAAAGATAGAAGAAGGGTATCATTGAAGGCAATTCATTTTTGAGTATGATGGGACATGAGTAGGCGTCAGTTGAGCTTATTTGTGTTCTCATGATAAGTCGGAAAAAATTAAACAGAATAATTGAAAAATGTAAAAAAAGTGGGAGTAGAATAGTTGGAGAGATGGTTAGTTTTGCGTGAGGAGGCATTCGTTGAAGTTTTTCCGTTCTCCCACGATAAATGGAGTAAAACTTGATGCATGGTGTTCAAAGTTGATGGAAGAATTAGGATAGTGATGCTTTAGAGTTGATTACTTTTTGGAGGTGATAAGGCGTGAGGTGACGTGAGGAGGCATGATTCGAGATGTTTTGGTTCCTGCATGATAAGAGGAAGGAATGGTTGAGCTTTATAAATAATGAGATTTCTAATTTATTAGAACGTGAAATGATTCAATGAAACGTGAGGTCACAGTTTTTCCTTTTGTATCAAAAATTTATCAGAATGTGGTGCAGATGGCTGAAAGAGTAGACGTAGTAGTCTTGGAATTGAGTGTTTCCTGGATGTGAGTTGGCATGACGTGACATGACGGGGGTTGAGTCGAGAGCGATTGACACCAAATTGGGAGGATAGATAGAGTGCGTAGACTTTCAGCGATTATTAGTTTTTCAACTCGAGGAAGGGTGATTTAATGTAAAATTACGTTTTTTTGAGAAAGCGTATGAAACTATTGTTTTTTAGACGAATTTGAACATAAAATGACCTGACCTCGCACAGTTCCAAGTTTTAGATTATAAAAAGACAAATTACGTGAAGTCATGTGTTGTATGATACTTGATAAAATTCAGGATAAGTGGAGTTGGTAGAACTTTTGAATTTTAGAATACTTATTTATTTATTTATTTATTTACTTACTTACTTATTTAAAAAAAAAATAATTATTCAAATAACTTTCTTTAAAATAGTATAATTCATTAGATGAAGTCCGTTTTTAAGATAGGTACTCTAGTTATATTGTCTAGTTTTTTTTTTTTTTTTTTTTTTTTTTTTTTCGTAATTTTAGATTCCAACATTTCTATTAATTTATGATTTACAATTTATTTAAAGAATCGTATTTTTTAAAAGTGAATTATTTGAATTTCAAAGTTCGAGATTTCAGTTGGAGTGCTTACATGTTTGTAACATTATGACAGATGGAAGAAAACGGTTGAACGGTTTTAAGTACGGAAAATTAAGGGGAAAGAAAAAGAGAAGTTAAATGAAGTTCTTAGCAAAACTAAAAAAATGAATGCTTATTTTAAACTATGTAGCAGTAAAAATGATTACGACAAAAATGAAAGTACCAATGACTCAGATAATGCTGACATTGATAAATTAAGCAACGAAAATTTAGAAGCTCTATTTTCACCAATTTGTAAAAATGAATATGGCCATGAAAACTGATGTTTTGCCAAAGGAAATTTCTGAGAACTCAAATTCGAATCTATGCCTTTCTGCGGAAAAGTGGACGAACCTCGCTAATTTAGCCATCAAATCAGATATCACAACGAAGTTGAATTTTGAAGAAGTGATTTCGGACTCTTCGAGTATTAAATATAGGTTAAAGTATGGACGTAAGTCGAGTATAACATAAATAAGTATGAGCATTGCTGTTTACGCATAGTTGTATCCTTTTTTGAGTGAATGAGAACGTTGTACTTGGATGGTAATTGATAATTTCATCGGGTAAATAGGTACCTACCCACAGATAGTATGTGCGAACATTGTCCAACTTTTTTTTTTTATGTATTCAACAGGCGGCGCCGAATTGCCGGCGCCCACACGATAATAATCGGTGAAATTTGACGCGCCATATACCATATCTAAAACAAAATAACTTAGTTGTAAAAAGAAGAAAATGCGATAAAAAATTTTGTACCATGACCTCAACACCTATTAAATATAGAGTACATTAACGGCGAGCATTTCTTCGCAGCCTTTATCAAATCTTCAATTATTATTATTTTATTATTTTTTATTATTAATTTAATAGAAGAACACGATTTTTGATTGCGTTAATTGCGGTCTGATTGGGTCGGTTCCTTTTAACATAAGCATTTCCAACACAAACACGCACGCATTCACTCTTCTTTCTTCTCCTCCTCCTCCTCCTCCTCTTCCTCCGCCTCCTTCTCTTTCTTCATATGATGTTACGCTCGTAAGTGCACGAAAAAAGTAAAAAATGAAAATGAATAAATCAAAGTTAAATAAAAGAAGAAAATAACGATTAGGTGATTGTTGTTGTTTGTAGTCGCGTGGCTTTCGATATGGAAATGAAAATCGTGGCATTCGTAAAATAGGAGTCTTGATTAAACTGCGCCTATATAGATACCTACTCTCTACTCCTAATGCTGTACACACTGTATCCAACTGATTTTAACACCCTAAGCGCCAAATTCCCTACATCCGGGAAAAATTATTCATTATTTCATTTCTTTTTTCTTTCCATTTCTTTTTGCGGAATTAAGAGATTAATACCTAAATAATTGTTTCCCTATAATTTCAATCCATAATTTACAAGATTTTGGATGTTTTCCAGCTTTCTACGTTTCATTCCAGTCAATTATGCAACACCGCGATTTTGGAAAAAATAAATTTAAATCAATCAAATAACTAGTAAAAAATTATTTAAGTCATAGAATTTGAGCTACCAAAGTCTTAAATTATTCATTCATTATGCCATAATGAAGTCAAACAAAATGAAATAGGTGATATTTTTTTTTTCATGAAAGGGAATTTACGCGCTCGGGTGTGTTAAAATTAGTTAGACACAATGTATATATGCATACTCGTGTATGGGATTAGTATACCTACTACATTTATGTGCATGTAGGTACTATGCATTCATATTTATATGACTGATAAATAGATGTACTGTGGTATTTAGCCAGCTTACAAATTAGCACTCAACATCTTGATGAAGTTTTCACTGCTGTAAAACCGGCAAAAAAATAAGGTATATTTCTTTAATAAAAGTACATTATGAAAATACACGACATTTTTCGCCACTTGGTGCCATCATCAAGTGTAGTTACATAATGAAAAAAAAGGTGCATGCGTGTCAATATTGTCTATCAACTACGTTTTTTCGAAAAGACTACGTAGAAATGATGTCGTTAATTACTTACATTAGATATGGTTTAAATGACGATGTTTTTCTTTAAAAAGTTCTACTGTGACGTTAAGCCGTCGCTTTCCTCCATTTTCTATGGTAGTTAAAATTTTAAAGTTCTGGTCAAAATCGCAAAAATCTTTTTGTGTAATCGGATGATCAGCTAATGTAGATACGTTATTATTAGCATTTTTCAACGCTTCTTCACGTTATAAAAATTTAGTTTTAAACCTTCTACCGGTCTGACCAATATTTATACTAATACAGCGTCACAAGAGTTACATTTTAACATGTAGGTATACACCGCTTTTTTCAATAAGAGGAATTTTATCTTTGCTTTTATGTGTAGTGATTTACGATGTGTACGCGCCCATAGAGCATTGAGATGAAATGGTGAACGCTGTGCACTCTATAGTATCAGTGTACGAGTGTAATGCGTGAGAATGAAATATTTTAACATAGTACCTATAATATGTATATGACCGGAGATTATAGTTGTATGTATATAAATTGTAGATCGGTATATAAGTACGAATAATATACCGTGGTCCGATTGAACACCATACAGGCAGCGCGCCAAATTCCCTTTCACTCGACAACCAAGTAAATATAACATGTTGGTAACACTGATTTCTATTTTCAAACCCAATTACTGTGCATTTATAACCAATGGTGTAATATGAAAGTATTTTGAAGTATCATAAAAGGGAATTTGGTGCTTTACCTGTGAATATGGAGTTCAATCAGACACACGGTATATGCACTTGTATATTAAGATGATTACTATACTCTAGTTATACACGTACATTTGCGCTTGCAACATTTGTTGAAACATGTGTGAAAGTGATTTGATTTATCGTATCGAATTACAGTAGATATCTGCTACTAACTTCAGAACAAATTTTACCAAGTCGCAGTACTATACTGTGTACTAGTCTTACTCGAATAACTATTAAAACGATGAAGAAGAAAAAAGGAATTGAGTCCCGGACCGAAAGTGTGAATGTATCGCAGCCGGCCAGTCACTCAATCAGCTACTGCTTTGGCATCTCTGATGAGTGCCGAACAAACATATAATAATCACGCGAATCGGTTATATAATATAGGTAGTATCTAATAAGTATTTATTTTACATACACACATAATATGTATAATGTGTACATTGAAGAAATGGTTGTTATACTCGTGTGTATTTGTGAACTGCCTTTTTTATAATATGTCGATAACGAATAGGTACCTAATATCTTATCCATATAAATGCTGAATTTCATCAACCTAATTTTGCTGCTGTAACATACTTGACTTAATTGTATGTTGGTAAGTGCTATGTATACTATTAAGCACGAATATAACATGTTATACGTAGCAAATTGAAGCGATAGGTAGCTGGCTGGTGGCTCCTGTTACTACGGGTGTTGTCGCGTCGGGTACATGAGTTGCTGTGAAAACGTGCCTAATAATAAGAATGATTTCAGGTATAAATTCTGGATTTTGGTGTAACCAATTACCTATCGTAACTGTACTCGTACTCGTACTCGTACTCGTACGATAGGTAGATAGTGGATATACCTACCTAGTACGTAGCATACCCAACTACCTATTTGGTAATTGTAACTGTAATTGTAAGTATGTATATGGCTGTACGTATACATACAGCAGCATTATTAAGCGATAAGCGGCATCACATTTAATCAAACACCTCCGGCAATTGCGTAGGTACATAGTTTAATTGGTAATTAAGCTTGTTAAAATTTACACGATGATTATTTTTTATATTTTTTAATAGAATTTGTATGCAACGCGCCGCTCTAATTATCGCCTGCTGTCTGCTGGCTAACAGCTAACCGCTAACTGCTAAGGCCTCGCGACTTCTACATACAATTAATGTTCATGGCAAGTCTTTTTAACATAGGCTTAGGCGCGCTATGTAGCTAAGAATAGGTACGCGTATGTATAACAGGTAGTAGGTAGTAGGTAGGCAGCTAGGCACTAGGCACTAGCGTACAATCAGTGCTCAGTAGTCATGTAGGTCTACGTAAATATGATAATAGGTGATAGGTGACATGCATTAGGTAAGCCAATAGGTATCTGGTATCGCATATCTAGGTATTTCGTGGCGGGTACTATGTACTCGTATGTACTGTAAGTATATATCGAATAAATATGCGGTGCGCCTTTCACCTTTTGACTTTTAGCCTTATCACTTGCTGAATAATAAATACATACGTTCATAGCTACATACATACACGCTCACCTACATGTATACATATAGGTATATCGAGTTACGTATAAAAGTTGGATCCGTTGAAAAACAGTGAAAGTTGGGTCCATCTTAAAAAATGGTTGTAAAAGGTATTAGCCTCCAGGAAACAGTTGATTGTTATTTGTCCATCTTATAAATGGAAGAAATATACTAAATCGATCATTAGAACGAAAGTTATGAGGGAAAATTCAATTAGAAGTATACGTGAGAGTCGACTCCATCCTTCAAAAAGACAGTTATAAGTTGGCTCCATGAGAAAGTGGATACCTTATATGGAGTTGTATATTTAAATATACATTTATAGAGAAAGTTGGCTCCTCTTGGCGAGTACGCCAAGGGATAGAGCGCGCCTTGGCGAAACTGATGCATGATTTGTGAAAATCAGCTCCATATACGGTATCCACTTTCACATCAAGCCAACTTATAACTGCATTTTTACACAGCGGGAGCTGACTTTAATATGTAACAATAATTATATACATACATACTGTATACGTTGCTTTACTTCCAATAAGATGTAGGTATTACAACTCTACCTCGTACTTAATCAGCAATTATCCAGCAAAAAAATATGTCGCACAGCATCGAGTTTAATTACGTAAATACTACGTATGATGTACGTAACAGCAACTAAGTGCATGTATCGTATGTACAACGGTAACAAGCGTGGGGTGTAGCCTAGAGTGGCGTATTCGCATATTATGCTGATTTCCAATTAAACATAGCTACCCTATGCGCATATTGCTGTGGCAAATAGATATACAGAAAACACCGTTTTGGGCTTATATGTCTTATGAACGTCTTATCGACATACTTTCTAGTTGAACTTCAATTAATGTCAAATAGGTATCAACATTTTTTCCCTATGTGCACACTTTGGTTGATAGATATCTTGTTTCTGTTCTTACATAGCAAATAAGTAGACGAGAAACACCATTTTGAGCTAATACATGTCTCTTGAAGACCTTATAGATATATACTTTCAAGCTGAGCTTGAATTGATGTCGAATAGATGTCAATAGACTACCAATATCTCTTTCTAATTAACAAAAAATTTTATATCTATTTGACATTAATTGAAGCTCAACTCGAAAGTAGGTTGATAAGATGTTCATAAGACATGTGTAAGCCCAAAACGAAGTTTTCTGTATATCTATTTGCCACACAAATTTGCACATAGGGTGGATATACAGAAAACTCGGCCGTTTTGGGCTTATACATGTCTTATGAACATCTTATCGACATTTTTTCGAGTTGGGCTTCAATTGATGTCAAATAGACGTAAAAATTTTTAGTTAATTAGAAAAAGATATTGATAGTCTATTGACATCTATTCGACATTAATTTAAGCTCAGCTTGAAAGTATAAGATGTTCAGAAGACATGCATTAGCTCGAAACGGTGTTTTTGGTCTACTTATTTGCTATGTAAGAACAGAAACATGATATCTGTCAGCCAAAGTGTGCACATGGGGTTGCTTTATAGGCTTCGATATAAGTACAAAACGAATGGAAAAATGAATAATGATTACTATTCGCTTTTACCTCTTATACAACATTATAGATACCTACTGCTGCTTGTTTAGTATATGTACCATAATTATACGTTCGTACAGACTTCTGCGAGTAAATTCATAAGTAATTTAGTCTTGGCTAGTTGGTAATAATTGTTTATTATTAATAGATATATAATTTTTTTATTTATACTTTTTTCAACTTGCAACGAATCAGAATTGTAAGTTTTTTCCCATTCTTACCTTTCATTTTTTATTTACTTCACACCATTCATGCTACATAATGATAAGCTGTCGTTTTCCATCTACAAAAAATTTTGCGTATTTTCATTTAATATTTTTCGTAAACGTTACTAAGATCGTATCAAAGCGTAAAGGACTAAAAGTGTGAAGATGCGAAAACGTTTTTCCCTTCTAAATTCCATAATTAAAACAAAATAAAGTTCAATTTTGGTGTCTCGAAAAACTCGACATTTTGTTTTACTTTTATGGCAAAATAGCCATTTAATTAACGTTTCATATCGTTAAAATTGAAGAAATCAAAATTGAATACAGGCGGATCTGAAAATTATTTTCGTCCCGGGCTCCATATTTAATCTCCATGCCCACCATGTTCATAATCACTACATTTTTTCCTTTTTCTTTTTTTTTTGTACTCTCATTCCCAGCCGTGCTTGAAGCAGGGAGAGACGTTGGAAATTCGACATTGCGAATAAATTTCTCATTTCTTTCCAAACTATTCGCGAATTTGAAACCGAACAGAAAAGGCGAACTTGACACCATTTCTCCGCATCTTCAGAGGGTGAAGCATGAACTGGTGTTCAACTTATTACTGCTTAAAAAATTGGTAGGTAATAATAAATTGTTTACGTCATGATTTCTCAGTCATTCTACCCTTTAGAGCGAGAGGGTTGAACGACGAAAAGTTGTACATTTTCTGTAATTGCATAAGATGACAAGACTTGGAGCTGTGAAAAATTTTCTTCCACACACAATCTTTTCCAAAACTTCCCTTATTGCATTTAGAAACTGGAAATCCATGTTTTCTGTTTTTTGTTTTTGTTTTTTTCAAATGAAAAAATTTTTTAAATTTATTCGAAAACCCTTCATTTTAGATTACACTTTTTTGTAACATTTTTACGAAAAATACATTGATATCAGATTCGTTGGCATAGGTATCGTTTAAAAACGGGTAAAATTCTGTATATTTAGTCCACGGAGCATAAACAAGCTAAGGAGGGTAAAACAGTACGTGTGACAGATTTACTCGCTTCGCCTTAACCACCAAAAAAATGAATTTTGATGTACGCTTTTCAATAACGTCTGGAGAGTAGTAGATATAATTTCTTATTCATAGTTAAATTTGATTTTTTCACAATTTTTTATGATAATAAGTAATAATAAGTAATAATAATAATAATAATAATAATGATTTAAAAACAACAACAACAAAGACCAAGAAGAAAATGTTTTGAATAAATTAATGAGATGGGAGTGGTGAGCTGTGAACGGAGAGGAGACATGTCATTGAAGGGGTGAGAGAGCAATCCCAGTGGTGCAAGAATATTAATGCCACGTACGTCGTTTGGTCCGCTAAACTTTTCCAAAGTACCAAAGATACACTTAATATTGTTTCTATTCAAATTAAATAACATCAATAAAATCACATTTTCATTTTTTTTTATTTATTTTTTATAAGTTTATTTATTTTTTTCTATTCTAAATTTGTCTAAATAACTTTTTTACGAACGTATACGTAATATAAAGTATATTATGGGTGTTGGGGATGTACAAAACTTTGCGCTAGCGCACTTGGTTCAACCTTATACGTTGGATATTACATAATATACGTATTTAGGCTAGAGAAAAAATGTATCGTTTGAATTCAAGAGTATAGTTTTATTTAATAGGAATGTAGTTCCAACTGTCAAGACAAGTAACGTATTATAATAGGTACCTACGTATGCATTTGTTTTTTCAAACATTCTTATATCCCCTACTCCAAAAATGATTTTTTGACGCACCTAGATAATATATTATTGTACAGTCGATAATAATTACTCGCGTTGAGAGAAATTAAATGAAATGAAACGAAACGAAACGAAACGAAATGAAACGAAAAGTAAAGAAAAGAAGAGGAAAGAAAAGAAAAGAAAATCTCAAAAAACGTTTCGCCTATGGAAGCAAATTATCATTTTCTTATTTTCAATTATAAGACTTTTTAATTTTAGCGTTGTTTTTGTTTCTGTTCCGTACTATACCATTTATGATACGACACAATATACCATGTACCACAATATTATCATCATATTATAATATCCTACCGTATACGGTGTTTCGCTTTTCGGCTGAATTGATTTCATTATCATTTTTTGTTCAACGACGTGTGTAATGTGAATACCTAAAATGTATGTATTGACGATATACACTTATTTTATACGCGTATATACGTACAGCCTACCTGTTAGTACCTACATGTATCGGGTATCATTATCAAGAAATAAGACAGTGACGGTGCACGTAATAAATAACTTAAACTAATTAAATAAATAAATGAAAACGATATAGGTACTTTGTGTTAGTTTAACACTCGAATACGAAAGCATCGGTTTCATTCTAACTGATTAGACGATTAATAGTTAATCGCATAAAATTTTCTATCTTTCTGCTTCTTTAGTGTTTTTTTTCCTCAACTTTGTCGTCATCGTTGTGTTTCGTCGGGTTTTCCTTTTTTCTTTTTTCTTCTTTAAATTTTTATTTCACATTTACGCTGTTAAATTTTTTTGTTTCATTTCTTTATGCTATTTACAGCATACCTATAGTACACATTTACATGTATAGGTAGGTGCACAGTATATTATAACCAACGTATATGTAACGCATACCTAAGTATATCATCTGACGTACCTATACGGTGGAAATGTAATTTAAACAATTAACTCGTAACATTTATAATAATAGTTCACCTATACATTTTAAAATTGCTTTACGGAAGAGATTGAACGCCTAATACGTAAATTAAGCCCATTTACTTGTATAGTACAGTATAGTATAGTATAGTATAGTATAGTATAGAGGTTACCTATTTATATACCTACCTACATTCAGCTGTTTTATTTGTACGCAGATGCTGCAGTGCTCATATGTATGCGTAGGTAATTAGGTATTAGGTGTAACCGTATATTGTATCGAAGTATTTACCTGTATTTTCGTTATTAGGTACGTGTACAATGTGTACCTGAGCAATGTACATAAGTGGTCGAGCCAACTAGACGATTTGACATAACCTTACACATTCGCTCTTCGAGTTGAAATTTTTCATTTTATCAAAGTCGATTAATCGTCGTCGTTCATTATAGACATTCGGTTCGGTTCGAATCGGATATAAATTGTAATTAAGTATCGCAATATTCTCATCGGCGCTGATTAGGTACCGAGTATTTTCGGACTTGATTCTTTTTTCGTCGGTTTCGTGCTTTCATATTCGTTCACTTTCACTTTTGGACTTGACATTATGTGGGTTGCGGGTACAGGTCATGGTGCTAGTACCCATCTCTAAATTTATAGAAAATCTGACCATTTCAACATACCGTGTCGTCGCGTTGCCTCGCCTCGCCTTCAAGAAATGATGTCCACTCGCAATGCTACAGGTATCACCTTCTCATAAGTTTACTTCGGTAATTTGTAGTTGTACCTTGTACGTGCAGTGCACTCGTACATCTACATACACATGCACATACTACCATGTTTGTGAAGCATCGGTAGGGAGGTCGTGAATTTTTCAAAAATTTATAACATTGCAGCAATTCTGTATCTTATGGACTCGAATATAACAAATGATTCTATGCAGAGGACTGAAATCGCTGAAAGACCTTCCTAGTGCATGACGAAGTTTTATACATATTTATAAGTAACTAAGTATATTGAAAATGTTGACGTTACTTATAGCTAGTGAGGTCTATGCTTCAACAGAAACGATGCTGATGCCATGTTGCACGATTTTTAGCAGACCTCCTTACCGACCCTTCACAAAGACGCGTACGCATTTGTACGTAAATACCAATGTATCTAATGTAGGATTGTACCATTCATACCGAAATGAACCTACAGTACTCGTACAATTACCTACCATTTTCAGTATTCGCACGATCCTCTATAACAATATACCAATCTAGATACGTAATGAAACCAATACGCTGTAGACGGTACACGTCTTAACGTGCGTTATTTCAAAATTGTTTCCTCGTAGTATAAAACGCCATAGTGATACCTACTTAACTTAGGCGTTAATACTTACTAATATGTGTATGCGGTATGCAGTTGGTACTATCAAATTACATTGCATTTCATATAACTGTATGCAATATCACCTATTGTCGTTTAATTAAAATTTTATACCAAATTTGATCTTATCAAAAGTTGGATGAGCAGGGTCGCTTAATTAATTGCCACATAACTGCGTCGAAATTTTGACCAGTTGAAATAAATGGTATAAAAATTCAATCTAATGATATGAAACTCGATCTAATATATGCTAGATCGGATGGGATACAATTTCACGACAATGGATTAATATTTCTCATCAAATTCAATAAAATTTTGTCTGGTGGAAATACTGCGAGGAATTGAGGGTAAAATTTTTCATTGAGCACTTGCAGTAGGTAGGCAATTCTTTGGACGTTCTCGTATTAGCATTTGTCAGCTGTGTGTTGGACTCCAGTATATGCGACTCGTAATAACGTCAACCTACACCTGAGCATTTTATCGTTAAAAAAAGCTCATTTCGTTCGGGTATTTGAAAACAAAAATTGTTAATACTGAACGTAATACGTTGATAGATAGGTCAGTTTGAGGAATAATTAACCGGTACAACGTGATATTGTGTGTGTAGGTACTTAGCTACTTACTCATTGACTTATCAGTGGACCATATGAATACGAGATTTAATACTTTGGCATTTAAACTTGATTTCGTAACTTTCTCGCACCCATTTTCATTACTATTTGAAGTGGTCATCACAGTCGTTCGTACAGTACCTAACTACCTGTATACGCGGTGAGGATTTCTTGATGACAACATCATAGTTTGTCTGAGGATTATAGAATATTTTATTCAGTTTTTGTGGTCTGAGAGCGAGGAAAATGTGCGCATGTTTTTTATTATTTCCAGCACGGAAAAATGTGAAAACCTAAAACATACGTTGTGAGGATTTACATTTTTGCATGAATCGCGGCTCATTTATAGTCTTCGTAGAAGGGGTTAGTTTGCAACTGTCACTTGGCAAAAGTATGTATAACTAATTTTGCCGCTTCATGAACCATACCTTACGAGGACGTTATTTGATACTGATGAATTCTTTAGGTACTGTTGGGTTTATTGAAATTCCGATGGTACCAAAATACTCGCTACGATCCCCTCTACATGATTATTTGGTTTAAAAAAAGCCTCCAGCCCAAGTACCATTTGCAAAGAGGGATGTTCGAATTATGAGATGCTAACCAAGACGGTTGGTGTAAAATTTGGCTATCGTGAAAAGTGAACGTACCTACGACATTTTACAAGGGAGTAAGAAACCAAAACTTGCCAACTAATATCATGAAATTTCAGCAACTTTTTTTTTGTTTTTTGTTTTGTTTTTTTTGTTTTTTTTTTTTGCTAAAAAAATAAGATCCTACAGTCTTGTTCGTCTTCAAATCAAATTCTCGCAAACGATCCTAGCCGAATCGATAATCTATTGCCCCGTCTATATAGCACCCAGCTTTACGCACTTACCTATCTAAAACCAACACAACACGAACACATCGATGCGACTCTAGCCATAGTAGTTGTACATATCGCGTAAAAAAAAAAAAAAAAAAAAACAGAAAAAAAAATAGCTATAATAATACCATAGGCGCGCGAAGAACGAGAAATTCGTTCTTAATTTTCTTGTTTTATTATCTTGTGTGTGTATATATGTTACCGGTCATACCCGAATTTCGGAAGAACCTAAATTTCCTAGGTCAAACCCGAACGTCCTATGGGCCTCAAGACATTCTGGTATTACCTAGGCCAAACTGGTATTTCCAAAGAGATGCTGGACAAACTAATTTAGACTAGGCAAACGTCCCTCGAGCCTCAGGACGTTTTAGTTTTGCTCGAAATACTTCAAGAAAAACTGGTATATCCTAAGACTGTTAGTTCAAACCAGTTCTTCTGAACGATATTCGGACAAACCAGTACATCCCGCATGTTTTGTAGGTAAACTAGTTTTTCCGATGAATTTTAAGCTAAACTAATGAGACCTATATTAAAAATGAAGAGCTATAAAGTAATACTCTATATTTTGTTCATAAAAATGATACGTATACCGGGTGACTACTTGATTCGAGCACCCAAGCGAAAAAATTAGCTAAAAGTGAATAAATTCAAAACATATATGTATTTTTGACAATGAAAGTATAAATTAAAATTGTGTATTTCATTGATAAATACTTTTAAGCATTACATAAATATTATTTATGCCATTTATTGTTCTTAATATCATTCAAATATGTAATTTATTTGCATGAGAGAAAGATTTTTGCGCTTGGGGTGCTCGAATCAAGTAGTCACCCGGTATGGTATTACAAATTCATATTACTTAATATTACCGATTAAAAAGAAAAAAAGATCATTTATTTTTACATGGTAAACTAGAATGGCACATCGAATTGCATAGTACATTATTTTTTTTTTACCCGCACAAATTTAAGTTGCGCGGTGCTTTATGCAACAACAACGTGTATATCCTTGTGATTGCCCACTTGCGTTGGCCGCTACTTTTTTTAACGATATCTCCTTATCTTTTATCACATTTTCCAAAGTTGGAAATTTTTGGACGCAAACATCGAAATCTGATCTTGAATATTACTTTTGAGGGATCTACTAATGAGCAACGTTAGGATATAATGTAAGTTTGAACTTGTCGATGAAGACGCGATGCGTCTATTGGTTAGCCAACTGGAATGAAATCGGCGATAGGTTTCGTATCGATGGTTATATCCTTTTTCGTCATTGTTTTTACTCATATTACTAATTTAATTTTAGAGATATTTCACTTATTTAGGCTGATCTAGTTTCTACTGTATTATTCTAAATCGATTCAACTAGAATGTCCGATTTCACACCGGACATACTAGTTTTTTCTAACAATCGTTGCCGGTTGAACTAGTTTTTCCTATGTTTTGCCTAGTCTAAATTAATAGCTTGTCCAGCAGCTCTTTGGAAATACCAGTTTGACTTAGGTAATACCAGAATGTTCTGAGGCCCATAGAAAGTTCGGGTTTGGCCTAGGAAATTCGGGTTCTTCCGAAATTCGGATATGACCGGTACCATATACATACATACGTGTAACGGGGAAAAAATTTTCATTCTTTGATGTTTCAGTTTCAGCAAATTGGCAATTTTCTTCGATATAATATTAAATTAGCATTAGAAAATGTATATTAGATGTCTTGGCAAATTTTAACAATACGTGTAGTCCTGAATGATATTTTGTATGATGCTCGGACAAGCCTATAAAAAAATGTCTTCGGTTTTATATGGTAATTATGATTATCAAGTTGACGGTTCTTCTTTAGTTGTAGAATGATTATCGAGATGTCACTCTTCGCATTACTTTATAACTTTTACTGGATGAGAAACTTTCGATGAACTCCTACTCATACAACGGGTAAAAATAAATACGTATAACGCACCAAGGTTTAAAATGGTTTAAATGTATGCCTAACAAAAACAAAGCGCGAAGCGCGAAAGAAATTTTTTCAGCCTGTATATAGAAGTTGGCAAGCTGGTAAATTTCAAAAGTTGGCAATTTCAAAAACTGCAATACATATTTCATTCAAGAAAATTTATCTGTCTTTTCTTCAATATCGCTTATTAGAGCGATTTGACAAGTTTAACAACATTACGTCAAAACTACAAATTCACCAACTTTCCAAAAGAGCTCCCCCCTCCCTACTCCTGACCATCTGATTGGTAAAGCAAGGATTTATATGCCATAAAAATTCTGACATATAGATTGTTGGCAAAAAATAGTGACTTCAATTCGACATTAATTCAAGCTCAGCTTGAGAGTAAGTACATCTAGAGTATGTTGTTCATACGGCATTGTGTCTTTCTCGTACCTATATCTACTTATTCATTAATATCTATGCGCGAATAGAAACAGGATATGTAGGTATACCTGACAGCGATGGTGTGCACACAGGAATCCGTCGTATAACCTACTCATGTACTCATGGTCATCATTGATCGTATTCTTATTTTTTGATTTTTCATTTTTGTTACAGTAGACCGAGTACGCTCCACAACGATGGGAGACTTGCAACATTTTTGCTTGCGTTGGAACAATTACCAAAACAGTATAACCACGGCCTTCGAAAATTTACGCGATGACGAAGATTTCATCGATGTGACGCTAGCTTGCGATGGCAAAACGTTGAAAGCCCATCGTGTTGTACTGTCTGCATGCAGTCCATATTTCAGAGAATTACTCAAGGTATGGAAACACAATATGCGTGTTGTACTTAGTTATTCACATCCGTATTCCGTATGGATGTTGCGTAGCATTTAATCAAAAACATAATAAGTCATGGGCGTAGTTACAATATTATTTCGCATCATTACGTTGTTGATAGTTTATTAGCCACTCAGGAAAAAAGAATTCATGTACCATTTAAATTTCAAAAAATAAAAAGTCAAAATGACTAGGTGCCTATAATTTCATTGGCAAAATTCCATAAATGCAATCAAATGAATTACGATGCTTTTCTCAGTTAAATTGATCAGATCCTATCCTGTTTCATTAAATTTGATAGATACCTATGTTAAAGTCTAATTGTTGTGATGAACATTTATCAAATTTCATTCATTCCTTTTCTTCTGGTCAGTATTTCCTCCACAAAGGAGCCAAGAGTATCTGAAAACATTAATATTTTTAGGCTTTCACTTGAATCATCAAAAATTTAAGGAAGTCGGAATCGAAATGAAGTCGGCAGGATTTGGTCATATACTTACCCCTGTGCAATTTTTTAGGTGTAGGTACCCAAAAAGAAAGAAATTTCGATCGAATTAGATCAAAATTCATCGCATCAAATAAAATTTAATGAAACTCTATCAACAAAATGATAAATTCCGATAAAAATTAAATATAAAGTTATAAAATTCGATGAAATACGATCAAGTATGATCGAATTTGATTCGTAGAGGCTTACATTACTTCATTAAGTTAGATTGACTTCCATGAAATTTATGGAATTTCATTTTATCGAATCGTAATTAACAGGTTATTATTTTTTTTTTTCATTAAAATTTGACTAATTCCCTTCTTGCCCGAATAGGCACATATTTTACGCAATGGCAGTTAATTCTTCATTTGCATGGGTGTATTCCGCGTGAAAACAAAAAATTGATGTCATTCCCGAAAACTTTTTATTCTTCTTTTTATCGTTGAATAACATAGGTTTAACATGAAAAAAGTCACTTCATTGTCAGATTCTATACTAACTGAACTTGACGTATCAAATATATTTAAATGATTGACCGGTTTTCGGCGTAATTACCTACATATTGAACAAACAAAACAAACAAAAAAGACAGGCTCCCTCCCCCACTTTATTACGTCGTACGACGAAATTTATTACACCAGCCCATTATTGTTCTCTATAGATAGTAGTCTACCTTGACGTATTCTGATCATTATTATCGTAGCAATTGTGGATTGTATTGAGTATTACTATTATTATCATCATCATCATCAACATCAACACTATTACTAGCTAGTTTATTCCCTTATTTTATTTTTATCACTATTCTCAAAGAGTCCAGCACTTCAACTACTAAGTTCACGTAGGTACCTAACCTTTTACAATGCGTACACTCCTGGGCACCTTACAATCTACTACCTATTATTTTTTAGTTCCTACGATTTAATATCGAGCAAATCATTTGCCGGATAGAATTCCAATAACCTCTCACTTGGAGTAAGAGTTGGCTATATTGAAAAGTAATCTACCATGTGACCATCTGTTTAATAAAGCAAGGATTTACCTATATGACATAAAAATTCTTAAATATGACCATTTCAGTACCTAGTTAATATATACGCAAAAATGTGCGCTCATCGTAAATATAAAATATACAAAACATGCAACATCGAGAAATGTGAAGGTATCCCCAAAAAAAATTTATTGAGCACAACAACATGCGGTAACTCTTGAGTCGTCGCAAAATGTTTACCTATTATTTAAAAAAAAAAAACTAATATAATGAAATAGGTACTTATTTAGGAATTAAAAATATTTCAGTTCATTAGGAAAAATACCTATTGCTACAAAAATATTTTTAGTAATGTATTTACAAGTTTGTAATTTTTACTTTAAAAAATATTTGGAACGAATTAGTGTGCAGAAAGCCGAAAAATATGAGAAAGTAGGCACTTTAACGACTATAAAGTACCCAACTATGCAAAAATATGCATTTAAGCCTAAATTAAGCGAAATTTGGAAAACAAAATTCGGCCTATTTTACAAGGAATTTTATGGGTTATCATCGTTTAAACAATATGTCGAATCATCTTTGATTCAGAAAAAGATGAAATTTCATAAAAATTCTAGATCTTTTGATTAGCTACAACTCTGGAACATATCACATTCGTATATGACACTTTGGCTGATAGATATCCTGTTTCTGTTCTTACATAGCAAATAAGTAAACCAAGAACACCGTTTTGAGCTAATAGTGCCTCCTCGTCCCTTCGGGGCTCGCAATAAAAATTAAATGAAGAAAAAAAGTTATTTTATCAGACAAGTACTGCAACATTCCAAACTACACAACCTAATTTATTCTTACCTGTTACCCCACCAAAAGTTCTTCCTTTCAGGATGGGCTCGCTCCTTTATGCCTTTGTATATCTGCCATTTTAAACAATTTTACTACTTTACCCTTGCTCTTTCCCATGTACGAAGCTTTTATTAAAATTCATCACCTTTTTTTCCCTTTGTATACCTGCTTATATTTTATATAAATACCTTTTATGCCTGCTATTCAAAACAAAGATGCGCGCGCATTTCAAAACCGATTTCATTTTGATTTTAATATACACTAATGGCTCCTCGCCTCTTCGGGGCTCGCAACCAAAATTAAATGAAGAAAAATAAGTCATTTTATTTCTCCTCCTTGTTTTATTTGTTCATTAAAGATTTTGTCTGTCCCCATAGCTTTATTATTTTTCAAGGTTTTAATTATTTTGAGAATTTCTTCTTTCAAAAATTTTGGTTTTTTTTTCGGTCATGTCGAGCTCGGGTAATGCATTTGTTTTCTCATCCTTGTAGAGATCTTTGTAAAAACTGATAGCGTTTCTATTTATTTCTTCTCTACCATAGATCCTTTCGTTTTTTGAATTTTTTAGAAAAACTGTCCACTCTCTTCCTAGGGGCACATTTTTCCGAATTGTTTTGATACTCTTAGTAGAGTTTAAAATCTCTTCAATATACAAGTATTTTGTCGAGTAGTGTTAAAAATCCTTAATTTACTTTTTTTTTAATTTTGCTTGCTATATATTTAGTTCGATTTTTTCATTTTTGTTTTTGACCTTTTTCATTTTAGTAAAGCAAACGGGATAAGTAATTTGTAATCGATGATAGGAAAATAAGAAAAGAATACCGAAGTCTTCGCGTATTAGATATGTAGGTTGTAGAATGTAGATACGTTATTGATTTTGTTAAGTGATAAACTAATAATGATGTTATAAGATGGAAATGATGAAAATTCAAATTTTGAGTATGATAATTAATAATCATTTTAATTAAGTATTAAAATAGCAAATCAAATGGCAAAATGTTTTCACATTTCGCTGTACCGTAACTTATCAGATATTCAAATTTATGCAATCGATTCTCAAATATGTTCAATCTTTTCGACAGCAAATTTTTTAATTTTTATTTTGTCAGTATGGTGCAATTTTAATTTAATTGCAATCCAACTGAGTGAGACTAAATCATTCGATTTTTCATGAAAATATATAATGTTTATTATTTTACATTTATATGGGTATTTGAATGAAGAAATCTGCGACAGCTCAGGTATACTATGTTTCATCTTACCTCACCTTTTTTTTATTCATTAAAATAGCTCATTTATTTTACAAGGAAGGGAAAATGACAAAAATATCAATGAAACATTTCGATGCGAATTACCTATATAGCCACCAGCCAGCAGCACGGTATTAGTACCTACCGCTATTAGTATCCAGTATATCCACTTATACCTATTACCTAGATAGCTAACTATTTTCAAATTATAAAACAAAAAAAAAACAAAACACAACAAAAAAAATGAACTGGAAAAACTCGAATTTAATGACTACAACCCATTCGTGATTAAAGTAATAATTTATGCGTCACTAGGATCGCTATTACAATGTATTTCAAGACAAGAGTCATTATGAAAGAATTTGTTAAGAGTGAGGTAGATGGCGCAGCGCAGGCTATGTACATTATGCAGGTACTTGTAGTAAAAAACCAATCACATATACCTATTACCTACATGTATGTACTAATTAATAAACCGCCTAGTTCATTACAATTTCCGTACATAAGTACAATTGTGTATTCTCATTCAAGCGAAGTATGGCTCGTTATGCCTTTTACTTAATACAGTTCACATGTGTATAATTATTATTGTCTGTGATTTTTAACAACCGATATACTGTATATTCATATTAATTTCACAGAATTTTGATGGGTAGGTTATTCTGACATTTAGTAACATTACATGAAGTTAGGTAGGTGGTGTGCAAGTGTACGTTTGCCCAAATATTTGTACTGAACAAATAGAGTTTCTAGCTTACGTGAATAATACCAATAAGTAGGTATATGTTCAGGCTTGACTCAAATATTTTTGAATTTTTCAGAGTACACCCTGCAAACATCCGGTAATCGTGCTGCAGGATGTGGTATTTGATGATCTGCATGCCTTGGTAGAATTCATTTATCATGGCGAAGTGAATGTACATCAAAGAAATTTGACATCATTCTTAAAAACGGCTGAAGTACTAAAGGTTAGTGGTTTGACACAACAAAACGCAGCTGCTTCTACTACACCAACTTCATCAATATCGCCCTCATTTGATCATTACAGTGAGGTACGTACATAATAATGTTCCAACCTTTCTGAACTATTTAGCGATACATGTAGTGAAGACGTGTAAAGGTCTAAACGGTGCATGATGATATTTTAAAATTGAATAACGTGTAATTCATTTCCAGAATTTATCGACTCGTTTTTCAACGAGATCACCTAGCACGCTTTCAGAAAAAAACGTTCCCTTCCAACAACCTCTGCTCAATAACAGTCACCATCAAATCAGTTCTGGTAACGAAGACAGGAATTCGCCAAGATCCTTACTACCTCAGCACCAACAAACAAGACATCGAAGACACATTCGCTCTCCTACGCCAATAAGATCATCCTATACGAGGGTAAATATACTCGTAAATACTAGCTTACTGTACTCGTGCCTTCACTTATCCACCCATTCATTCACCTAATCATATTCCCATCTACTCATATGTATGCTACCTACGTACTTTAATGACTATTATGGGTTAATGGATTTCGCAGGTAGGCAGAGGAGATTTGGTGAATGCGCGAAATCGCGCAAGTACATATATCTTTTCATATTTTTTATGAGGAAACACATAGACGTGATAACCATTCATGTCTCTTATGAATTAGATAAATCCTTAAAACAATTAATTTTGATTTGTTATTGTTTGCTTGGGAAGCTGTTTCATCATATTGCTTGGTATATACACTATGCGTTACTTACTCCATCATAACTATGACCCTATCATTTATCCAATTTTCCAATTACACCAGCTAATTTTGAGGACTAAAACTCCTCTCTTTCTTCCTTCCTTCCTTCCTTCCTTCCTTTATTACTGCTTCAAATCTCTGAGAAATTTGATATTATGTAATATTGAAGTTTTTGATTGTTTTCAAAATTTAAGCATCATTCGCTATTTTGGCTTGACTTTGACTCAAACTTAGGAAGCTTCATTTTGGCGTCTGTCTAATTACAAACAGTAAACACGAAGTTTAAGCGTTCCAATTTCATTTGGCGATGAGTTCGGAAGGATTGAAAAATTTCATATTTTCCTTAAAATGTTATTTTCGTTTCAGACTTCCTTCCTAATCCATTTGAGGGGCTGAAAAAATTACGTTCACCGGTTCGCATGAACTTTATCGAAAGAAACCGACGAAAAACTTAATTATATTACATAGGTATTGAAAAATATGGAAATTGCCCAATCAGTTACGTGTTAAGTGGTATGAAATGTAAACATATGACGCCCTCCCCTCCTTCTCTCTTCCCTTTTGTTTCCTTATACATATTATAAAGCAGGTTGTGATAGCTTCAATATGATTCAAAAATTCTTCTGAAAATGTAGGAAATGTCGAGTTATTTATCAATTCAAAATACAGTAGATTCTCGATTATTTGACGCCTCATTATTTGATACTCGGATTATTTGACGCCAAAAACGTTTTTCCTAATATTTGACGATTCTAAATGTTATTTGGCGTACAAAACCTTATCGCATTGACGAAATTCGAATGCATGGATGACGTCCATATTGTGAGTTCGAGTTGCAACTTGACTGCTACTCGTTTAATATTTCAGTTATTTGATGGACTTCATTCCCCAATCACGTCAAATAATCGAGATTTGACCGTACCAACTTCAAAATACGTATTTGGACTTGTCTCATCCATTCTATGCCCTATAATATGTGGGTACCGTTAGGTATTATCATCTTGCTATCTTCAATAAATGAAAGTCCATCTAGCGCGTGTAATGAGTAAGTATATTTACTTGCAGGTATTTAATGTACCTACACGCGTACTTGTACTAATGTCCCGATTTTCCTTTATCATTTCAGTTTCATTATTGAATAAGCACACTAGATAGATAATTATATCGAATGCTTGTAATTTACAGGACGATTCACCTATATCTTTAAAACGAGCCAAATCCGCCGATAATGCTTTACCTTTATTCAACTGTACAACCAACATAGCGTTATCTCCTTCAACAGCGTTGAACGATGATTTGTCAACTACAATGAGAATGCAGAAAAATTCTAGCGAATCTTTTTCCTCTCGTCGCGGAAGTCCGAACGGAATTTGCAGTACAAACAGCAATGACAACAACACTAGCGCTGGCAATTACGACGAAAACCACAATGACGAAGAATCTACGTCGAATATAACGCGAAATGAGGAGGATGAGCCTCCTGTCGACTTTTCTACTTCTTCCATCAAAAAATACAATCAACAAACATTGTGTTCATCTTTAAAACATTCTTTGTCACCGAAAAACTTCTCATTGAAATCCGAACCAATGGATTTGGTTGCCAATCATAACAACGAAATTAATGAAAACTCCACTGGTTGCAGTAGCACCAATAGTAAAAGTAATAACGGCGACATTGCTAGCAACACAAATAGCAATTTGAGCAACAATAATAGCAACAACGGCAGCAATAATAATATTAATAATAACAATAATAACAATAATAATAACACTAATAATAGTAATAGTAATCATAGTCCAAATCATAAAAACCAGAATAATGTCAAAAATAGCAATGCCATCGCAACCGCCACCGTCATTCCTATAACAGCTACTACTACTACTACTACTACCACGACTACTACTACTAGTAATATCACCAATAACGACCATGACGATGATGAAGACGATGATAATGAAAATGAAAATGAAAATAATTTCAATGACGAAGACAGTAATCAATCTGCTGAAGATAGATTAAGTGATCAGTCACCAACACCGAGCAATACGTATCCACAAAATTTGATCGAACACGACGACGTTTTTCAAGGACATCGTAATTATTTGGACAGCAAATTATTTGCTGCGGCTGGTGCTTCGTTTAATTTTAATATGGCCGCCGCAGCTTTAGCAGCTGATTCATTAGCCGGTAAGCTAATTTTCACATTAATTAGTAGATTATCGCTCTAGAGTTACTATACGGGATGACTACTTGATTCGAGCACCCAAGCGAAAAAATTAGCTAAAAGGTGAATAAATTAAAAACATATATGTATTTTTGACAATGAAAGTATAAATTAAAATTGTGTATTTCATTGATAAACACTTTTAAGCATTAAATAAATATTATTTATGCCATTTATTGCTCTTAATATCTTTCAAATATGTAATTTATTTCTATGAGAGAAAAATTTTCGCGCTTAGGGTGCTCGAATCAAGTAGTCACCCGGTATATCAACAATCCATGATTTCGTTTGCGAACGATTTATTGAAAAGAATCACTCCCAACAATTCTATCAACAATATTAAAAAACAATGAAAAAATCACTAAAACAATAATTTTGTTCGCCACCAATTCGATTAATGTCATGTTGTCACACAAACTCACGTTCGATCATCTTTGCGTTGGATTTATAAAATTTTATTGCATTAATGACGCGGGAACTAAACGACCTCGACTCGCGTCCTATCATGCCAACTCACATTCCCTTACCTGCAGAAAACACTCAATGCCAAGACTACTACGCCTATCTTTTCAACAATCCGCACCACATTTTGACAAATTTTTGATACAAAAGGAAAAATTGTGATCTCAAGTTTCATTGAACCAACTCACCTAATGAAATAGGAATCTGATAGTTTATAAAGCTCAACCATTCCTTCCTGCTAATATGTGTTAACCAAAAAAAAACTCAACTCATGTCTTCTCACACTACCTCATGTTCAATCCCCTACAAAAACTAATCAGTTCTAGAAGTCAACTCCCCTACTCTTCTTCCAACTTTGATTACAATCCGTAAAATTTTACTTGAGTTCTTAAAAATTAAAGTCTATCAAAGGGAAAACGTGAACTCACGTTTCATTTATCCAGCTCACGTTCTAATGAATATGAACTTTTATCATTTATGAAGATTGACAATTTCTTTTCGTCAGTATAACTTAGAATTTTTCATCTAATTGCCATAAAAAAATGTAAATTCATGTTACATCACACCATCTCACGGCCATTCAACTCTAAAAACTAATTATCCCTCAAACTGTTCTTCCTCAACCTTCTTTACTCTTTCAATCTTTATGTTCAATTTTTCTTGAATCATCATGAGAATACCAAAAAACCTGAATTCACGCCTCCATCACTACCTTTACCCTTCTTGCAACTTTCAACTCAAGCCATCAAGTTTTACACAAGTTACTGCCCAAGAATGAAGAAACCTTAAGTCAAGTCTTCTCACGTCAACTAACTACCCATTACCTACAAAAACTAATCAGTTCTAAAGCTTGACTACCTTCACCCTCCTTTTAACCTTCAATTTGATTCATCAAGTTTTACTTGAGTTATTGCGCGAGAACCAAAAAACCTGAAGTTATACCTCCTCACGTTCAATCACCTCCAAAAAACATTTAATTCTAAGACTACTACGCATACCCTTTCAACCATCTGCACCACATTTTTGATAAATTTTTGATGCATAAGAAAAGCCATTGACTTCATGTTCCATTGAGTCAGTTCACGTTCTAATGAATTAATAATTTTATCATTTATAAGGTCAACCCGGCCTTCTTTCCTACTATCATGCAAGAATCGAAAAACCTCAACTTATGTCTTCTTATGCCACCTCACTCTCGATCACCTCCAAAAACTAAATAGTTCTGAAGCTCTAGTACCCCCACCATTCTTCCAACTTTGGTTTCAGTCCGCCGACTTTTACTTGAGTTCTTGAAAAATGAAGTACAATAAGGGAAAATGTGACCTCACGTTCTAAGGAATTAAAAGACCTCGACTCACGCTCCGTCACCCTAACTCACATCTCCTCAACTACTGATACAGCCATTAAATTTTACTATATTCATCACGCGGTAACTAAAATACTTCAACTCATGCCCCGTCACGCTAAGTCACGGTTCAATAAAACGTGAACATAAACTCGCGTTCCCACTACATGCATAAAATTTTATTTCTTATAAACTGATATATTATCAACGATTACAATTTTAGAATTTATTTTTATGATTCGAGTCGCGGTCCCAAAATATTTAAAAAAAATGCTATGTTACACGCACGTTTTAAAAAAAAGCTCAAATTGCGAGCTTGGGAAGCTCCGTGGGAAAATTTTTTACCGTAGAAAAGTTGTTGAGTACACTGTTACGATTCTGCAGATCTACGCGCCAAGAGCTTCATTTTGAATACATATTTTGATACAATCCAATCGGTAGTTTTGAAGCACTCTCGGTTACAAAAAATGCGACATGATTTTAATATATAGTTTATTTATGCCATTTATTCTTGTTAACATTATTCAAATATATAATTTATTTCTATCAGGGAAAGATTTTTGCGCTTGGGGTGCTCGAATCAAGTAGTAACCCGGTATACAATGCTAAAACTACTTGCATTGTAATTTGTGAGTGAGTACATAAATGTAGGTATGAGAAGGTTGCACTTGATTACTCAGGTCACAATTCACAGAAAATCGTCATATGTATTTATCGATGAAAAAAAAACAAAAAAACAACAACAACATCAACAAATAATGAATTTTTGGCCAAGTTTTAAGCGGGAATTCTTAATAGATAAGTATACAATTATATGTATACCCAGCTATAATTTATTACACTCGATACCCTTTGCGACACAGACTATAATTCACTATTCCCAGGGTAGAGAGCAGTGCGTTTTAAATACGTACATACTTGTTATACTGACTGTGGTCCAGTTGGTTTTCTGCTTCACATCTCCATTGAGGTCGGTGGTCAAGTTCTCATCATTTTTATTTGGAAACATATCCAATTTGCATCATTATTGAGATGTGGTTTTTGAAAATGTGTGAGTGGTAACGAAGCATGCCTTGGAATTTTGAGCAACTCCAACAGTTAAGAACACAAGTTTGTAGGAGAAGGTATCAATTTTCTTGGAATAACTCTTGAACGCTTATAAGTGAAAGGTAATAAATGGATAGCCTCATAGAAAATGGCGTCATTTATTTGCGTACGTTCGTGTTCAACTTTTTTGTGAAGAATTGCACAGATTAATCTTGTTTATACGAGCACTCCTCTCAAGAGTCCGAGAGGCTAGAGAAATGCGAATAAACCATATACTTATTCAGCTTATCCAGAATGATCACTAGAGTAAATATTTTTCCTATCTTTTTGTTCAGGTTTCAACCACCATCAGAGTCATGCCAATATCGCTGCAAACGCTGTATTAGACGGATTGACTGCATCATCTCAGGGTAAGAATCATATGATTATATTCATGAACTAAAGTTACAATGCTGTACAATACGCTTTGACGCTACGCTAAAGTGCATTCCAAATAAGAAAGAAGTTGGAAAACACGCATTTCTGAGTTTAGTAGGTAGTTGCATTATTACTGAAAACTGGTAAATTACGCTTTCAGAGTAAAAGGTATAGCGCACTGAAATGAAAATACGACAATACGAATCTCGAAGTGTAATTATTCATTACGATATTATCCGTCCAAAATGGCATGAGCTAAATTGTATGAAATGCATCGCTGGAAGCTAAAACAAAATATCATCAGGGTTTGCCAAAATAGATTTTGTTCACTTTCATTCTTTTTTGATTTGCGAAAACAAACACGTCCAAACATGCTATCAGATTATGTTTTAATAATAACTATTAATCCCAGTTGATTCATAAAATTAAAATCCATTCGTTATCTCATTCTCAATAATTATCATCTTATTATTTTGGTTTAATAATATTTTGGGAAACCAAAAAAATTTGAATTTTTTTTGGCTTCTGGCTTGCACAACTAACACAATTTAGCTCAATGCTATTTAAGACGGACAATCCCATTACGCGTTATTGAGACTATGTAATAAGTATATAAAAATTATTGCAAAAATAAGCTATATTTAAAACTTTAGTACCTCCTGTCAAAAAATAAAGTCTTGTAATATTCAAGGTGAATTATCATGTTAATGTGCAACACCTTCTCATTGAAAGTGTAATTTACCCATTTTTCAGTACCTAATATGCGACTAACAAACTCAAAAATGCGTGTTTTCCAACTTCTTTCTTATTTGGAATGGACAGACTGGACAGTAATAGCGAGGGGTCATGCTTCCTTTTGTGGTACACCCTGCATGTAAGGACAGTAGTATACCTCTCATGAATTTCCTTGTGCCTACCCACCTTCACAATAAATTGAACACTGATAGAGTGAATTAATTCGATATGCGGTATCATTACGTAGTGTATCTTACAACCATTTAAATTTGTAATTACCACTACTTATTTTCATCAGTATTGCATAATGATATTGATAAGTGTAAGTATAATGTTACTTCCGTGTCATTGTCTATAATTAGTAAGCACTACCTGCTCGTACCCTTGGTACATTAGTAAAAACAGGCATTTGTAGCATTTGTATGGTAAGAAGCAGAGTAATAGGTATCTTTGTAACTATCGTGTGTCGTCCGAAATGAAAGAATAAGTAACTTAAAAATTTCTTCTCTTCACTTTTGCATAAGATTCAAATAAAAACTTTCATTCGTCGGATGATTGATATGTATGATATTTCACGAGGTTACATTCATTTGAGACACGTCAAAAATGTCTCCAATTGTCCTAGTATTTTTATTTTTTCTACTTTCTTTATCTATCGTCAAAGGTAGAAGCTTTAATGGCAGTATGGTTTGTGCAGACTGGACGGAGTTGGAACAAAGAGGTAGCAGTCAGGGACAAGGAATAAGTGGAGGAGGAGGAGGAGGACAGCAGCAGCATGTTTGTTTTATTTGCGGAAAAATGCTGAGCACTCGACTAACGCTGAAACGCCACATTGAACAGCAGCACCATCAACCACTCCACTCCGCAGTCTGCACTATCTGTCATAAAGTCTTCCGTACCTTGAACAGTCTCAACAATCACAAGAGCATTTATCATCGAAAACCAAAGTGGAGCGCTCCTTCTTCTGCTGTGAATTCATAATAATAATTTCATCGTGTTTCACTTACAACTACCTATTTAGAAATTATAGAAACGTATACAATAATGTAATTGTCTAATAATAGTCTTTTGTTATATACCTATTATTGTTTTGTTTTCTTTTTTTTTTTCGATCGAATCAATACGAAATGTAGATAAAGCGCTCATAATGATGAGACAGATATTGTATACGGTACCTACTTGTAAGTTTTTGCTGCGATGCAATCACAGTAGCTTTGTAGTGCTACAAGTGTAAGAGAAATTTCCAAATGTAAATCACTGTTTTCAGAGCTTTGTATCATTGAAAGAAAACACTTTTTTAAATAACTCACACCGAATGAAATAATATTTCATTATTTCGTTGGTACGTGTCTGAAAAGTGTTTTTTCAGTCATAAGATGAATCGCTAAAGTAAACATTGCAAGCATTGTGATATATGTTCTTATGGGACACACAATTTACAGAACTGAAATGCTAATGATCAGGCATGCTTATCAAAAATGTTTTCTGCGATTCTTGAACGAAAATCCTTGAAATTTGAAGTTTTAAAAAATTTGTTAAGATGTTTTTTCTAAATTACAAAGAAGAAAAAATATCACTCTTCTACTTATTGAAAAGTTACCACAGGTAGGGCTCTGTAAACCCGAGTATGCTGAGCGATCATTATGTTCCTTGAAAAATCCGTTAACGCAGCTATGTTCCTCCCGTCGTGGCCGAGTGCGCTCTCAGCGGCGAGACAGCTGTATCAATATGCTGTTTAGAACAATGCAAGGTCCCAGCATACCTGTGTTTAATAGTGCCTTATCAGAGGTAAAATATAGTCTCTTTTTAAATTACTGTTTATTCTAGTTTTTCTGTGCAAATATGTATTTATTCTCTCAAAGCGATCTTCTTTACGACTTCTTAAATAGTGATGTACTTATGTAGAATGTATTATTATTGTAGATTTCAAGTCAAATGACCCATTATAATGCGAGGGGAAGTGCGACCATAAAGTGGTGTTTTGGAAAAGGTACTATTTTCAAAAAAGCGATTTTGAGATATCGAGGAAATAAGGTTTATACGTAAGTGGGCGGGGATTTATCAAAACATTTATTCGTACAACACTGCAGCTTAGTTTCCAAAATTTTTTTTTTTTTTTGAACCATTCTTCGTAATTTATAAATAAAAACCAAAAAAACTGATATGAGCTTGGACATATTACCATTGTTTACCGAAGAGATGGACATATTCGCTATGTATAAACAACTGTACATATTACCAAAAATATGATTCTCATTTTATTATAAAAAAAAACGACTTTACAAAGTGATGATTAGGATTAAAATCATGAACAATATAATAAAATTATAAAAATTTGAAAATTTCTCTAATTCCATGCGCATTAATATTATTACAACTGGACGTATAACCTAATCCCAGCGACTTTTAATGACAACATTGCACATATAACTTTCTTTCAATGGCGAATATTTAATACTTATTGGAAGTGTTTTTTTTGGTGAATTTCAATATTGATAGAAATTGAAATTCTCTTACCAGTGATACCACTAACTCAAAATCGCTATTTTTGGACATACTACCTTTTTGCTGAGTGGGAACGATGACTGTTTTTTATACATAATCGTGTGTGTATAATATAACCCAACTCGCGTATCGAAAGGAATTTGATTTTCAATATTTCTGAGCTTTTCTCGAAATCCTAGAAAATTAAGTTATGGGAAATATCATTATTTTTTTGCACTTTGAAGTTATAGTAGCTAGAGATGAAAAACAACTGCTATTAATTTAAAAAAAATTTAGAGTGCTAATATTTCTTTTTTGAAGCATGTATGCAAAAAAAAAAAAAAAACACTCTATTATTTATATTATGTACATATTTCAAAAATATATTCCGAAGAGATTTCATTGAAAGTCGAAAAAATATGAGTATGGCTGATTTTTTTTCAACTCACCTGTAAATAAAAGTGTTTTTATGTCTATAGATATTTCAACTACTTACTTATTGCATGTATAGTTATCATCATATTATAGTGATCGTTGTAGCTATGGTATCGTTTTCTGGGGGGAGGTACCTACGTATAATAGGCATATACCCTTAGTTAACGATACTTGGTTCATTTGTTGCACTCTGCTCTTTCAATGTACCCACATATTTCTTGCATTTAATACATAAATAACGATAGTTTTTGCCCTCATTAATGTATCTCAAAGGTCAAATGGGTTGCAAAAAATGTGGGAATTTATACGCAATAGGTATGTAGCTGTGTACTCGCATGAGTGTTTAAAGCTATAAATAAAAATTTTAAGCATTTGTGCAGTTTCACAATTTCACACACAAAATTTTTTTTCGATCCCTGTACAATATTCTAAAAAGAAAAAATTTTGTATCTATGTCAAGTATATAGATCCACTAAAATTAAAATACGCGCATTATTGCACTCGGCGCGGCGTGAAATTGGCCTTCAAACTCTAGGAAGTGTTACCATCATTCTAGCATACTTCTATAAAAAAATTTTGGTGCAAGAACATTTATTTCAGATGCATTAATGTACTTCAAAGACCATTCTGGATGTAATAATGTACTCAACTATACGAAGCGAAATTCGAGATCCCCGTTCATATAAATGTATAAATTATAAATAGCCAAAGACGATCAGTATACAAAATTTATGAGTAGATTATCAAAATAAGCGGAAACAACGACCTGTACTTGAATGTAAAACTCCTTCATCACATGCAAAAAATCTTACAAAATACATTTCGTTTTAATGGGTATAGGTGTTCGATAGGTGAACCGACTTTTCGGATCTCGTTTTCCCATCTTTGTACATTGAGTTATATATCTACGTACAAATTGTACCTCGGCGAAAAACGAAATCCGCTTGTGATACGGTGAGGCCGAAAAAATTATGTGGACAAATCGAGATCCGGGGTTCGGATTTCAAGGTCTCGAATTCCGCGCCAGTGGTATGAAACCGATCTCGAATGACGCAGTTAGACTTCTACATTATGTCTATATAATTACGTATTGTAGGTATACATATGCATTATTTTTATTTTTTTCATACTCACGTCAGAAATATGCGTACGTATTAGTTATGGTATATAATTTTGATTAGTAAAGTATGTGTTCACTAATAATTTATCGAATTTCTTACTTGAAATAATAATAATAATAATAATTATGTATTATATAGCAGATGTGTAATCTGTACATTACCTATAAACTTCAGTCTATGAATAATACATAATATATATCTACATACTTACATTGTATAATGCACATATAAGTGTATAAAACTTACTTAGCTATCCTACAATTTCGTGGAAGTATTTATAATGAAAAAATTTGTAATGCATCTTCGCTAAATATTTATTGCTCCCGAATACCATTTATGGGTGGTAGGGAGTTTGAAATACTTGCTGTTATATTCAGGAATATCATCTCTCGTCCTGCGACCGAAGCGATGGGCTTATGAAATTTCCCACACGACCCTTCATGTTTAATCAAATCTCTGACCACTTTCAGCTTTCAACGCCAAGTTAAAAAATTTATATATGTTCATAATTACGCCACGAAGCCAAACGAGAATTCTCAAATTCAATGGCAAAGTCAACAAAATTGTCTCCATAAATGAAAGCCTTATTTTTTCATCGTCTAAATACAAGATGAGAAGTTGGTAAATTTGTTTCCACCCTTAGATAATATTGGTAAATTTTAGTACTTTACGCTATTTTATCATTTTTTAATCACTCGAATTTTTTTTTAAATCCCTATTAAGAAATACACAAGGCGCCACGCGCGACAGAAATGTTTGTACTTTGTAACTTTTATGTAAGTTGACATGTTGGTAAATTCCAAATGTTAACAATTTCAAATACTGCAACATTTTATTAGAGAAAATTCGTCGGAATTCGTCAAGTTTATCCGCTTTACGCTAAAACTTCAAATTTACTAAATTTCCAGAAGCCAAGTGAAAGCTCCCCTCCCCCCACACCTTTGGGTACGTCCCTCCATATTTTAAATATGAAAGAATAAAACCGGTTATTCTGAAATGAAAATCGAAAGCCCGTATTAACGGTATTATTATTATTATTATTATTATTATTATTATTATTATCATATGTATTATGCATGCACGATTGTTTTTTTAGTAGATATAACCAATTTGGTAGACACTTACTTGATCATTATAGGAGACAAAATTTAGAACAATAAAATAATGATATTTTTGCCGCTTTTGCCCTCAGCAGCGATCCGACAAAATTTCAAATTTGAAATAATGAATGTTTATCCTTTTTCTTGATTTACACGAAAGATACTATTTAGAAGAACGTTACCTATCAGAAGTAAAACGTTGATTCCTTGTGAGTCAGCTAATATTGAAGTTTTTTTTTTTTTTTTTTCACGAAATATTTATTTAATCGGAAAAAAAGCGTTGTGTATGATTTTAAAAATATTGATGAAGACCGTTTATTTCAAATTCGAAAGGAAACGGTTCTTTATATTATTATTACGATAGTTAAGGGTCTATTTCACGTACATTGTTCTTTTTTTTAGTATAATTAAACTTTGCAGGCACTATATGTTATTTACCGGGTGACTACTGGATTCAAGCACCTCAAGTGCAAAATTTTTCCCCTCATAGAAATAAATTATAATTATACTCATTTGAATTGTATGAACGAGAATAAATGGCACAAAAAAAAATTATTTAACGCGAAATTTTAAATTATGCTTTTCATGGCTAAAAATACATACATATAATATTATGTATTGAATTTTGTTCACCTTTTTGCCAATTTTGTCGCCTGCGTGCTCGAATCAAGTAGTCACTCGTTATATGGGGATCGAAATTGATAATTCTAAAAAAGTGACACTTTTGAGACTAAAATTCTTCGTGAATTTCTTATGAAAATTTTTGAAATTTGAAAATAAAGAAGTTGAGACACTTCTCTTTAATTTGTTCAAAACGAAAAATTCGAATTTTAATTTAGATATGAGAAATTTATGAGGTATGATATATGGCCTTTTCAAAAGCTAATTTTTTCGCGTTTTTCTCGACAAATAATGACTTAATCAAAAAAACCTTTTGTGAAGTTTCTCGAATTCTTATTATGAGTGCATATTTCAAATTTCAAGTGAAATAAATGAGTAGCATTTGAGAATCAAAGATGTACGAAAATGGTCATTTAGCAGACCAACCAGTATGCAATGGTGTATATACAATAGACCCTTAAGCTGAGTGAAACATGGGCTTTTGACAGCAAACGAGGAAGCAATCGTGTATGATTAATATGCTCTTCAAATTTAGTTGAAATTAAATGACATTTTCTTAGTCTATGATTCCATTTTTCATTGTTTTACTTACCCTATCATGTAAATGTAGGAATTTCACCATAGATTTAATAACATCGGTATCCCATTGTGTACCTATTCATAATTACCTCGTATGCAGTATGAGGATGTAAAAATCATTTCTATTCTTTTATATTAAAAGTTAAAACCATAATTTTTGTTACAATAAATAATATACTTACTTACTTGAAAATTTCACAATTTATGATTTATATCGACTAATTTACTGAATTTTTATCACCAGCTTGGTATAACTGTACTCTTACACTCATTTCAAATAGCAGATATGTACCCCACCCTAAAGGTCTGCCTGTCTGCCTGTCTGCCTGTCTGCCTGCCTGCCTGCTTGCCTACCTACCTACCTATTTGCAACATGATATACTACATATTAGTATTATTAGTGTACAGTGTATTCAATCATGTATTACCTATTTAAATACTTTGTGCGTGTGCATAGGTGTTCATGTTAACTGATATGAGATACTGTAGGCCTATTGTAAGGTACCTCAAGGTATGGGTACACTATTATAGGGAGGTACATAAGGAAAATAAAATTCAATGTCAGTTGTAAGGTGAATGAAAACGTCCAAAATTAGACTAGGTATTAATAAAATTTATATCGAAATACCTACAAACGATGAGGACTGCTAAAGAAAAAAAAAAAAACATATAAAATGAATGTGGTGGGGCGTGCCTTTGGCTCCGTAGCTGTACACGGCACGTTAAAGAAAGAAAGTAAAAAAGTAAGTAAGTGAATGTGGTGGGGGAGGAGATGCATAGATACTAATTTACTTATATTTTATTATTTGTACCCTGGTTACCTAGTCACCTTGCTTCTTTTTCCACTTGAACTTATAAAAAGAGATGGAGGAAAGGGAGGAGTAAAAATTTAATTCTGTAAATCTGTTTCTTCGACTTACACCAACACACCATTATTTGTTGCTGAAGAATCGCTTTTGGTGCAGATTTTAGTTGATCGGAGTTCTTTTTTTACAGATGTTACACATAATTGCTTATTTGTTCACTTACTCATTTACTTACTTACTTACTTACTTACTTACTTACCAAATGACTGTAATAAGGTACGTTTATACTGGGCGCAGCTTCTTCCATTATGAATAAATCTTCTCATCTGCGCAAGTAGGTATAGGTATGTCACGCAAGATACAAGTATAACGTCAGTGTTCAGTAAGAATATACATATTCAGACCCGATCGTAATACAAATAGAATCCGAGATGATATGAAAACAAATACTCCTTAAATGCACTGTCTGGTTTCCTAATACGCGTGTACGATAAGAAATGTATCTAATTTTTATAAATAGTTCTCGATTGATGCGTATGAATATTATGCATTAGCATTAATTAAACCAATATGTTGATTATGGTTTGTTTAGGTCTGAAGAAAGTGTTCCCATGTCTAGCTTGTGGCAAAGTGTTATGTTCGAAAGCGAGTTTAAAGCGGCACGTAGCAGACAAACACGCCTCGCATCAAGAAGAATATAGATGTGCGATTTGCGAGCGCGTTTATTGCTCAAGAAATTCGTTAATGACTCACATATACACTTACCATAAAACAAGACCAACTTTATTAATACCTCCTCCCCATCATACATCGACGCCTACTTCACACGCAACTGACATTAAATTTTAGCGTAAGCTGTTAGAGGTATACTTAAATACATACATACGCTATATTATATAGTATTATAATTATGTAGGTATATTATTGGTGATATTTATGTTAGTACTATCCATATTTATGTTTACTAATCGTAAATATTCAATTAATACGATATTTCAACTCATCGAATTACTGTACGGTCTTTACGTGCTTAATTTACGCGTAGGTATTGTTGCCGCGCAAGCGTTGAAACGTACCACCATATATTGTTCTTATCTCTCACCTAACCAGGCGAATCGTCGTGAAATCTCCACCTTCTTCACTACGCTCAGTTACCTTTTACCTCTATCCATCCAAATTTACGCTTCACAGTCGCACTTACCCATTTGCGATTAATAAGGAACTAAATATTACGCATTTTCATTTACAGGAGTGTTGTTGCCATCACCATCGCCATCGCCATCGCCATCGCCATCGCCACTGCTATCGCTACCGCTACCACCACCGCCATTGACCGGCAATATCAACGAACCTCAAGATTGCCCGCACTGCCGTCGAACATTCAGTTGCTACTATTCTTTGAAACGACATTTTCAAGACAAACACGAATACAGGAATACACTGTACGTTTGCGAATTTTGCCATCGTCGCTATCGAACAAAAAATAGCCTGACAACCCACAAAAGCTTGCAACATCGTGGCAGCTCCGGAATGCTGAAACGTTTCATACGTTCAACGTCCAGCCATATCGTTCCATCTTTTACGATACCGCAGTTTAAATCCGCTTCACTTCTTCTTCAAAGTGTTACGTACAATTGTGATGGCACGTGAATGAATTGAATCAGTAAACAATTCATCCGCATCTTCATTTCGTCTGGTGAACGCATATAATTATCTAAACGTAAATTCTATCATGAAATACTCGTAGTATATAGATAAACCTACGAAAATGTACCTACGACGCGATACGTATCAATAAGTACTTTATCATCTTCGTCAACTGTCGTGCTGCCCTACGATGCACAATCTACTCGTACATACGTAAACGTATATACCTACGTATTTACTTATATCGCATTTATATACGCGTTACACGCTCGTCCTCTCCTTAACACCGCACCCCTTCCTACTCATTCCAACTTTTCTTTTCGAGAAGCCATCGTGAGGAACTTAACGAGAAATAATAATAATATTGAAGTTGTAGACTTTCAAACTATATCGCGTAATCATGATGAGTTGAGTACGTTTACCACGTGGGCAACTTAACCTCGACGCGACGCAATGTAATTCGCAAATCAGCGATAGAGCGAACTGAATGGACTCTAATGTTGTCGGTACCTATAATAATAATAATTTTATGTATATCTAATTTGTGTACGCGGTAAGAGTATCAATAACTATATACAAATACGTAGTAGCTACGTAGCTACTACGTACTTATGACTATGTAGTGTGATAAATACGTTTCCAAGTATCGGTATTCATGTCAATTATTTATTAATTACAAATGCGCGCCTACTGCTTATTACCTTATTTAGGTATTTATGGCAGGTGCCGAATTCATGAAATTTTTCTGTGTTTATTTAAAAAAAAAAAAAAAAAAAAAAAAACGAAAAAAAAAACAAAAACAAACAAAAACAAAAAACAGAACACAAAAACTTATCATTTGTAAGAACGAAATGATCCGCGTAATTATGCTGTACGTTATTGTAAACGGCATTAGGCTCGTTACCTACAGTACGAGTAAGTATCGTACCTTCGACGTACACATACATATTGATCTCATTTCTTTTGCGTCTGTTTTACACAATTTTTCTTCGTACATATCTAATACCTACGTACTTCCTAACTAGGGACACATTACTTATATAGGATAGGTATTTATTTTTATACCACTTTACATCTTGTAAGCCATCAAATAGATATCTAGGTGCTTAATCATTTTTGCTTCCTCCGTGCTATCATCGATTCTCTTTGAGATAATAATATTTCTCTTAAACGTACCCAACCACCTAACTTGAAAACTGATGAAATTTTTTGGACGCAAAACAGAAGCACACATCAAAATTCGTATAGGTACCTACGTACTTATGTTTCAAGACTCTTCATTTATTTTTTCGACGTAACTTCATTTACGTACTCGGTTATTCTATGACAAAAGAAAATTGTCTGTTTCTCTTGACCAAGCACAATTCTGAAAAGTACACGGAAAGAACCGGTCAAGTTCATTTTTCTTTATTCGAAGTAAACGAGTTTTTTAAAATTGAAAAAGCTGTTATGCTTGGAAGATAGCGAATTTAAAAAGTGTAACGATCAAAAATGTGTAATGAGGGGATAAGCCGTAGGTAGTAGGGTGAGAGGTGAGGTAGGGGGTTGATCCGAGTTACAGTACATCTTGTAATACTCATACTCTTCAAGACCAATCCAACCATACAAATAACTTAATTTCGAAATATTACGAACTTACCCGGCTCTTTCCCCGTACTATTCATGTATGTCTATTGGCCGTGTTTCTTCTGTTTTCTTCTTCTTCTTCTTCTTCTTCTTTATCAACTCGTCCATGTATGTGCAATTACTCGTACGCAGATGGTATACGTATAAATACTGTACTGATTCCTGGAGATTGAGGAATTCCAAAATTTGGATGCGCATAAAAGTACCATTTTTAAATTTTAGTCAATAATTTCTTGCTGAAAATAACAATTAACGTGTACGCAAATTCGCCCCCCTCCCCTCGCCGAGAGAAAAACTCTGCTAATTGCCGAAGTAAAACATATTTTGAAAAAACAAAATCATTGTTAACAGATTTTCAAATCACAAACGAACAAAATGATAAAATTACATAATTATAATATGTATTCATCTCCGCTAGTATGAGAGGAATGTTGTGAAACGTTGCGGTTAAGGAACGGAATTTTTTATTCATTCATTTATTTATTTATTTTATTCATTTTATTTTTTTGTTGAAATTTTCTGTTAGATAATTATTATTATTATTTTTTTGTTGAAATTAAGTAGTGTTTCGTTGCCGTTCCTAAATTTTGCCGCTGTATAGGCCCCAGCCTACTGTGTCTATTGCCTATTTCCGCCCTGATCACGTAAAAAGCTCGGATCTTCCGAAAAAATGATGCAATTAAATAATGAACGCATATCTAATTATTATTACGATTCGCTTCAAAAACTTGCCATCATGAAAATTATATTTTAGCCGCTATTCAGGACTTGAATCGAATAAATTCCAGACCTTTTTTTCATAACTGCTCAATATCAATTTGTGCGGTTGAAATTTTGGCAGTAGGTGCTGAGTGACTCATTTCTTAGATATAATTTTGAACCTTTTGAGGTTAAGTGCTAACATGAATTCAGAAATTCTAAAATTCGTGAATCCGCAACCAGTATAGGTGAATATGCATTCATATACATAGTACCTCTACATTTTGCATTATACGTGAGCCTGCACATTGTTAAGCGCTTCTTGAATTTTTATTTCCTCATTTCACGACTATTTGTTTTCAACTTTTCAATAGGTAGCCAAATAAATCACCTAACGTCCGATTCGTTTAATCAGCGATTACGAGGAAGTCAGATAGGTACTTCATTTGCAACTGGGTATGTGCGGGTAATAGTGAATACAAGGTACATTAATTATGTTCATCACCGATCTTAGAAAGTTGGGTATCTAGATACAATTTTTATTTTGTAATTTTTAACCTCAAAACTGCATTTTTAATCTCATTATTTGGTCAGCGTTCGCCCAAATCCAAGTTTAAAGAGTTTCAATGTGGTTCTGAGAGATTCTTAGCATCGAGTTAGTGGTCAGATGAACGGAATTTTCAACTTCTTAATTCTTTTTGCCATACTATTAGGCAGTTTTCTTGAACTAACTCCTAATCAACTTCTTCAGGAGATGGAGATGTGTAAAGACGTATACCTATTCATCTTACGCCCTGGTTACGCCCTCACAACTAGTTCTTTCGAGTGCACGTTAGTGAATTTAATAATAGTTCTGCCAATTGTTGAAAGCCTAATGCATAATGTTGTTCATCATTCGTAGTTTTGTACAGTACCTACGTTTACTTGCAGCTATGCATCTACATTACACCATTCACCGTATGCGCGTCACTGCAAAGGCTCCGTAAAGTATTAGATGTTGTGCATGTTTTTGTAATATACTCAACTAAAAAGGTCTGTTTTGTTTGTGTAGATCTATTTAAACAGTGGCTAAATTTTAGAATTTAATTAGACAGGTGATATCAAAATTACTTTAAATAGGGCATCTTAGATAGATCTTCCAACTCGAAAAATAGGTATGCTATAATATGCCTAAAAAATTTAGCACGCCTTATAGAGCTTTTACATAGATGACTGTATTCCCTTGTAGGTACATATTTTGACATTTACCGCGACATTTTCTGTAGTACAATTTGTTATTCTCGTGCCCTTCAAACGTTTAGATATATGTATTGAAGAGACTGAGACATCTACACGGTAGCTAGTAGTACAAATGCAACTTCCTCATAAAGATTTTTACAGGTATTAACCTCTGTATCATAACTAGGTATTAATGTATATTATTATTATTATTATTATTATTAATATTAACCGACTTATTTATTTACATATTTATTTATTTATTTATTTATTTATTTATTTATTTACGTACCTATTCATTACTTTTTTCATCGTAAGCGCTTTGCAACGCTGCCAATGATATAAAATTATTTCATCTGTTATACAGTAGGTGCAAATATTTTGCGTAAATGTTGGGACATGACATGAGTATTTGTCCCTGCGTAGAACTTGGAAGCTTCCATTGGCGCACTGAAAACTTTTTTAGTCTAGGCTAGAATTTAAAAGAGAAGTAAGGAGATTCAAACTGGACTTCGTATTTAGGTAGGTACCTACTTTGATGGGCTGCAGAAATTTTAGAAAAAAAGGGAATTACAATAGGAATTTTATTGAAAACAATTGAATATGTGTATTAACTAGTGCCTACTCGGCTCCTTTGCGGTTCGCAATAAAAATTAAATGAAGAAAAAAACTGCTATTTTATCAGATAAGTATCTACTGCTACATTCCAAACTGCACAACCCAATTTATTCTTATTTGTTATCCACACCAAGAGTTCTTCCTTTCAGGATGGGCTCGCCCCTTTATACTTTTGTATACCTGCCACTTTAAACTATTTTACAACTTCACCCTTACTCTAGCCCATGTACATACAAAGCTTCTATTGAAATTTATCTCCTTTTTTCCCTTTGTATACTTGCTATCCTTTATACCTTTCAACTGCTAATCAAAATAATTTTATGACTTTACCATCGTACATGTACAAAGCTTTTATTAAAATTTACAACCTTTTTCTCCCTTTGTATGCGTGCTATCCTTTATTATACCTTTCATACCTGATATTCAAAAAAACGATGCGCGCGCATCTCAAAACCGATTTCATTTTGATTTTAATATATAGAAAAAAGAAAAAGATACTTTCACTTAATGTATGGTATAGCAAGCATAGTTTTAAAAAATTAGAATTTACTCAGCTATACATTTAAAAATTGATTTTTGATATTTTTTGGGGAAGACCATTGCCGAATATGCCACCACTCCCTTCACCACCATCATCGAATGTGCCAATGCAAGCTTCTATGCTTGCAGTATTTAGTTACTAGATGATAATACTTATATGTATATACTTACCTGCTTTGATAGGTGGGTCTAACATAAATGTTTAGCTATTAGCATTCAGTTCGTACTTATCTTAGATCTACACATATCTCCACAGTGGCGAAGCTCAAAGGGAGGTTGGGAGTGGAAACGTACGGTCAATCCCTTTAAAACCTAAAATTTCAGTTTTTTCGTGTTATTGATGTGATGAATGCAAACGAATGTGAGAGCAATGATTTCTCAATTTAAATTTGGATCAGGAAAAACTTGTAAAGATTATTTGTACTTGATTCATGAGAATGCGCTAAGCACATAGAATCGAATATTAACTAACGAAAAGATGTTCGACTCTTTTTAATGGCGCGAAACAAAACGTTATTCATCACCGCTGTTCTTATATTGCTATTATTATTATTATTATTATTATTATTATTATTATTATTATTATTTAATTTGTTTTTTTAGCTGAGTTTTCAACTTAAAAATGACAGCTATTACAGCCTACCTAATTTGGGAGGGGAGGGGGATGGTGGGATCTTCAAATCTTTGCGTTTCAGACCATTTGTAATCATCTGACAAATGTCCAACTTTTTGATATACGTGTATTTTTCCCACGCGCAGAGCCGGCGAGTATTTATGAAATTCACTCAAAACTTGGTGAGAAACTCTTCTTATAGAAATCTAACGAATGTACTTTTTTGTTTTTTCAAAAAAATTCAAAATAGCGGATCACGGAGAAGGGGCAAATGATTCAAATTTTTCGTTTTTTTTTTTTTATTTTCAGAAATTTGATTTGCAACTTTCAAACGATTTGATTTTTTTTTGTAATTTTTTCACAATGAAAAACATTTTTCTTTCATTTTCTTTTATCTTAAGTATGTGAAAGTGTTCAAATCATATAACTGTTCATTTTTTATTGAAACAATAATTACTGAAAATGAAAATATTTTCTGAAATGTAAGAATAGCTATTCCAGTAAGTAAGTGTATGAAAAAAGATCATAATTTTCACATGAATTAAAACAAAAAATTAACATTCTTACCCTTCAATTTTATTTTTTTTTCGAAAATTAGAATTTCATCTTTCAACTCAGAGCGGCCAAAAAGAAAATAATTAAAATCTTCCAAAAGAAAAATCTACCATTTTTCAAAATTGAAGCCTTGAAAGGAAACTTTTTTTTGAATGGTGACTGTACTTCGTACGTACATGCACATCATGTTGCGCAAAAATGTAGATTTTTTAAATAAGCCCTGGTGCGTATAGTTTCTTACCAGTTCAAAAATTTGCCACTAACATAAGTACCAAAGACGTAGGTATATGTTTGAAATTGTGAAGAACTTTTAGTTCTCTTGGTCCCAATGTAAACAAATCTCAAAAGCCTTTTCTTATAAAAGCTTCTCTCGGAAAAATTTCTGCCTGCTCCCTGCATCCATACGTAATATGTACTATTGCCTAGATATTATGTAGAACAAGCTCACGTAAGCAAGCGTTTTTGTCACTGGTTAATGAGACAGGTTACACGTATAAGGTACGTGAACTATGCATATTCTCCATATTGCTTGATACGCCCATAAACGCGAAGATTTCTTTTTTCTTGGTGATAAATAGATAGGTAGTAATTCTTGAGATAGACTTTGTGAATACTGTATTTATATTTCATAGGTCATGAAAAGTCAACTTCAATATGATAACTAAGCACGATTCGATTTTGCTAAACAACAGTAGATGTTGTGTTGATGTTTTTTTTAATAAATATCGTGTTCATGAAGTAAGAAAGTGAAGAAAATATGTGCTTGAGTGAATTTTGCAAGAATGTGAAAAATACCAAAAGACCAAAAAGCGCGAAACGTGTATACTATGTTTCATTTTTTAAATTATCATGTAATTTTTTTCATTGAATTTTGTCAATTTCGATATTAAGGTGTACCTACAATATCCCGGGAAAAAAGATTTGATGAAATTTGATCAAATCTGATCAGCAAAATTTTAAGTATCGAACTTCATTAAGTTCAATCAAATGGAACAGTACATATCAGGTTTGATCAAAGTATATCTGATCATCTTTTTAATTGAATTCGATCCAGTCCTTTTTTTTTTTACGAGATATTTGCTATGGGAACTAGCACGTGTGTAGCCAGTTATAGGAGATTGAGAATCGTATTTATGTACTATTCGAATTTTTATACGGGCAAATTTTAATGGAAAGTAAACGCTACCAAAGTAGGTAGGTAATACCTTACAAAAAGTATAGCTGCCGAAGTATCTTGTTACATTAGAAAAATGAAAAAATAAATAAATAACGAAATAACGAAATAATTATTTTACAGTAAAAAATTAGAGTATAAATATGTGCGGTGTATATTTTTTGAAAATACCATACTTCGAGTACGTGTTTTCATCGACAATAAAAAATTGTTAGTGGCTGTACTAACGATATTTCACCAAACCATCTCGTTTAGGTAAAATGCGTTATCACGCCTCGGAACGTTTCCTTATTATAGGTACCTACAGCAGTTACTCACTTGTCTACTACTTATGCGCTAAATAACTAGGTATAGATGTGATGAGTTTTTACCATGATATACGTGAAGAAAATAACTAGAGATCATTTTTTTTTTTGACAAAGCCTAAATTTACTACTTGACATATCAGAAAATGTGATCATCGCTTTGCGTTAATGTTACATTAGTAAATAATTAAGTGGTATGCTTGACAACTTTTTCCTAAGTAGGTAATAATAGTTAGTCAATAAAAGCATGTAAGCAGGATTTTCGCGGAACAGATTGGAAGGGGAGAAAGTAGAAAATGATAAGAAAGCAAGAAGTCTACTTGTCGATCTTACTAATTTATTGATTTGGTGATATCGAATTGATTTTTTATTTTGTTGAACGATTATGATAGGCATGCTGTGCGACATAGGTGTCGGCTTGTACAAATTGTTGTGAATCCAATATAACTAATGAAAAATGCAAAAAAAAAATGAATCTATTCATCTATTATTTTGAAGAAAAATTATGCTAGTAAGTGTAAGTACATACTTATAGTCCTGTATTATGAGTAGAAAGAGAGGGTAAAATCAGTAGAATTACAAATAACAAATAACGCCACAAAGTAAATTCGTTTTTTGTTTTGTTTTTGTTTTTGTTTTTTTGTCAAAAGTAGAATAAATTGTTCTTTAAAATGTGGAAAAACTCTAATTTCGCCATGAAGTTGAATGGACTAATTCCATATTGAATAATAATTGAGTATGAATTTATTTTTATCTTTCGATTTTACATTTTCCCAGCTACTGCAACGCTATCATCAATTTTCTTCAACAGAAAATTTCCTGACCTAGATAACTTGCGTAAGTTTTGATGGAATGAGACGATTCTCTTTGAACTTGGTAGAGAAAGCCGTAACGTAGCTACTAGGTGTGGGTATCACTCGCGCTTCATGGAAAAAAGCTTCATTCTTACTGAATGATGTTTGCCTACCATTTAACCATATACCGGAGGTTTTGTCGAACCAGTAATATGTTATGCCTTTTCTCTTCGCTTCTCTCTTTTTTCTTTAATTTGTGTTTTTATTCAACTATTTATTTATTTATTTATTTATTTATTTATTTACTTATTTATTTTTATTATATTTCTGGCATCGCGAATAGATTTTTACACGTAGTTAGCTAACTATCTACTAACCCATATTAGTACGTATAAAAATAATTGTAGGCCATAGCAGTTGTGAAGAATGAAAAATATTGAATAGGTACCTATTGAGCCTTATTTACATACTATCTAATTATACGTAACTATACTCATTGTTTCTAATCCTTCAAGGGAATATGCGATTGGCGTTATAAATCGTCTGGTACCCACGTGTGATATCTGTACTGAAATTGAATATCTTCAACCATGGCTATGTACATATCCTAGATGTATACATTATTTAATAGTTACATAGGTATATCGTTGTAGGTCGTATATTTTGTAACTTGATTCGATAAAAATTACAGGTATATCTTTAGCCTAATATAGGTGCATGTCTGAAATTATTAGGCGAATGAAGGATACTTGAAATTTCATTACAATTGTTATTATTATTTTTTTGAATTATCTTTTTTTGTTCTTTTGTTGATTTCAATTTTTTCTGATTGCATATAAATTTAATGTCTCGATGTTACTATTGTTATACATACGTGTTTGTACGTGTATACAACTTATATTTAAGTAATTTGATTGTAACTTTCATCTGTGAGTTTTATTTTTAAGTCAAGTGTAATAAAAATTTTGGTGTTTTTCATTTCTGTACACCTGTTGTGTTTTTTAATGCCTTCATCTTTGAAGTCTCAACCAATCTGATATTTCAATTAACTTAGGTACAGGTTCACTATAGTTCGCAGGTCCGGATCCAGCAGACGAGTCACCGAGAAAATCTAGGCGGGCCACGATCATGTATTTGGGCCGATGAGATAAAAATTGGGCCTCTTTAATTTCTAAACTTTGAAAAAAAAAAAAGAACAAAAGAAATTCCATAATTCCGTAATTTGAAAAATAAGACAAAAAATTGGGCCGATCAATACTAAGTAGGCCGTTAAAAATGGGACTTCTCGGTAGGCCGCCGAATTTTCCTATTTCGGTAAACAGCCCTGATAGTTTGTTGAATTTCTCTCTCAATTTGCTGAACAAATAAAAATCACCAAAGGCCAAATCAGGGCGTAGGCTGCCACTTATTTATTGGGGTGAAAATTTTTTTTTAGCTTTTCAACGAGGACTCCCCCTTAAAGAGATAGGATTGCGTTGTTAATATGATTAATAGGTATTTCCTGAAGTAAGAAAATGAGTCATTAAGTATAGGCACAATTTTGTTATTTTTGTAATATGAAGTGAGGTGTAAAAAAATATTGATGGGGGGAGAGAGGTTGAAAAATGCTCCAGAAAAAAGGACCCGAGAAATTTTTGGGATGATTATCTCATATGCTTCATGAATAGATGTCAGTTCATTGAAATGAATATTAAATAAATTCACAAATAATGTTCCACATGTTCACATATTTCATCTAATTTTATGCAATCTTTTTTTTTTGAATTTACTTTTAGGCTAAATAAAAAAATGAGAATTTTTCAATAAAATTCAAAATATTGAAAGAAAATTAATATTTTTTTTGAAGTCACAAAATTTTTTGTTGGTTATAGAGTTTTTGCATAAAATTGCTTTTTATATCAGAAGGCATAAAAATTCCAAAAATTGTTGCTTCCAAAAAAATATTTTGAAAAGTAAGTAAGGCTAAGCATTTCGTAAAAGAACTGATCCCTTGAAACAGCCAATAAAAATTTTGGCTCCATATATACATTTATTTTCATTTTTTATTTTTTGATAAAAATTGACTTTTACATTGAAAAAAAAATGAAACTGTGAATAGATTTATTTCAGCACTTGGTTATTTCAAAACTCAACCTTGAAAATTCATTGTTCCACAAATAATAAACAAAATGTTTTCATTTACCTATATTAGTATCAACTAGGTAGTATGCTTATCTCCGTTTTCACAAAACTCAGTTGGAAGGTGGGTTTTGCGTGCTAAATTGGCTGTTACGTAAATCCGTATTTCCCTGTACTAAATGAAAACTTAATATTAAAAAAAACGGCATATCAAAGTAGCATTACCAATGATTTATTAAAGTGTATTTTATCCTATTGCGAAGAATGATATAAAAGTAATTTTTCGAAATGCTTATATTATTCCCTTTATTCCATCAAAATGTATTCATTATTGATACATAAAATTTTTCAACATGTACTTACTTATCAATTTTTTGCCCGACAAAATAATATCAAAAAAAAAGTTCTAAAATATTTTCAGTATTTCTTTCGCCATATTTATAACGTACGTTAAACTGCTAAGATTCAACGTAATTTTCAATATTACGTATGATGACATATTGTTGTGCAGCATCACGATAATGCGCGAAGCGATGTTTAGAGGCATTTTGCATAATTATGTAATCTGTCCATTGAAATATACCCACCGTCTAATCTTACTGTGATATAAAATAACGTTATAGATTCACGTGTATAGCGTATAGCTACGTAGGTACTTAAAATGTTCTTCAAGATCAACTTTATTAATCAAATGGCTGGTGCACTACCGCAAGAATGGCAAATTGCGTTTTTTCAAGATGTTGCTCATATAAATTATTGCAAACCTTACCATTACTACTGTTATGTAGAAAAAACCTCCACATTTTCAAGCTAGAGAAATCTTAAAAATTTCAGCGCGAAAAAGCAATGAAAAAAAATTGTAAATACAAATACGTATAATACTTATATATACATATATACGAGTACATTATTATAAAATCAACAAAAAATCTAATATTATAAAGATCAATAATATTATTACTTGCGGAAAATTTGGTTCTTTTTATCTTTTGGGAGAAAATCCAACTACTAGTATCGCCTTCTTTTCGAGGACAACCGATAAGCTGTAAGTCATCTGTCATCTCCTACTCTTATTTTCTATTTTTAATTTACAATTATGTGAAGTACTCGCACTTGAATAATAACGAATAAACACAGTAAAATACGAGAGGAAGACCTGGGACAGCCGTAGTTGACTTCAAATACGCGGTAGTAAGAGGCGAGTAAGCTAGCCACCAGGGCACCGCGCGAAGTTAGACTTGAAAAATTGGGATAATGCCAGACCCCCAGAGGTGGAAGAGTCAAATCTGTTTATTATTCGTAGGATCGTATCTTCATAATAAACTGGCGAGCTATAATCATCAGCCACCAGAATTCATTCTAAATCTACTTATTCAATCAAAGTATAATTCATGGAAAGGTGTGAAAGATTCAACACCTTTGAAGAAAATATATATATTTACAAGTCTTAACAATGAGATCATTTTTTTTTTCAAAGCAGAATCGTCTAATTCTGAAATATATTATACATATCGAAAACATTAAAAGATATTAGGAGGTATGCATGCATTGATGCGGTTCATAAGAGTCAATGAATATGTAAGCAAATTTGCATTGAAAGCATTCCTTCATTTTTTTTTTTTTTTTCTAACGAACTAAATAGGCAATTTAAGAGTAACTACTATCCACCTGAATAAGATTTAAGTGTTAGACTACGAATATTAGATGACTGTATGCATTATCACATGCGACGCAACTTAGAATCTAATATCATAGGTACCTATGTATAATTATGTGGTTGTAAATTAAAAATACCTAGTTATATGAAAGTAAAAAAACTCATTAGGCAGGATAAGAAAGGGGTTGAAAATTGAACACACAAATAACCGGACCTACGAATATAAAATATTTAAACATCACAAAAACGCCAACAGTCAATAGATATCCTTAGTTAAAGATAATCTCCAAATAGATAGGGGTCTTTTAAATGTTGTCATCTGGCAGTGTTCCTTTCCTCCAATCAAAAATACGCATAAAGGCGGAGTAAATGGCTGACCATCGTAACGACCGGCGCTACAGGCGCGATATTTTCGCTTTTTTTCAGGAACATTTGCATTACCAGCGCTAGTTAGAGGTAGTGATTTAGGAGGCTTAGGTCTTAATTCCGTCATCTCGTACTTATCGGAAAAAGAACCGCTTTCTTCTAATAAACTGTCGGCAGGACTGTTTAGCTTCACGTAATCTCCTCGACTTATTTTTTCTTCAACCGGAACTTGTTGTCGAGTTGGCGTGAAATAATTTGGATTCGAAAACGAAATTACAGAGTCTTTGTTCGGAGTTTTTGCTTTATCGCTGTTCACTGCATTCAGTCTATTATTGGAAGATATGAGTTTGTGGATATTTTCGCAGCTCGCATAATCGGAAGTTATATCAGGAGACGGCTCGTCTGGAGTCACCAGAGGGTTAGCAAAACGGACTGTATTAGCCGAAGGATAACTTCGACGGTTACGATGCTGGTTAGGATACAGTCGTTGATGGACAGCGTAGAATTCTTCGGAAAAAGCAAGCACAGGAGCCTCTTCATTTTCTAAATATACCAGTTTAGCTGCGTCCGAAGGTGTTAACGGTGTATTCACTAAAGAAGACAAGTCACGCCTCATAAAATTACCAGAGCATTGATTATTCTTGGTGCGAATAGCGCTGACCACATCGTCAGTTAGACGATTCATTTCTTCGTTGGTAGTCTCTTCGTTGGCATTATTAACGCTCTCATTACTACCCAACGCGTGATAACTGCAACGTCCATTTTGAGCGAAGCGTGACAGATTCATTTGCGAGAGTTTTGAAATTTCTTTTAAGAAACTAAGATTACAACTGTTCGGTGTTGAAGCTTGCCGACGCGGAGGTACCATTACGCCTTGCGCGGCCATCGGCATATCAGACAGCCGTGAAATGTAAGATGAAGAGGTCATGCTATAATCATTCTGTTTGGCAAATTCATTTGGCGAATGCTCAAAATCGTTACGCGACGCCGATGGAGAGTGGACTGAAGTCGTGTTTTTAACGCTTCCATCTAGTAGTATTAATTCTGATATCGTAACTGCGCAACATTCTGAAATCGGACGAGGTGAAATTGCGTCTGTTTGAATGCGTTGCCAGGTCTCTGTTCCTTAAAAAACAAATCATATAGTATATAGTTTAGTACACTATTGCACCCAATAAATGATCTCTGAAGAACATTATCGCGCCTTAAATTAACATTCTTGCAACCGCTCCGGGTGCTGAAGTAAAGTTTTTTCATTCGGTTGGTAACACTAGCTATGTAGAGTCCGCAGGCGAATTTTATGTCGGGTATAAAAATTTTCAAAAAAGCTCAACTCTTAGTGTAATATTAGAATTCCAAAGCGATTTCAATTTTTCAGAACTTGATTTTCAAGAGACACTCTGAATACTAGTTCCGCCCGCATGACTCAAAAAACGATTTAAAAACAAAAAAAAAAAAACAAAACAAAACAAAAAAAAAAACAATGAAAACATTACCCATGCCAAAATTGTAAAACGTTCAACATCTCTCCCTGATACGTTCAGTTTTTCGTAGAATGTAAGAACAATTTGCGAAATAATTCGCAATTTTGAAATTTATAAGAATGCTAGAACGATTTTTAATCTTCAAAAACGCTTTAAAATTTCATGAAAGAGTGTCGCATTAAAGTGACAAAAAATTATAAAAAATTTGCAATAATCAAACTTATAGAGCAGAAAAGTCCCCACAACGATTTGGTATTAATTTTCTTTTACGATGCTTCATTCGGTAGATATTACCGAACATTTAACATTATACAAAACATGACTTCACCTAATTCATATTTTTGTAATGCCAAACTTGGAATCGCGTGAGGTCGCATTATTTTACGTTCAAATTTCTGACGGTTTACCCAAGTAACCACTACATACCTACTCATCTATTCATTCGCAAAACTTCGAGTCTGACAGTAAATTAAGATTTAGGTTATTTATGTACGTATTCTTCGAAAAAATGTGACTTCATGATAAATTATACTTCTTCACGGTCAACATACTTACTTTCAAGGATGACCAACTCTACTCATTTTTATGTTGTAAATAATAAAAATTACGTGACGTGACGTTACTTTATGTTCAATCGACTTCAAAAATCATTCAACTGTAGAGACTTACTCAATCTACCACTCCCCAAAATTTGCTGTCCGTTTGTCAAGTTTTACTCTACTTGTAGCGAGAGAACAAACTTCCACAAAAAAAAAAGTGAACTTTGGCTAAATTACACTTCCCCAAGTTGAAAAACTAATAATCGCTGAAAGTCTACCTACTCTGCTTATCCTCCCGATTTGGTGTTAATCGCTTTCAACCTACGCCCCACCATTCTTCCAACTTTGGTTTCAATCAGTGGACTTTTACTTGAGTTCTTGAACCTTGCGTTTCATTTATCCAGCCCAGTTCTGATGAATTTGAAATCTTATCATTTATAAAGCTACATTCCGTCACAACTTTCTTTTTATCTTTCAATCATTCTGTTCAGTTTTTCCTAACTTATCATGAGAAAACCAAAACAGTTCATTTCACGCCTCCTCACACTAGCTCAAGTCAAATCACCTCCAAAAAGTAATGAGCTCGTTTAAGGCTCCACTACCTCCACCCTTCTTTCAACTTTCAATTCCATCCATCCAGTTTTACTCGAGTTACGGTGGGAAAACGGAATAGCCTCAACTCATAGCTCCAGACTTCTACTAGCCTTATCTTTCCTTCAACTGTGCTTTCAATCTATTAACTTTTGCTCCAGTTATCGCGTTAGAACGCGAAGAAATAAAGAAAGAAGGAAAGAAAGAGAGAAAGAAAGAAAGAAAGAGAGAGAGAGAGAGAGAGAGAGAGAGAGAAGCAAATAAAGAAACTGAGTGAACGCAATAGCGGAATTCAGCTGGTTTACTTAGCGCATAATACTGCTTTTTTTCAACATCATGCAAAGAGCTAAAAGTGTCTCAAATCTCGATGAAAATGACATACTTAGTCGAATGCAGCGTTTCAAATCGCATATTATAGTAATGCAAATTTGTGTTCCTTAATTCCTAATTAGGTAATTTTTTGAAGAAAAACTCATGAAAAAAAGCGTAATTTTCTCAAAAGTGACAACTTTCAACGCGATTGTAGAGACCCAAATTAAGTGATTTCGAATGCGGATGAAAATGACATAGTTTGATTTAGCGTCTCAAAATGCGTATTGCATATAAGTGCTAACATGATTTCTCCAAACCTTTTTTTTTTTGGGTCACTTCAGCAAAAAACAGTTATGTCTTTGGAAAATGACACTAATTTGAGAATATGCTTGGTTGGCGTTTGAAACTGTGTTTGATACTAATTCAACTAAATATATAAACAACATACCTATAAAAATTTCATGAAAATCGAAGGAATTTTTTTATTATTCTACCCAATGTACATATAACAGAGCCTATTCAAAGGATTTTTTGCAGGTACGCAGAGTGTGAAAATCTCAAAATTCATGTGTGCTCCCCCTTCCCAAAAATTATGGCATGAACTGAAAATCGAAGCATTAGAAAACTTAAAAATTTAATGAAAAGTTAATTTTAACTGCATGAGCGTTATCAACTCATGAAGTGAAAAAACACCAAGTAATTAAGGTGGAGATATAATCACTTCTCACTGAACTGCATTCAGCGCTCGCATTTTAGCAGCTAAACCATATAGCGCTGATGTCGAACGCATGATTAGTGCGAATAATATTTTTTTTTTAAAAAGCATCCGTAGTTCGATAAATTGAGAAACCAAAAATTCATATCTATTCATTCGTACCAACATGCCAGTGGTAGAAAAATGGAACCACCAACCAGCTATAATCGTATGGATAAAAAATAGAAATCAACGCGTGAAGGATAATACCGAAAGGAAAATCGCAAAGTTGGTAGATAAACACATATTTGAACAGGCGGTGACTGCGAATGTGAATAATACAGAAATTTTTTAACTGATCGCTGATTTTATTTTTTGGAACTACGCAAATTCTGTTTTGCAGCTGCGCAACGAACTTTTGGAACTGCGCAAAGCATGCGCAGCTGCGCCTTAGAATAGGCACTGATATGATATACATATATATGTATGTATACCTACGTATATGTGCTATTATAAATTATTACGATATTCATATGACACTATACATGAAATGAATAAGCATTAGGTATGTACCAACCGAAATGAAATCTCCATAATTCATTGATTAATTCGCCATTTCTTTCGCCTCCAAATATTAACATCGAACTGGGTAATTTACAAGCTGCGTGACTATGCAGTGGTCCTGGATTGAATTTGCATTTGACGGGGAACCATTTTTTCGTATCTAAAAAAAAAAAAATAAAAAATAAAAAAATAAAACGTGTTTGATCGAAGTCTAGCATTTCGAAGAGGGAGAGATAGTGCATGGAAGGGAGAAGGTATTATGAAATTAATAAAGTTAACATTAATGTGAACGATGTGTAGCGTGTAAGCTCTTGACGATATAGGGAAACCTGGAAAAACCCGACGCTTGATATAGCGTTGCTCAGTTCCGTTTCTACGCTCGCAAGATACAATTCGACGGGTTTTTCGAGTCGTGATTAGTTTAAATTATGGCGTACTAACATTTTTTCGACCTAGCCCCCCTCGGGTCGGAGGGGCTGCAGTGCGTCTTTTGTTTTTTTTTGTTGTAACTATGTTTTAGCGTGTAATCACTCACGTCAAATGTACGCGGTCCTAAATAAATAGTTTTTTAGTGTCGATATAAATTGTTTTAATTAAAATTGAAATGTGGTTGCTGCAAATACGTTACGGAATACCACAGATGAAATGAAAAAACGAAAAAAGTTTAAGTACATGTTTAACAGCATTTTTGACAAATTAAATTTGAGAATTTTTATAACGCACGTACAGTATTACTCAAAGTTCTGACCATAATTATTTTGAGTAGCGTGGAGCAAATTTAAAAATTATATCACTGTATAACACTTTTTCACTCTAAAGGTTCTAATTCAGTAGGAACTTTACCTAGGTCCATTTCGCTGGCCACCCATAGGAATAAATGAGAAAAAGACTAACGTACATACATTTATCTATCTGCACTGATTTATAATCTCTTTACTCTTTCAAATTTATACCTATGCATTCATTATGATTCACATTCCCAAACTAATTTCATGTTTTATTTACTTTTTAGCTGAGTTTTTAATAAAAAACCAAGGCGGTACCTATTACATTCTGTCTGATACTAAAATCTGTGTAACACACAAAATTCCTTAGATATTTTATCGAAGGGCAATTTTGTTGAAATTGTTTTGAGGGCCAAGGGAACTCTACTATTTATTTGATACTGTAAAAAAGCCGAACAAAATGTTAAAAAGCTGCGTACCATAAATACACTAATGTTGCACATAGCTCAAAATAAAATTTTTACTATAATTCTTAATCAAAATTCAAGCTGAGAAACTGTAAAACTGTCAATTTTCTTTGAGTTGATTTGATTTGGGTAAATATGATCAGAAAAAAATCAAAATTTTGGTCTTGGAAAGGATGACATTGGCCACCAAGCCACCCACCCCTCTCCATCATTCATCTACGCTGCTAACAACTGATGTAACTTAATAATTTATAATTATTCCATATTTACTTATATCAAAACGCCACAAATCAGAACGTTCATTTAAATCGGTCATTCCTCCATAAACCCACATATTATCATCATGTAATACAGAGGAGTGCTTGTGTCTAGCCGGTGGACTGTTTTTTCCATCAATTATCAAATGCCATGATTCTGTATCTACGAATAATGTATGTACATTGATTAGTTTACGCAGTTAGATATATTTTTTAATTCATTCTAAATTATGATACCTGCGTATAGATAATATACGTATTTATTATTCAATAACTCTAGTTGATAGTATAGGTACATGAGCATAAAATTTAAAATGTCTACCAAAATGAAAAATCCAAAGTTCGCTGGACGATCCACGCAAATCGCAATATCCGCCATACACTAAGGCTGAACCACAATGTACTAAAGTTGTATGTCCACGCCTGCCTTTAGGTACACTTGCGCCTTTTTGACCTTTCATTTTTCGCCAAATATTTTTCTAAAAAATTATCATTTCTATGTTAGCAAGATTTTTCACTAGTAGATACTCTATCAGCGCGTTAGTTTAGACATCGTGGGTTTCACTTTGCATGGAATTTCCACTCGGTGATTAAGATAGTGAAACTGGCAGTTGATGAAGTTCATTCAAATTAGCAAAAGGTGGTAAGTATTTTCGAAGTAAAAACACTATTATTGAGACCATAGCCTCACCATTGTAAACATTATTGCAGTTTACGTGGTTGAAAATTGATTTATGATTCAATCGATAAAACAATATTTTTACATTTATATGTGCTAAGCACTCTTTTAAAATTGATACATCAGATGAACGAATTATTTATTTTTACGTTCATTTGGTGATTATAACTGTTGAACATATCTATAATAAATTTATAACTGCGATGTCTGCTTCACATTTGAGGAGACCAATTAATGTGTAGAAGGGCGGCATCATATAATTATGAAATCAATGCGCGTGGGAAAACTGTGAAAAAGTATTTTGTGTGTATCATTTCCTTGATATAAATCATCATTCACACATTTAATTTTGTGTAAAATATATAACTTCATCAACTTCAATTTATCATCTAAATTAACATTAAACAAATACAAATGAACAACAACAAATAAAAAAGAAACGAAAAATTCAAATTACCATTTACCCGCCAAAAAAGTAAATAATGATCAAAATTATAGGTATACCTTTATAAGTACACTTTTCTTCCTCCGATATGAAAACATGACATGACTTTTTATTAAATAGTTCTATAATTTCCAATGATTAACACTAAGAAATATTTTTTCAAATAATAAAGAATTTTTGATTTTCAACATTTGGCAACCCTGCTTCTCCAAATAAGCTTCGTTTCCAAGAAACTGAATATGGCGCGTTGGTTTACTCCTCAAGTACTACAAGATAGGCTACCTACCAAAGAGATTGGCGATGGACAGTTCTGACCATTCCCTCGTAAGTCCTTACCTCAATGCATTCATCCTTTTTACACATTCCTTACCTCAAGAGATGTTTTTTTTATAGAAAAATCTTACCACAATACATACCTAAAAGCTACATTCCTCACCTCAACTTATCCTTTTCGTACATGAAGGAAGGAAAATAGCTCGAAATTTTGTTTTTTGTCCACATGTGGAACTTTTTGAGAAACTTTTTACTCATAAAATCTCTTGTTTCTGCCAACTCTCCTCATCAAATTAACTTGGAAAGATCAAACTTTGCATATGGAGTCATAACTAAGAATACGATTAATATGGACACATACCAGGTGTCTATTGGATTCGGGTACACTAGAGCGCTAAAATCCCTAACATAATGTTGTTAATTATAATTATTACATAAATGGGTACACTATATGAGATCCATGAAATATAATAATTCAAAGCTAAGAATTTTGAGATTTTTCATGTTATTAACGAGGCAACCAAGCGCGTATTTAAAGTTATTCGAATTAACTGAATAGCCATTTTAGGGAATTTCGCGCTTGAGGGTACCCGAATCGAATAGACATCCAGTATAATCATTGTGAATGAGAAGTAAACTATATCCCAATTCACTTTCACACCTGATGTTGGATGTGAAGAGGAGAGAAAAAAGGTATCGATCTCAAAATGTGGTGGGAGTACAAGAAAGTTCAAATTTTTTTTGCGGTGTAATATGATAAAATGAACACAAATAACTATTAAGTATTGTGATTTTTGAAACTCAAGTAAATTTGGAGGGCTATTGGAGGGAAAATTATTACATGAAACTCCATGAATCTTCCATGCATCTCCACCAAATCGACTTACAGAGGTCAAACTTTATATGTAAAGTTAGTTGATCATCAAAATATGGTCTTTAGTATTTGAGTCAAAATCAATTCAAATTGGCGAATCATCAAAATTAAAGAATAATCCCAAGTTGCTAAAATTTGAAAAATATGGACTCACATGATTATTTGGAGACAAGAAAAACTATACATATTCTAAATTTAATTTCACAAGCGCTTTCGGAAAGAATAGGGCTCGAGTTTTCAAACTTGTTAGTAGGTATGGCCGGTAGAAATGAACTGGTGAGCCATGTCAGGTCTGAACAAGCTGAAGTTAAAAACTCAGCTTCAATAATGTGACATGGTTGCTTACGTTTTTTTTTTTTTTTTTTTCGAATAAATAAAAATTAAAAATTTCACCAAGCTAAAATTATCATTATTGGAAAAAAAAGTAATAAAAAATACAAAACTCGCATAAATTCCAATCATTTATACGAGAGTACTTATAAAATACGCACTTTTGAATCATAAATCCATAAGGGTGTTTCATTTCCTGCGGAAAACCCAACTCGCCACCGAAAACGTAAATATTATTGCGAAAAGTGACCGCGGTATGCTCCTGCAAATTGGGTGGTAAATCGCCGCTCGGTTTCAACAGTTCCCATTCGTTGTTTCCTTTATTTGCATAAATAAGAAGCAAAAATTGATTAGAATAATTGCATCAATTAGGTAGATAAGTACATAGGTATGCAATTTTAAAATAAAGACAGAAAATTGAATTTATTGATCATGTAACGGGTGCGTAACTGCGTACTTGCACCGTTACGTTAAGTAACAAAGCAACAACGTTCGCTGAGTGCGACGTCGATGTCGCAACGCGCTTATAAACTCAGAGGACATTGTTGTTAATTACCGCGAACAAAGGAACGAACTAACTACTCTCTATTCTTTTTGTTCGTACGGTCGAATCTTTAATCTTTGGAAGATCACTGCCTTAGGAGCGAACTACATCTGTTCAAGATAAAAACGACCAAATCACACCGAGCAAACACGCACGTTTTTGAGTCTGCTAGTCGCGTATGGTTGAAAACGGGCAAATTTCGCGTTAAAAGTAAAAGGCGTTTCACACTGGTACAAGATGATATTTCTTCTGACTAAATAAGAGGGAAAGAAAATCCGAAAAATTAGAATGAATTTAGATGAATTTTTTAGGTGAAATTTTCGTATTATAAAATAAAGAGCAAGGATCTTGAAAATGCATTCATGTAAATATCATTTATAAGGTCAACCCTTCCTTCCTATTATCGTGCAAGAATCAAAAAAACCCAACTCAGGTCTCCTCATGCCACCTCACGCCTGATCACCTCCAAAAACTAATCAGTTCTGAAGCTCTATTACCTCCACCATTCTTCCAACTTTGGTTTCAATCTGCCAAGTTTACTTGAGTTCTTGAAAAGTCAAGTATAATAAGAGAAAACATGGCGTCACGTTTTAAGGAACTAAAAGACCTTGACTCACGCCCTATCACGCTATCACTTCTAAAGGACACCTAATTCCAAGACTACTACGTCTATTCTTTCAACCATACATATCACATTGTCATAAGCATGAACAAAAAAAAACTTCAATTCATGCTTCCTCACGCCACCTCACATCCAGTCACGGCCTACAGGAGATTCCACGCGTAGTTACAAACCTCAAATTAAGTAATCTTTCAATTTTCAACTCTATGCATTATGTTTTACTCAAGTTATTGTGCGAGAACGAAAAAACCTCAAGTCAACCCTTCCTCACACCAACATCAAAAACTGACTAAAACACCTCGACTCAAGTCGCGTCACACTGACTCACATCCCCTCACCTCCTGCTACTTCTATGAAATTTTACTTCATTTATCACGTGGCAACTAAAATACCTCGACTCATGCCCCATCACGCAAAGTCACGCTTCAATAAAACGTGAGGTCACACAAACTTGTGTTCCTACAACATATACCAGGTGACTACTTGATTCGAGCACCCGAGCGAAGAAATTTGCATTTCATTGATAAATGCTTTTAAGTATTAAATAAATATAATTTATGCCATTTATTCTTGCTAACATCATTCAAATATATAATTTATTTTTACCAGAAAATGATTTTTGCGCTTAGGGTGCTCGAATCAAGTAGTCACCCGCTATAAAATTTACCCATATTAGAACGTGAGCTGATTCAATGAAACGTGAGGTCATACAATCTCACGTTCTAAATCAAGCCTGCTCACACCAACCCACATCTGATTACTTAATCAAAAACTAATCACACAAAATTAGATGATAGTAGTGGAATGAGCGAATGACGCTTGGTCGAGCATCATACATACGTGTACAACATTTTCAGTCCATTTACTGGACGTTTTTTGCAAGCTTTTTTTCGAACTTTATGGAGCTTTTCGTGATTTTCTTTGCACAATCATGCACATTTACCACCCAATACCTTCCGAATTTTGCTTTAGTTTTCCCTCTCTACTGAGCAGTTTTCGCAAACTCGCTTGCACAAAAAACCTTACATCTTTTTAATATACCTTGCGTCCAAGTGATTCGGGTATAATCAAGGCAAAAATCTAAATTTGTTGATTACATAATAAAAGTTAAACTACAATTTCTAATAAATCAGAAATTATTTTTAAAAAAATCAAATTTAAACAATTGGGAAAGAGATTTTTTCGCCGATTGTACCCGAATCACTTGAATGCACGGTATAGAAGAAGGTAGAAGATGGAAGAAGATTCTTCCTTGTATACCTATTGCTCAAAATCTTCTATTTTAAATTTAAGATTTTCATTTTTTTGTTTTATGATAACTATTTTGCGTTCAAGTTTTTTGTTTTCATTTGAAAGATCACCAACTTTTTCAGATAATGGTGGCATTTCGTTAGTTTTTTTAGTTAGAGATTTTATTTTTTGTACATCCTTCATCAGAGACTTTAAATCTTCAATCAAGTTTAATACAGATTCTAGTAATGTATTCGTTTCCCTGGTCATAATGACGATTTTCGTTCCCTAAAATCACGCACGTACTTGTCTATGTCTACAGCGATTTTAACTCATCTTCAATAATTACTTATAAACAATGATGGCTATGCCAGTAGTAGGCACACTCCTGGAAAATTTGTGTGCATTCCCCTTCCACTCATTCCATCATTTAAGGAGTGTACTCCCACTCTTTTTTTAAAGAAGGAAGTGCAACCATTTGTACTACTCACTCTTGGAGTTTTCACTCCTTTCCTTTTTTCTTGAAGTGTTAGTGAGAAGCAATCTAGCATTGCCACTAATAGCTGAAAAACAGACATAGTAGTTTTTTTTTTAGAAAAGGGAATGAAAAGATTTTTAAATATTAGATTTAACATCACAAAAAAATGCGTATCATGAGCTACGATTGCAAAAAATAAATAAAATTTCATTTCATCGATATTTTTTAATTTTTTGTTAAAATTTCTATGCTACATCAGCATTGTAGGGACTAGTAGAGTAGTCGAGTAAAATAACAAATTATTGTCCGCACATTCTTAGAATTTTTGAAGGAATCAAACCATGGAGATGATACCTGAATGCTGCTTTCGTACTTACACGTTCTGTTTTTTCAGAACAAATGAAATTGAAATATAAATTTTATAACATTAAAATCTTCAATCATGTTAATATAAGAGTTGAAGTGATGTCCATCACTGGACTATGCACTAAGTAGACTGCTAAACGATACTAATAAGAAACACAACCACTCGCTTTAGTATCTGGTAACGAATTTCATGTTGGTATAATCATTAATAAATCACAAACCCAAATCATATTTCCAAAAATCTTTTAATGGCACGTTTCCATTACGTCCTGCAAGCAAATAAAGGTTGTTTCCCAATAGTGTAACACTGTGCTTTGAGCGACTACAAGGACTTGCTTTATTTCCTTCGTATACAACCGAGCTCCACATCCTGCCGCAGTGCAAACCTAAACAAGTATAAACAACCTACTTAACATAAGAGAGATACAGAAGTGTCAAATTAGGAAAGGACTGGTAAATCATAAGAGTAATACACTTATGTGTAAGTATACGCGTACGACAATGCGAAAATTAATTATTAAATTAATGTACTACCTATATCAGATACCTACTTTAGGTATATATAGGTAATGACTAATGAATATCACAAACTGACTTTTTATAAATGAGCATGCAAAAAAGAGTGAGTCATGTACACCAACATATCCAAATTTTAGCTTCCTGCGTGCATTCAGAGTGGAATTAGAGAAAAATACGACCTTTTGAGGGCTTTTTGAGTCAGAATAAGAAGTATAGTGTATCTCAAATTCACCGTCACGAAGGAGAAGGGGTTATTGATCTAAAAATGTGGTGGTGGTGGTACATGAAATGTCGAAAATTTTTGATTGTGGAGTCATAAGATAAAATGAGACCAAATGAGACTAACTTATTCTGATTTTTCCTTCCCAAGTTAATTTAGAGGAGAATTTAAACGAAATCTGATTTTAAAACATCTTCTGAAGAAACGACTAGATATAATTTCCCCAATAACAGAATATATTTAGTAGATCCTGATATTCTTAGAACACTATTAAATTACAACAGCACTTTTACAAATGTATTTTTATTTTTCAAGTTTTAGCAATTCATCTAATTTATTTGTGTTGTTTCATGTTTTGTCACATGTTTCACTAGAAGGTACTTGAAGAAAGAAACAGACGATCATAAAATATTATTTTGCAAATTAAACTCAAATGTCAGTTAAACTAAGAAAATGGAAACCTTTTTTAAAAATTTAATTTTGTTGAAATTAAAAATTGTTTTAAATAGGTAGATCGAACATTTTTGTTTACTAATATGTAAGTATGAAAGTCAACCAGGGCACTACAAATGGATGTGGTGAGGTACTGTATTGGTGAGACCAGTTTGCCTTCCTTGCGAATAAAAAAATGTGGTCACACCTTGAGAAACATAAATTTTTAATGGGGAGTATATCATTGGGATTGGGGTCTAATACGACCCATCTGGTTTTTAATGGGTAACTACTCCAGCCAGTAAGACCTGACTTCAACTCAGCGAGTGCAGTGAGAGAAGAACAGTAAAAACTAAAAACGAGTGAATAAATTCAAGATAATAAATATCATTTAACGATCTGAACAATGTAATCACAAAAGAAAATGCTTCAATCAAACGTTCGAAAACGTACTTCTACCAAATTGCTATATTGTTTGTAAAAGAAAAGTATGCAAACTAATTTTACCCTAACGCTACAGTCAAAATTGTTGCTCAAATAGGGCTAGCGGGTTGTTAAATAATCATTATAATGACTGGTCCATGTTCTAATTGGTCATACGTCACGCCTGTAACAACCAATCAGCAAGTTGGAATGTTATAAATTTACCTCGACTAACTCATAAAATAAAAACACAAATCAGCTGATGATTCAAATCACAAACGAATTTTAGTCGTTCACTGAAAACTGAACGATATTATTTAGGAAGGTAGAAATGAAACTACCTACATTTTATCACATTCTAGCGTTATGATTGGTCATTACGCACGTAACATATGACCAATTAGAACATAGACCAGTCATTATAAATACTTTATTACTTCAAGACAAATCGCGGTAAGACTTATAAAGTATTACTAATTGTGGTGACACTGTATATTTGTAAACATATTAGATATTGGTAGTACCCCTCTACGATTGATATGTTCATGATTACTATGTTCTTGTGTGCATTTATTTTATTTTAATAATATAACCATTATAACAAATAACTACGATGTATTTCGTATTACTTCGGAATATACAAATATAACATATGGCGACGAGGAATAAAAACCAAAGACGTCAAAAATCTCCTAATCTACCTCCAGCTCCATAAGTATCTGAAAATCACAGATCTAACGTGGCAAATTGATAAGTTTCATTTTAACGAATTTAAAAAAGAAAACGAAGAATTTCGTTATTATTTGCAAAGATTCGAGCTCGAAATTTTCGTTGCGGGATTATCAGGTGAAGTATCTTCGAAAAAAATGGCTCGCTGTAACCTGTTGCTGAAATCAATTGGAGCTGATATTTCTCAAACAGTAGTTGACCAGTTCGATCCTCATCGCTCACTTTTTGAAGTAGACTACGACGAAATTATAGAATTTCTCCAGCAATATTTTGCACCTAATACTTCGTATTTATGAGAACGAGTTCGTTTTCAAAATTTAAAGCAGAAGAATGACTAAACGGTATCTCAATACTTATCTGATCTTCGTTCTGCCGCAGTTAGCTGTAAATTTAAAACTACATTGGAAGAACGTTTACGCGACCAATTCCTCGTAGGTTTACATGATCTAGATATGCGTGAGGAGATCTTTAAAAAGCACCCTGAAGATAATGCAAAACTCAACAATATTGTGAAAACTGCTCTGTTAGTTGAAGGAGCTAAACAACAAAGGAAGGAATTTTCCAACACGATCCAAAAATTACGTCGGTCATCAATAAGGTACATAAACGGAATTTTTCTCTTAATTAGAAAAGTCAACGAGTAATTCCCACAATAAAGTGCATGATGATGAAAATCACAAGCGTAAATGTCTTCGTTGCGGCCGTAATCTACATGTTAATGGTAAAGAAACCTGTTCGGCCTTAAAAAGCGAGTGCCGAAGATGTAAAAAAGTTGGTTATTGGGATTCGGTATGTCGTACAAAAATGGAGTTGAAACAATCTTCGAGCAAAAAAGTGAATGGTGTTACAATGAGAAGCTCCAGTTCCGAATCATCGCTTGATTTTAATCATCTATATAAGATAAGTGACGGCGTCAAAGGTCAGTTTATCGTTTCTGTTACATTGAATAAAGTCAAAAATATTAATATGGAGTATGATACGGCAGCAGATCGGTCAATTATCTGCGAAGCACTGGAAAGAACTTGGTATGCCAAAGTTAAAGCCTACAAATGAATTACTCACATATTCGGGTAACATAATAGAGACTCTAGGTGAAGTAAAATTAAATATAGAAAAGTCAAAAAGCTACAGTAGTAATAGCGAAAAATGGAGCGTCATTATTTGGTCGTGATTTGATAAAAACATTCAATTTAAAACCTCGACTACGGTGAAACAAGAAGTTATCTAAGAAATTAAACAATCGTTATCTGAAAAATTCAAGGGAAAATTTACCGATGAAGTTCCAAATATAATGAGTGAATTTCAAGATGTTTTTGATGATAAAATCGGCACGGTAAATAATTTTCGCGCAAAAATTCGTTTAGGTGAAGATGCGCCAACAAAAATTTTTCGTCCCAGACCAGTGCCTTTTGCCTTGAAGCAGGCTGCTGATATTGAAATTTCTCGACTTTTAAAAGAAGGAGTTATTAAACCAGTGGAGGCAACTGAAAAAGAAATACAATTCGCTTCTCCAGTAGTCTATGAGTAAAAGTCAGATGGGCGAGTACGGATGTGTGCAAACTATAAAGTAACAATAAATCCGTACGTACTAATGGATCCTCATCCGCTTCCAACATTCGAAGAAGTTACTTCCAAATTGAACGATTTCAAAGAATTTTCAAAAATTGATTTGAAGGATGCTTATCTTCAGATACCAGTTGATGAAGAATCGCAGAAATATCTGGTAATTGCCACGCACAAAAGCTATTTTACATACAATAAATCACCTTTTGGCTTGCATTTAGCGCCGGAAATATTCTAAAAATATATGGATAACTTATTGACTGGTATACCGGGAGTTAAATGCTATCTCGATGATATTCTTACAGGTGCCAAAAATCGAAATGAACACCTAAAAAAACTTCGAAAAATATTCGAAACGTTACGAAAAGTAGGTCTACGTACGCAAAAGGAAAAGTTATAATTTATGTGTGAAAAACTCACATTCCTGGGTCATTCGATTAATAAAAGTGGGATTCATGCAACAGAAGATCGAATCGAGGCGGTCAAAAATTTGCCTAATCTTACGAATGTTAGTGAATTAAGATCATTACTGTGGGCAATAAGCCAGCTGAGCCGTTTTGTACCTAATCTACAAAGCTTATGCTCTCCACTCCATAAGTATTTACAAAAAAATACTCAATTTTCCTGGTCCAAAGCTAAAAATGAAACGCTCGAAAAAATTTGGCAAGCTGTGAGCTCAGCAGTTTCCCTAACCTATTTTAATAAAAACCTTCCTATTTTCATAGCAACAAATACTAGTGAAAAAGGAATAGGTGCGGTATTGATGCACGTATGCGATGGAGTACAGAAGCCTATAGCAGTGGTTTCCCATGTCCTAACAAAAGCTGAAAAAAATTATTCAACTACTGATAAAGAAGCATTAACGATTATGTTTGCTGTAAGAAAATTCTACCAATATATCGCTAGTCAACGTTTCACAGTTTTATGTGATCATACGCCATTACAACATATTTTTGGGGAAAAAGATTCCTTGCCAAAAATTGCAGCTTGCAGACTTGTTAGTTGGGCCATACTATAATTTTTTCCCACAGAAAAACAACAAAAAAATAAAAAGACAAAAAACTTGAAATTTTGAAATTTCATCTCAAAATTTGGAGGTTTTGGGAGCCGAAAGTTTCCAATTTTATGAAAATGTATACTTCAAATTTATGCTTATTTCTTAATAGAGTATAAGTGCACAACATAATTTTTCGAAAAATCGGGTATGACAACATCAAAATTCACAACAGCAGTTTGTTTGCATTAATGTCTGCGTACTCCACCTATCCTCCAAAATTTGGTGTCAATCGCTTTCGACTCAAGTACCGTCACGTCATGTCACGTTTAATCACATCCACTCACATCCAAAAAACACTTAATTCCAAGACTTTTACGCCTTCTCTTTCAGCCATCCTCACAACATTCTAATAAATTTTTGATATGAAAGGAAAAACCGTGACCTCACGTTTCATTGAATCATCTCACGTTCTGATAAATTAGATATCTGATCATTTATAACGCTCAACCATTCCTTCCTGCTATCATGCGGGAACCAAAAAACCTCAAATCATGCCTCCTCACGCCACGTCACGCCTGATCACTCACAAAAACTAATTAGTTCTAAAGCATCACTATCCTTACCCTTCCACCAACTTTGAACTCAATCCATCAAGTATTATTCAAGTTATCGTGGGAGAATGGAAAAACCTCAACGAATGCCTCCTCACACAAAAACTCACGTCCGATCACCTCATAAAACTAATAATCTATCAAACTATGCTACCCCCAACTTCTTTTATCTTTTAATCATTCTGTTCAATTTTTCCCGACTTATCATGAGAACACAAAAAAGCTCAACTCACGATGTCCCATCATGCTCAAACATTAATTGACTTTAATGATCACTAACCTTACACTTCTTCCATCTTTCAATTCAATCTATCAACTTTCATCTCAGTTATTGCGCGAGAACCAAAAAAAAAAAACTTCAACTCACGCAAACTCACGTCCGATCACGTCCAAAAACTAATCAGCTCTTGAACTCAACCACCCCAACCCTTCCTCAGAATTTGATTTCGATTTGATCACTTCTACTCGAGTTATCGCGCAAGAACGCAAAGAAAAAAAATAAAGAAAGAAAGAAAGAAGCAAACAAACTAAGAAACTGAGTGAACCCAATAGCGAATTTACTTGTAAAGTAAAGTCCGCTAAAAAAATTCTCAGCATCAAAATTATGTCAAGTTCAAAATCCAGCTCTAAAACTCACAAGATACCAACAAAAGCGTTTTAAATTTCACATAGATATGTATTTGTTGTAGTCAAAAAAATAATAATAAATAAGGCACCCCTAAAACTTTTGAACTTTAATAGCTATCCTTCCCGGCGGCCCCAAAATTTAATCCACTCGTGACTGCTCGAAAGCAAACGCAACTGCACGTTCAAAACAATACTGACGCATTAGAAAAACGATATTATTTTTCATGAAAACAGAATACGCACATTGCATGATTTCAACGCCGTATATCATTAGTAGTACATAAATATACAAGGCACATAGATAAGGGTTGGCAAATACCTAAATTTATAGCGTCGATGTTTTTGTGAATACTTATATAACTGCGAAGAATAACTTATACATTCATTGTTTGATTTAATGTAAGCTAAACCAAGTACAGACCTATGCGCAAGTAACCATATATCTAGCTGCTGATAATTTTAAAAATTATCTGAATATTAACAGGTAAGTATAACATAACTTTTAAAAATCTTTGTAAATTTTAAAACATTATATACGCGTAAAAAACACTATAAAATGTAAACACAACATTTTCTTTCAGTAGAGGAAACTGCAGAGCTAAATGAAAACTATACAACGGCAGACGTTCGATAGACCGATAGAAGGAACTTTACCGAAACGCAAGCGCACTCCTACGCTTTTTAAGCTGGTCATCTCCCTCTCACCATTTCTGCATGGTGTAATGTTATCTCACTATTGCCCCTGTTGTCTGCTTGTATCAACCGATATCTCGCCGTCAAAATCAAAACAAAGCGCTATGTTGATATAAATTTGAGCATACAAAAAAATTCAAATCACTTCAATCAGTTTCATTAGGTACCTGACTAAGGTAGTACTTACATATGCCTAATAATTACAGTCGGCAAATCGACTAGTGCGTTAGAGCCCTTCGTATAAAACTTTGAACATCAGGATGAATCGTCTAACTACGTGAAATTGGTCAAAATCTAAAACGTCAGTTATAATGGCACTGAATTTTTCACAGAAAAAGTTGAACCTGTGTTTTTCATGGAACCGTTTATAATAGTCAGTGAATCAGGCAATGAAAGATTCTCTGGGTTTCAGTGAAAAATTGAAATATTTTAACTTTTCAGTGAATTTCTACAGTGTCAAACATTTTTTTGTTTATGTTACTGTATTATCACTTCAAAGTAATGGGGATTTTTTGGATAGTTGTAGCCATTCCATAAAAATTTCATTGGCACTGTCAGTGCCATTATAACTGACGGTGAAATCGGCAACAAAATAGTATTGTAATAACCTCGGTTAACTTTAACTACGAAGTTAAGCTCAGGTTAAATCTAGGGGCTCAAAAAGGCCCATTTCGCTGCCCCCACCCATTTCAAGTGGGGGTTCGAAAATAGTGTCAATCGTTTATGCACGTTTGTGCACCCACTATTTTCGTTTGTGCTCCCCTCCAACTTTTTATTTTTTTAAAAGTCTATGGGCGGGGCTGGGGAAATGCAGCCCCGCTCATAAGTGGGGGGATGAAAAATATGTCAATCGTTTGTGCTTTGTTTGTGCACGTTTGTGCACTCATTTATTTTGTTTGTGCTCCTCTCCATTCCTACATTTTTTATGAAACTTCGGGATGTGGCTGGAATTATGCTTTTGAAAGAGGGGAAATACATTTATTCGACTCCAAGGGGTATTTTCTTCAAGTATGTCATTTATTGTTTGTGCTTTGTATGCTGAGTTTTGCGCACTTATTACCTTTATTTTAGCCCTACCCATTTGTACTTTTTTATTAATCAGGTTAATAGAACGGCTATGCCTGTTGTTGACCATTTTGAATACATTACTTTTGTTTCATTTTTATTTTTAGCAGAAAGGGCGAATAAGAAGAGCTGGTCATCCTCAAAAGCATATGTCTACCGTGAGGAAGTATAATTTAAGGTGAAGTCGCGTTTTTTGAGAAACTGTGTGAAATTATAGGTTTTTTAGACCTGTTTGAACGTAAAATGACCTGACCTCACACGATTCCAAGTTTTAGGTTATAAAAAGATAAATTACGTGAGGTCATACTTTGTATAATACTTGATGAAATTTAGGATAAGCGGAGTTGGTAGAACTTTGAATTTTAGAAAATTTATTTATTTATGTAGGAAAATTAATTATTCGAATAACTTTCTTTAAAATAGTATAATTAAAAAAGCCCTCTTTTAAGATACTTTAGTATCTTCTAGTTTTTATTATTAAATGTATATTTTTTAGCTCAATTTTTTTTTTCTTTTTCATCTCATTGAAAGGGTGAGTCACGTGCACTAACATATCCAAATTTCAGCTCCCTAAGTGCATTTTTGAGGGAGTTGAATTTGAGAAATATGTGTTCATATGATTACTTTATACCGGGTGACTACTTGATTCAAGCACCCCAAGCGCAAAAATCTTTCTCTCATAGAAATAAATTACATATTTGAATGATATTAAGAACAATAAATGGCATAAATAATATTTATTTAACGCTTAAAAGTGTTTATCAATGAAATACACCATTTTAATTTATACTTTCATTGTTAAAAATACATATATGTTTTGAATTTATTTACCTTTTAGCTAATTTTTTCGTTTGGGTGCTCGAATCAAGTAGTCACTCGGTGTATTATTGTTATTATTATTTTTAAGAATTAAGGCGTTTTATTATCGATTTATGACACCTAAACGTTTTCTCACAATTAATAACTCTCGAGGTCTGGATTTACTTACTGCAGGGCATAGGTCACAAAACTAAGTATGTGATAGTTGATGTAGAAAGGCTCCGAAAACAAAACTACTAGGCGGTATAACCACCATACTATGTCAACTTCAAACTTAAAAATATGGTATAAAACGTAATTTTGCGACATTTTGACCGCACCATGTTGTGAAGGAACGTTTTTAGAATAAAAAAATAATACAATTTTTTACATGTAAGGGCCCTTTCTACAGTAACTACCACATATGTGCAAGTTGCATGTCAAAAGTCATTGCCCGATCTCCAGTGCTTGCCTTGTGGTTACACTAAAAAAGTTTGGTTTGCGGCAATGTAAGTAAGTAAGTAAGTAAGTAAGTACCTATGTAAGTAATCATATGAACACATATTTCTCAAATTCAACTCCCTCAAAAATGCACTTAGGGAGCTGAAATTTGGATATGTTAGTGCACGTGACTCACCCTTTCAATGAGATGAAAAAGAAAAAAAAAATTGAGCTAAAAAATATACATTTAATAATAAAAACTAGAAGATACTAAAGTATCTTAAAAGAGGGCTTTTTTAATTATACTATTTTAAAGAAAGTTATTCGAATAATTAATTTTCCTACATAAATAAATAAATTTTCTAAAATTCAAAGTTCTACCAACTCCGCTTATCCTAAATTTCATCAAGTATTATACAAAGTATGACCTCACGTAATTTATCTTTTTATAACCTAAAACTTGGAATCGTGTGAGGTCAGGTCATTTTACGTTCAAACAGGTCTAAAAAACCTATAATTTCACACAGTTTCTCAAAAAACGTGACTTCACCTTAAATTATACTTCCTCACGGTAGACATATGCTTTTGAGGATGACCAGCTCTTCTTATTCGCCCTTTCTGCTAAAAATAAAGATGAAACAAAAGTAATGTATTCAAAATGGTCAACAACAGGCATAGCCGTTCTATTAACCTGATTAATAAAAAGTACAAATGGGTAGGGCTAAAATAAAGGTAATAAGTGCGCAAAACTCAGCATACAAAGCACAAACAATAAATGACATACTTGAAGAAAATACCCCTTGGAGTCGAATAAATGTATTTCCCCTCTTTCAAAAGCATAATTCCAGCCACATCCCGAAGTTTCATAAAAAATGTAGGAATGGAGAGGAGCACAAACAAAATAAATGAGTGCACAAACGTGCACAAACAAAGCACAAACGATTGACATATTTTTCATCCCCCCACTTATGAGCGTGGCAGCATTTCCCCACCCCCGCCCATGGACTTTAGTACAATAAGCGTTAAAAAAGAAGGAAAATATAACAGTACATGCATTTCATTGGTGCATAGAATGCGTTAATTTTATTGGTGGCTCTTTGGTGCTGGCGATCTGCTCGTGCTAAAAATCGCATGCTAATTTCTCCGTCGCCATTTATCACATTCAAACACAACGACAGTAATCATAAATTAAAAGTTAAACAATGATCAACATTTTTGCAATATCATGAAACTAAATCCAATATAAATTCATTTACAAATAAATATCGAACAAAGTTGTGACATATTGTTCAATTTCTCCAAAAGTCTGAAAACTTAAACATAATATCTTACACCTACTGCAACAACGCCACATCTCAAAACACGTTAAATAACCGAAACTCAAGAAAATTGCTTTTTATTTACTCTGTAAATAACGAAATACTAATTCTAATTCATTTTTTTTTTTCATTGTCCTTACTAATTTTTCACGTTCTTTCCAATGGTAAAGGCAGATTTTCGCAACGCAATTTATTTTTGGTAGTTTTTTGAGATTTGGTGTTTTTGCAGTCAAAGATTTTTTTGAGATGTGGTGTGGTTGCAGGTAGGGGAGCGATATACTCAGATTCAAACGCACAAAGTAAACAATTTGCACACATTTATATTGTTATTAATTCATGTAATTTGACCTTAACCAGTTTGGGGGTACAGTTTGGAAATATGCCACTTGCGCTTGCTCAATTATTTCACAAAAATATATATACATTTTTTTTTCACAAAAAATTAAATTTTTGCAAAAATTCATTTATGGTGGTGTACTGTATCCGCCAAACAAATTTCAGCTGAATCCGATAAAAGAATTAGTTCTACTAGAGCCATTAATTCAAATTTTGGCATGGAAAATTCAACTCTTTTCAACCTAAAATTTGTTCTATGGGCCGGGTTCGACTCATTTTTGGCATTCATGTTTATGAGAGCCTAATACATCCTCATATCAAAAATGAGCGGGATTCTGCTCATAGAACAAAATTTAAGTTAAAAAGAGTTGAATTTTCTATGCCAAAAATTGAATAAATGGTTGTAGAACTAATTCTTTTTATTACAATGCACCACCCTAAATAAATTTTTGCAAAAATTAAATTTTTTGTGAAAAAAATAAATATATTTTATAACTGAGGGAGTGGTACACTTCAAGTAAACTTTTTTCCTTTCCATGAACAGTTGGGTCCATGTTGCACATTAACTGTTTTGTTAGTCTCACGTCAGTCAGTTCTACCTACTGATGGAATGTTCCCAAACTTCCCCGAAACACTCTGTAGTGCTTTACAGACGTGTTCCCGCTCACGCGCTTATTATGCGGGAGCGGGAGCACGCTCACGAGCGAGAGCGCATTTTGTAAACGGGAGTGAAAGCGCGCTCATTTCCGCTCATGCCAAATGAGCGCGCCATTAAGTTACTAATGAAAAGAACTAGTATAGGTTATTGTTATTGACTTTATATAAGTTGTAATTTTAATTTTTAACTCCATTAAACATTGAGTCATGTTTTAAATAAAGTAAATAAACATGTTTTAAGAACATACAACATAATAGTTTAGTAATTTTATATTTTATGGTATTTAAAAAAAGAATCTCTCGGGAGTGTAAGTGGTGAAGTGGATCTGTGCTCATGAGCGGGAGCGGGAGGGGAACTGCGCTCATAAGCGGGAGTAGAGATGCAAAATTACCGATAATTTAAGTTTGGGTAACTTACCAGTAACTTACCGGTAACTTACCAGTAATTTAAGTAATTTATAATTCTTCAAAAATGTTGCATTATATGGTGTAACTACTTGATTCAAGCACAACAAACGCAAAAATCTTTTCCTCATAAAAATAAAATATGTATTTGAATGATATTAGCAAGAATAATTAGCATAAATATTATTTAATGATTAAAAGCGTTTATCAATGAAATGCAAAATTTTATTTTTTTATCTTTTCGTTGTCGAAAAATACATATATATTTTGAATTTATTTACCTTTTAGCTGATTTTTTCGCTTGGGGGCTCGAATCAAGTGTTCACCCGGTATTGTATAATTATTTCATTATTGTATAGGCTATACTAAGTATAGTATTGTTTGAAAGCTCGTTTTAGAATTATTTTAGAGCGATAATAACAGAAATAAAATGATGAGTGATAAACTGATAATGAAATACATGGAGGGTCGAATGATTTTTTTTAAGCTTTTTTTTTTTTTTAAGACTGAATAGAAAGTATTGAAAGAGAATCACTAAAATAAAATAATGCAATAAAAAAAAAACTGCAAATCAAAAATTAGCAACCAAATCTAAAATCTATTTCGAAGGCTTCTAGTTCTGAATCTGATAATTCATCCGTAAAAAGAAAATTTCCAATCCAATATTTTTAGTAATTTCATATCCGAAAAAGTTCCAGTAAATGAATTTAATTTTAAAATTAAAAATCTTAATTCAAATCAATATTTTCAATATCATTCTGTTGAATTGGCAATGGTATTTCTTGGTCAGACTCGAGTTAGAAGTGCACAAATTAACAATCAAATTGTATATAAACATGACACAAAATTTGAGAGATAAAGCACAACTTGAATGAGTAGGACGAATAAGATAATACACAATAGTAATACTAATACTGGTTGGGTTACCGGTACCACAAAGAGGGGGTGGTAAATTTTTTCATTTTGCATGCTGTTGCATGAAACATGCACGCATACTATGCAATTACACTCCCACTTACATAGTTTATCAGTGGTTGGCTCATCACAACTTCATAGCGTAAAAACTGAGAAAATAATAGCGAAATGTTGTGCATGAAAAGTTTCATCGACGAAAACTTCATAAAGGGTAGGAAAAGTATCAAAATTTCAATCGTTTTGTTTCAGTTTTGGAAATGATCATGATGGAAGTCGATTCCCAATGCGACATGCATATTTAATAAAAATTTATAAATTACCGCGGTAATTTAAGAAATTTATGATGCGGTAATTTACCGGTAAGTTACCAGTAAGTTACTGGGTAAGTTACCACAGTAAGTTTCTTTGCATCTCTAAGCGGGAGCGAGAGCGCGCTCATATTTTTTGTGTGCGGGAACACCTCTGCTAATGAAAAGAACTAGTATAGGTTATTGTTATTGACTTTATATAAGTTGTAATTTTAATTTCAACTCCATTAAATATTGAGTTGTGTTTGAAATAAAGTAAATAAACATGTTTTAAGAACATACAACATAATAGTTTGGTAATTTTATATTTTTAATTTCTTACAGTATTTAAAAAAGCAGTGTTGTCAAAGTTCACGAAAAAAATGAACGCGTTCAATTCACGTTCGTTGAAAAATGAACGCGTTCAGTTCACGTTCACAAGCAAAGGAACGCGTTCAGTTCACATTCACGAAAATGTGGCTCGTTCGCGAACGCGTTCACGCTCATTCTCTAAACGTTCGTGAACTTTGACAACACTGTAAAAAAGGAATCTCACACAAGTGCAAGCAGATCTGTGTTCATGAGCGTGAGGGAAAGCAAAATCGCGCTCATGAGCAAGAGCGGGAGCGGAATTAAGCGAGAGGGCGCTCATTCTTTAGAAGCGTGAGCGCTCATTCTTTAAGAGCGAGAGCGGGACTAGCTCTGGGCACCTATAATGAACATTCGTTACGAGTTAACGAATTAGTTAACGCTCGCTAAAGATATTATAAAGGTTTGCTAACTTTCGTTAAGACTCGTTAAGCGTCGTCATGTAACGACTTGTCTCGACGTGTCAATCATATTCTTCAAGGTTCGTTACATTGCTTCGGTAGTGTTTTCACCAAGGTTGCTAAAAAACCGTTTTTTATAATAAAAAACAAAAACGGTTTTTTATTGTTTAAAAACAGATTTTTCGTTTTAAAACAAAAAACCTCCATGAAAATAAGAACATGTTTGAAACATTGTTTAAAACTAGTTTTAAATAGTTTTAAATCTTTTTTTTTTGTTTTGTTTTTTTTGTTTGTTTATGCTACTCACCATAACTTCATAATTGAATGAGAAAAAATTAGGAACCATAATTATTCAATTTTCACTTGAGCACTAAGCACTACGAGCATGGAGAACCCAGCAAGCATTCCCATTCGTTTAATAATATTGTTGTCTAACACCTGTCGCGAGTCTAGACCAAATTCAAATAAGTCAACTTATTCAATTCCATAAAAATTAAATTCAAAATTTCACATTTAGCTAGCCATTATACTCTTGATGACCTTAACTTCTCAAGTTCTCAAAAGTTCAAAACATTTGAAAATGGAAATTTGAAAAAAATTTTGAAATCTAGAAGATGCCTTCACAGCCTAGTAGTAGAAAATTCTTCATAATAAGCGTTTACTTGTATTTCTTTGGTTAAATACAGTAAATTTAAAGAAAAAATGAGGAAAATAAAAAACATTTTTAAAACAAAAAAAAAAGCATTTTAAACAGAATTTTGTTTTAAATTTCATTTTTTTTTTTGTTTTAGTGTTTAAAACATGTTTTAAACATTTCGGTTTATGCGAGTAGCGATCAAAGTTGAAAGCTCGCGCGCATTTTCAGAATGCATAAACTTTATGATGTGATTTCATAAATAGGTAGTTTAGTATCGCAAAATTCCATAGTTTTTAACTTTTTAAAGTGCAACTTTTATAAATTCTTATACTTTTTCCGTTCGTGAAAAGAAAATATTTTTTGGTAGTGTTATGAAACATTATACCTAGGAAGAGTTACGATTACAAATATTCTTTAATCGCAATTCGCGAATTTTCATAACTTTAATTGAGAATACAATACACATTTGATATTTCACAAAGTTCACCAACAATTTTTTTTTCTTTTTCACGATTGAAAAAAACGTGAAATGTTATGCAGGAGGGTACATTAAAAAATCATTATGTTATTGAATGGAATTTGGTGATATTTCAATTACAATGCAGCACCATATGGTTTAGATATACCTATATTCCGAAAACGTGCGCGATCTTTCAACTTTGATCGCTCATATCTCAAAAAGTTGTGGATTGATTTTTTTTTCCTTTCACGATTGGAAAGAGCATGAAATTCTACATACAAAATAGCAACTACAAAACTATAGGGTGCCGCGACAAATTTCGAGATATTTCTATCGAGATTTTACATGACCGAGTTTGCATATTGGTAAAAACGCGCAACTTTTTGACTTTGATGGCTTATATCTCAAAAAGTTGTGCATGGATTTTTTTCTCTTCACCGTCGGAAAGAGCGTGAAATTTTACATAAAATAGTAATTTCAAAAGTGGACTGCATTACGCAACAATGTTCTAAGTGAAATGAGGCGCCATAAACGTTAACTACATATCTACATCACGTTTCTGATGTAATGTAAATTATAACAAAGCCAGTCAATCAAACTGAACAAATTTCGCTTGTTTGTCTTTAAAATTATTTAAATAACATGAATGATTTCATTCATTACTAGTTTTTCTCATTAAAAACAAAAATAAGATCGATCAACAAGTCTATGGCGCCTCATTTCACTTAGAACATTGTTGCGTAATGCAGTCCAAGTATAGGGTGCCGCGACAAATTTCGAGCTATTTTATTAAAATCGACGCGCAGTCGCGTTTTCCCCATATAAACTCGTGCAAATTATTTTTTCAACTCCAGGTACTATTTCCTGAAGCGCTGCGATGCGGCGGCGTTGGTTCCTAATCGACAGTGGCCATGTTTTGGTGGGTAAGTGACTATACTTGTTCTTTTATATTACTTTGGTCAAAGCAAACACCACTGCTGGGCGCGTTCGCGTTCAAGAACGCGCGTTCGAACGGAACGGGTGAGATTCTCTTATCAATTGAACGAACGATGAACGGAACGGGAAGGATAAATATAAAAGTTGGAACGGAACGGAACGGAACGGAACGTTTTTTTTCTTGAACGTGAATTTTAAACGCCGTTCATTTATCGTTCAAGAAGAAACTTGTCTTTTTACTTTTTTTAGTTTTTTTTCTCAATTTTCTATTTCTTCACTCCGTCTTTCTCAAGTTTTATGTCGCGGTATTCACTATCACTATTCATTTGGTGTATTTCTCGTGGTGTGACTGGCTGACTGTTAATTATTCGTTATTTTAATGTTGAATTGCGTTTAGTAAAAGTGAAAAGCAGATGTTTTGAAGAACTTCAATTTGGTTCAATGTGATCGTCTATTCACGAAGCGTTCATGAACGTGAACGAGAACGGAACGCGTGAAATTTTTGAAATAATTGAACGGAACGCTGAACGGAACGGAATTTTTTGGCCAGTGAACGGAACGGAACGTGAACGTCAAATTTGAGAATTTCATTGAATGGGAACGAACGCCGTTCAAAAAAAACCTGAACGCGCCCAGCAGTGGGCCAGTGGCAAACACCCATCATTACAAACGTATGGAAAAAACGAAATCCTGTACTTTTCATTTGAATATAGCCTCCAGTTTGGCATCACTTCCTGTCATGACGGCTTCCTATAAAAATTTACTCAAATTTCTGGCTGGCCAGCCGAAGTGACTTGACCTGTTATAGGTCCATGAACTTTGGTTTTCATGAATGTCACTGTTATGATTTTATGAAGTTCTTTGCAGTCTGTTGAAAAATTATGAAAAATATTCCCATCTTTCCGTAAACGCGAGTGGTGTAATCCAAAATGCGTATTCGATGTGAAGGAAAGTGTGTGCAAATGATGAATAGCACGACATTCACATCGAATTTTAAGCTGGTAAAATCTTATCTTGTTAAATTTTATATTTGAATTGGGTAAGTTTTTCTACATAATTTCCATTAATAACAATGAATGAACTCGAACACTGGAAAATAAATACTATCAAAATAAATGGTAATTACAGCACTTGCCAGGCAATCGATGTGATGAAGCGTCAAAACGTTCGTACCTTATCCCTTGTAGTGTGTACTTTCACATACTTACTGGTTGGAGCTGCAGTTTTTGATGCCTTGGAATCTGAAACGGAGCGTAAGCAATGGGAATTCCTTTCTGGTACGAAAATTCTGTATATTCATCACGACTTATAATTCGTTAATTCTTTGGTTCTCCGCGGAAGTCATGTTTTTACGATAATCTCTTTCAAATCTAACGACAGTACGTCGAACTTTATGAAAAGTAGCGACGAAATGTATAAATTGTATTCCATGACATCCATTATAAAAATCTCATCAGCACGTGAAAATATCAATTTTGTTACTTACGATTTTACTACAATGATTGTCTAGCATTCACTTTTATGGTTCCACGAAATTACTGATCGAAATAAGAAAACAAAATGTTCCCAAACTTGAATTATTCTTATTTTGTATTTCACTGCTGCACAACGCGTGAAGTGCGAAAACTAACTGATTAGTAATAATGAAATAATGAATGGCCGTGATCACTTCTCATCACGAAAACAATAAATCCCCTCCATTAATTGATAATTTTCAACTGATAAGATATTATTTCCACGCAAATATATATACATTTTTTTTTTGTATTACAAAGGTACGAAAAGAATAGAAAATGAAATTATGATATGACGTAAAGCAAAACGGAACTCATGCTATTTTGGACGGACTATATACAAAATGTGCGAGCGAGCAAAGTTTGTGAATGCCAAAGAGTGTGATAGTTGCAGCACGAGCCGTAGGCGAGGAATGTATCAGGGTTGTGATGTAGAATAAAAGGTGTAAAATATTTTTTCTCTGCGCGTGGAACGAAACATGTAATGTAGAACAGCTTCTTATTCTACGCAGAACGAGTAGAATGAGTAGAATACCAAAAAATTAGCATTGTGGTTGATAACTGATAAATTGATATCAAGTTTGCTGAATATTGATTTTATTTTTATCGTTTATTGTTCAAATTTTTCCTATTGGATACAACCAAAGGATTCATTAGTCGTTATTACTCTTCACCCCACTCTCAATCTCAATTCTCAAATCGAATTACCAATTAAACATGCTCCAATATATTAAATTAGTCGTTTGTAGGGCCATCATTGTTTGTTTCTAAACCCTAGAATAAATTGTTGACACCGGATATTAATTTAATTTTCAAAAATTCGGAATATTTCTCGTTAACACGTTGACAGTGGAATTACTGAACACGGAAAAAGTGGTAAAATTATTTTGTTTTTTTTTTAGAACTCGGAAATATCGGTAATTTTCATTATCGATAGTTATCAATAACTTTTTCCCTTTGCGGAGGGGGAGGAATGAATGAACTAATGTATGTAAAATAGTATATTACACAACAAGGGAATAATGTGCTAGATTATGAACGAGTGCAGGAGTTACAGCACAAACTGTAGGCGAAGGCTGTATTGTGCGGGTTTATAATCAAACACATCATTCCCGAGTCGCGTATACAATTTTATTCAACTCATCACACAGTTATGATAAAACTCCGAAAAAAGACTGGATCTCATAATACTTTCATTATCCCCTATGCAGGCCATTATTCCCTCTTAAATAAGTCTCAAATAAGACCCTATGTTATGCGTGTGAAAGTGTTTGAATAATTATTTGATTACCTACATGAGTTGAAAAAAATTATTTCATTACGAGTGTCTCGCTGTCTCCCCAAAGCCATAAGCATTCATCCCTTCCGTGCTTATGCGCATGCGTATGGACTTGATCATTTGTTTTTGTTTTTGTTTTTCGTTATCACATATAGTCCGTCCAAAATAACAGAGCTAAATTTTATACATTACGCAAAGCAAAATACAGCTCATGCTATTTTGGACGGACTATATCATTATTTTATTATTAACGTATTTGTATTTATCATTATACTATCTCTGTTTACAGAAATAAATGCCATTTAAGGGGGTGCTTTTCGTTTACACTTCGATAGGGAGGTTTTGAACGAATTTGTGCATTTTGACAACATTTCACATCTGAATTTTTTCTCAGAGTTGGATTATTAAGAACGATTTCAACCAATTTTAACAAAAACAGCCAATTTTAGATCCATCATTTCTTTGTAAATTTCAAATTTTTTTAAATTTATTTTATTTTTTAAATTTTTTGGAAGAAGACGAATAAGGGTAAAGTTCAGATTTTTAACAAATTATTCCTTTACTGAGTAATTAGCACTTAAAGTTTGCTTAAATCTTTCAGTTTAACTCGTCATAAATTAAAAATGAAGATATTTCTTTAAATTACCTCGATTATCCTGCGTTCATGAAGGATCAATAAATAAAATATAACAAACCGTGATCAAGTATATCCATTTTCCGCTAAGAAATCGTGGATCTAAATATTGTTCAAACGAACTTTTTTCCATCAAAAATTTAAACAAAGAGCACACCTTAAAATGATATCTTGATCCGAATATCACTCATTAGTCATCACGGATAAACGAAAATATCTACCTCCACTAGCATGCGCATAGAGTATTCATAATGACTGGTCTATGTTCTAATTGGTCATACGTCACGCCTGTAACAACCAATCACTCAATCAGCAAGTTGGAATGTGGGGGTTGCTAAAAAACCGTTTTTTGTAATAAAAAACAAAAAACGGGTTTTTATTGTTTAAAGCAAAAAACGGTTTTTTATTGTTTAAAAACAGATTTTTCGTTTTGAAACAAAAAATCTCCATAAAAAAAAGAACGTGTTTAAAACATTGTTTAAAACTAGTTTTAAATAGTTTTAAATCTTTTTTTTTTTTTTTTTTTTTTTTGTTTTAGTATTCAACTATTCTAAATTTATAATGTTTGTGCCTCTCACTGTAACATCATAATTGAATAAGAAAAAATTAAGAACCATAATTATTTAATTCTCACTTGAGCCCTAAGCACTACGAGCATGGAGAATCCAGCAAGCATTCCCATTCGTGTAATAATATTATCGTCTAACATCTGTCGTGAGTCTTGACTCTTGACCAAATTCAAATAAGTCAACTTATTCAATTCCATAAAAATTAAATTCAAAATTTCACATTTAGCTAGCCATTATACCCTCGATGACCTTCACTTCTCAAGTTCTCAAAAGTTCAAAACAATTGAAAATAGAAATTTGAAAAAAATTTCAAAATTTAGAAGATGCCTTCACTTCGTAATTAGCATTTACTTGTATTTCTTTGGTTAAATGCAGTAAATGTAAAGAAAAAATGAGGAAAACAAAAAATATATTTAAAACAAAAAAAAAAAAAACGTTTTAAACACATTTTGAACAGAATTTTATTTTAAATTTCATTTCTTTTTTTTTAGTGTTTAAAACATGTGTTTTAAACATTTTGGTTTAAAACGCTCAACCCTGGCTCGCGTATGCGTAGTGATATTTCAGGAATGAAAATGAAAACGCATCGAAATTTTCAATGATAAGAATGTTAAATCAATTTCAAACTACTGATTTAATTTCATTAATAATATTTAATAATTAAAATTACATTAAAGAAAGCATATTAATAATTATTTCAGTCAAACTACGCATGCGTCAGGTCATGTAACTACTGTTGTTGTTAGATTCAGTTTCTACCATTTGAATTAGCAGTCCATAGATTATGGTCGAAGTCAAACATGCGTAAATTTTGATGAAGGGAGACTTGCATGTCGAGTTTTTCCGGTGAAAATAATAATATTCAATTCACGTTCATTTGTCTAAAAAAAAAAAAAAAAAAAAAAAAACTTATTTCAATCAATTGTTTATTGTAATATTAATCATTTAAAGTCAACTATTCGCTTATCATCTGACACTTGTCACTTGTTCTGTAATCAGTCTGTTGGGGTTGTGTTTAAGTGAATTGTGTAATGAAGATTTTTCATTCAGTATTCATGTATTATCGTTATTTGCTATAATTATGGAGTAGGTATTGTACCACTGTGATAACACATTTTTTCTCATTTTTATCGTTACTGGTGATGAAACATAACAATATTTATATCATTGAATAGGAAATTTTATCCTCTAAAAATTAAGCTATGATGAATTTCTCTTTAAACCCTATAGTTTTCTCAGAAAATTTAAAAAACAAAAACGCTTCCATTTAAACTGATGATAAATTAATTATTATGATCAGTTTCAATTTTTTAAGTGAAACGACAATGGCGCGCCATACCTGTGTCTGGCCCGAATACATTCATCGACGTTCATAAACTTTGCTCCCGAGTTTGCGTACGCTATTTTATTCAATTGTATGCGTGAAGTATCACCATAACCACATTGTTTGGAAGCGAAAATTATAGTTTTACTGGCGACTTTTGTAATGGGAAATAAGAAAAGTCGTCGATAAAACAACAGTAAGCACTTCGAAAACGATGTGGTTATAGTGTACTTTGCGTCCATAATTGAATAAATATCTTTTTGTTTTTTCTTCTTCAAATACGTAATCAGAATTACATTATAAAATAATAATTTTTGGACTATTTGTTAGGCAAATACTCCTGAACTTGGAGCGCTTAAGCGCGCCTGAGTCTTGGAGCGCTCCAACGCTGTAGGATTTTTCAAGGCTCCTGACTCCATTCCTCGCTCTGGCTTTGGACTTTGGCTTCGCTTCGAGACCCTGCATATACCATTTCCGGACTTTACACAGTGTTGTTACATAATAATCATATTCCCTATGCAGGTCATCATTGATTATTCTTTTATAAAAAGTCATTCTTTCCTCTTGAATAAGTCGCCAATAAGACCCTATGTTATGCGTGTAAAAGTGTTTGAATAATTGCTGAATTACGGATATGAGTTGAATAAATTATGTATTTTATATCATAAATTTGCGATGAGCTTTTTATTCTTGAAAGCTTTGAAATAGCGGCCTCTGCTTTATTGGTATTAACAAGTAGAGCTTATTTAGCACATCTGTCTAGACATTTATCATACTTTCATCGTATGGTTATTATTACACTCGAAGGCCTATACAGCTACACGTAGTTTTTTCCAACTTTATGAGAGAGCTCTTCGCTTTTTGTTTCAGACATGAAGCAGTTGATGATGAAGAAGTACAGAATTACTCAAGAAGATTACAGAATGTTGGAAATAGTAGTAACCGAAAATAAACCTAATAAGTCAGGGCCTCAATGGAAATTCGCTGGATCATTTTATTTTGCTACTGTTGTTCTTGCGACGATAGGTAATTAAGAAATGAAGGGAGATGAACAATTTTGTATAACACAAGATCGCTGGTTCATTAGAAGAAGTAGCTATTTGCTAAAGTAATTTTTTTACAAGGATGCAAAATGAAGTTTTGACTTCTCATAAATACGTAATTAACAGTATAAAGATGAGGGAAATGCTAGGCTTTAATATTCAAGCAGACGAGTTGGTTTGAAAATCATTGTTTCATTTGGTTCAGCTTGAAATTTTCTTTCCAACGATACCAAATAGTCATTTCCAAAAAAGAATTCAAATAGCACCTATTCGTTATGGTACACCATCAGAGTTTATATATTTGAGAGAGTTTTATTTGAAACATAAAAAAAAAAAAAAAAAAAAAAAACGGGATTAAAAAAAAAGTGTGAAACAACTTTTTTCATTCTTTTAAACGTGTTTTTTTTTTATTATTTACAAGTTTCGTGTTTTAAACACATAAGAGTTGCTTTTTTTTTAAATTTTCCACGAGATTCCAACTTTTTTAATTTTATTTTTGTTGAAAAATGATAAAAATCAGAAACAACTCACGTTGTCAGTCAGTTTATTCTCAATCGTATCGTGTTATTCCTCACAAAGCAACGCAGTAAGTACTCACAACATGATGTCAAAAAGAACATACCTGTTCAAAAAAAAGAAATCAACAACATAATGTCAGAAATTACATATAATAATTTGAAAGTATCCAAATATGTAGTTTTCGACATCACGTTGATACCAGAACACAAGAAGCGCTACATGAGCAAAATAGAAATTTATTTTTTTCAGTCACGAATTCCATTTTGAACGTGTTTAAAACTTGTTTAAAACACCTTAGTTTCCAACATCAAAAAAATACGTTTAAATCAACTGTTTTTTTTTCAACCCCGTACATCCTGCCTTTGATTGAATCCTATGCATACAAAGCGCCAAATTCACTTCTATTATAGAAGCATATGAATATACTCAAATTGGAGCTGTATTTTTTCTCGAAACTCTTTAGAAGACGTTGGAACCTTTATTTGTAGAACTGTGCAACACATGTATGTATACGACATTTTAGCGAAATCTTACCAAGTGATCCGTGGCCGTGTGCAGGGTTGGGCGAGTCACAGAAAAAAATGATCCAGATCACAGATCGGATCACTTGAATTTTTCCAGATCAAATCACTGATCACGCTTCTAAATATGATCAGGATCACAGATGATGAATTAAATTGGGAAATTGTGATCCGGATCCAATAATTCGGATTGCTTTTTGGATCATTCTGAAGAAAATGAAGACTGTATACTTTATACTGTATGCTATATCTGGGGAAAATCTACGTATTATAATGCGCTAATAAATGAACGGATTGTCCAAAGTGGAAATCGAAGTACAAAATTTAAAAAAAAAAACCTGTCATTATCTTTTAAGCTTAAAACCAATATATTTTCATCATTTCATTTGTTCCGTAAATCTGCTTTCATGCTTTCATATTTTTAATTTTAAAATTTTAAAAGTACTGTTTTACCCTCATTACGCCTCCACCTCCCAAAAATTTTAAAACCATTTTAAATAATTGAGTAATGCTAAAATATGACAAAATTCTAAGTTGCCACCTCTATACTCTTCTGTGCAGCGAAAAACGAAAAATTTAATAATGCGTTTTTTAGGTGTTTTGTTTAGAAATGAAAAATTGATTATTTTTGGCTTTTTGTAACTATCTTTGCATTGCTGATGAGATCATGGGAATGAGATAGGGAATTTAGAAACGCGAAAATGATGCGATGATAAAAATGATGAAAAAACTGATGGAAGTGAAATGATCTGAAAATTTAGGATCATTTTATATAATGATCTGGATCACGGATCAGATAATGAGTAGTCATAAATTACGGATCACGGATCATTAATATAAATTTGATCTGGATCACAGATCGGATCGTAGTGTTTCGATCCGCAGATCATTTGATCTGGGCCACACCCAACCCTGGCCATGTAGTATGCATGGCTGTGCGTAGACTCGGTGGACGTGGGTTCGAATCTTATATCTGCTTATGGTTTTTTCATCGATTTTTGAGTTAAGTTCTTTTTCAAGTTTTTTGTTTTTATACATACCTATATTATATACTTCATTCCTACAATTTTTACGTTATTATTTATTGCAGCCTTCGAAATTTCAGACTTGAAACTTTCACACCTGCGTTTCTTTCCTCAAAGTTGGGTTAGGTTAGGTTGTCTCACGAGTGGAGAGCTTTTGCCCCTCATCCATTCTACTTGACTTCATTTGTGCCTTCAGCGAACAGGCACGCACAGATGACGATGACATTGTTATAATAGCTGGTCCATGTTCTAATTGATCTAATTGATCATACTTCACAAGTGTAACAACCAATCACCAAGTTGGAAAGTGGTAAATTACCTCGACTTACTCGTAAAATAAAAACACGAATCAGCTGACGATTAAAATCACGAACGAATTTCAGTCGTTCATTGAAAACTGAACGATATTATTCAGGAAGGTAGAAATGAAACAACCTACATTTTATCACATTCTAGCCTTATGATTGGTTATTACGCGCGTAACATATGACCAATCAGAATCCAGACCACTTATAATAACTACTCTATGAACGGTCCCGACTTTTTCCAGAAGTGTTCCAAGAAAAAATCCAACTCCAATTTGATTGCATACATACCATGCGCGTAATTGATTTATTACACATCAGAGCAAAAACTTCTAAGAACTTGGTTATATAATTCTAAAATTACGTTATAACCTAAAACTATAGGTTTATTTATACTTCTAAGCAGTTTTATAATGTGATTTGATAAGAAATTAGAATAAAACACAGTTCTATGTACTTTTTGTGGTGTAAGACCATATAACTAGCCGGTACACCACGCAGAGGTGTACCTGCTGGGGACTTTGTAGGCTGTAAAAACCTACAGAGCAAGTCTGTTAGGTACCTACCTAAACGCCACAATGGCGCTAGGAGTACCTATGGGATACAATAAAAAATCAACACGCCATCGATTTACAAAAAGTTTATTTAATTTACGGGAAACAAGAAAAGGTAAGCGACAACCTATCTATATAATAATTAAAGCTTACGTAACTTTGATATTCCGCGACTCTTGTGTTACTTACATCTCGCGATGGAAATCGCAACAAACACACGCGAAATAATTAAAAAATGAAATCGCGAAAACAAATGCAAAACTTTGAAAATAATAAATTTAAAGTAAAAAATGCGCACACCACGTTTTCAAAATTAGAACTTCAAAACCGCACAGATTTCGTCTCTAACACAGGCGATTAGAGACTGACAGACACGTTTCACACAGAGTTGAACGTTGATCCGGTTTGAATGGGTAGAGCCAGTAATAAGCTCTTCCTATTCGTGACATTTGAGGAAACACAAACGGTGCACATTTTTGGATTGAGGACATTTAATCAACAAAACAAAGTTTAGATACGGTTGTGCACCGTTGCCGAAAGTGATTTTTTCTTTTTTATTGGGTACCCCCGATTTCTTATGTCACATTTTAATATTGATTTCAAAATCATATAAAAGGAATTTTACCGGATTTTTGCGCTGGTGTGTAATAAATCAATTGTGCACACAGTATGCAAGTTTAATGGACAATCAAATAGATATAACTCATTGGTTACAATGATTTCTATTTTCACAACCAATTATATCGCATTTAACATGAAAGTATTTTGAACAATGATAAAAGGGAATTTGGTACTACATACTTAGCTGTATGGGGTTCAATTAGACGCGCGGTATAATAATAGTATATTAATACTAAGGAGCTTTGCCCCCTGGCCGTTTCGCGGGCCAATCAAGCGGCATTCTTCGCTTCGCTCGGATTGCCTATTTGATGTGACTCCTTTGAACAACATAACATGAATGATGATACGTGTCGTGTAACGGACGAACTAACGCCGCACAGCAGACGCCACCCCCACAACCAAGCAAGTGGAATGGATTACGGCAACGCGTAACGAACGCGTTAATTTTTATGCAATAAAAAAAGAGAAAAATTGGTTTTTTCAACTCTCTGATTAAAATTTTCAATTTTTTTTTGCTTGATGACATATCTACATAATTTTTGCTATTAAAAAAAAAAAAAGAAAAAAAATGATCAAAATCTGTCCATTAGGCGAGGCTGGGCAATTGGAACAACATATTTTTGGCTATTTTTGTTGTTTTTTGTTTTCTTGTAGCTTTATAGATATGATTACGTAACAAGTGGGTGGAAGTTGCGACAAAAGGGTGTAGTATCAAAACTTATCACAGAAAAACAGTGTAGTACTAACATTCAAAAAACAGACGAGTAGAATGTGATTTGTCCCACTGAAAACAGTGTGGTATTGCTATATGTTTCATCTATACGAATTAAATAAATAATAATCCATCCTCGTACCTTTGTTGTAGGCTATGGTCATTCGACTCCTGTGACAGTGGGAGGAAAAGCTTTTTGCATGGCATATGCAATGGTAGGCATTCCTCTAGGTTTAGTGATGTTCCAAAGCATTGGCGAGCGTTTAAATAAATTTGCATTTGTGGTAATAAGAAAAATGAAAACTTACATGGGATGTAAAAAAATTGAAGCCACCCAAATGAATTTAATGTTTGCGACGGGACTTCTGTCATCTATAATCATCACTTCTGGAGCTGGAGTATTTTCCACTTACGAAGGATGGACGTATTTTGATAGTTTTTATTATTGCTTCGTTACATTGACTACTATCGGATTTGGAGATTACGTTGCCTTACAGGTGAAGAAAGTCAATGCTATCACAATCATATGAAATCTTGGAAAGCGATGCTAATTTTTAATACTCTCAACTTGTCGTGGTTTCAGAATGATCATGCTTTGTTAAAAAAACCAGGATACGTGGCATTAAGTTTGGTGTTTGTACTCTTTGGACTCGCTGTTGTCGCTGCCAGTATTAATCTTCTTGTTTTACGATTTATGACGATGTAAGTATTTTTATTATTGCTATCAATACTATTCATTATCATCTAATATAGTCTAATTATTGAAATCGGCACAATTTTACTTGTTAGGAATATCGAAGAAAGTCGAAGAGATGAAATGGAAGAAGTACAAAAAAGTATTATAGTCGACGAAGATGTAACATTGACTTTGAATGGTAAATTGTTGGCGGAAAGATTGATATCGGCTGGAAATGAAGATGTTGATCAAGTTTCTGTTTGCTCATGCTCTTGCTTAGACTTGGGAAATCATAAATATAATCACGAAGAAGGCTTGTTACCAATGAGCACCGTTAATAACAATCCTTATTCCTCTAGTCCAATTGCAAAAACAAGAAAACCCGAACTCATGGTATTATAATAGATACTAGATAGAATGCTAGTCATCGTTTTTACTAAAATTGGTTCAAGTGCTATGTAAAAAAATTATTTAAAAAAAATCTAAGCGCTAGGATATTTGAGGAAATGAAACTTCATTTTAAATTGAACTTTTCCTGCTCAAAAAATGTAACTAGATACAACAAGATGTTGACGGTTAAAATGCAACTTCGCACATTATGGTATTGTATTGCAAGTAATGAGGCGTAAGATCAAAAATTGTATTTTTTGAATTTTGAGTATACCTACTGCAAAAATTTATCACATTTTTCCTTTAATTCAACGTTATGAACTTATAAATGTATATTAGCAAAAGAAAATGACGAAGAAAATATCATCTTTTCAGATTTATAAGAATTATTCGAACAAGACCAAACAAAACGCAATGAATCATTGATACACTGCTCTTCAGTATCATATCTAGACTTTTTTTTTTTTTTTTTAACAACACTCGACATCCAGAATCAACCTATAGAATTAAACAGGTTGAAATTTTTTAAAGAGGAAAATTAGAGAAGAGGGTATTCTATAGGTATGATGCTGAAAAATAACGTATAAATGATTTATCGCGTTTAAGGAAATTAGAATGGGTTTTTTGACCATACCACTTTTTGGAAGCAGGAAAAAAATTTGTAAATGTTATAAATTATCAGGATTTTATCCCCCTTATTTCAAACACATTCAAATTTATACTCCATTTTGTTTTATTTTTCCAAAAAAGAAGATTTATTTTTGTTGGACAAATTTTAATTAGGTACTTACTCGATTATTTACAAAAGTCACGCCTTGAATTCGACGAAAGATATTTTTTGACAAAATGATGTTTTTTACCTGTTACAAGTTTACAAGTAAATTTTTTCAGCTGTAGAAATGAAACCAAAGATGTGTTATTTTTATTATAATTTTATATTCGTTTATTTGTTTTGTGTTTTCATGAAATTAACAGTCAAGAATGACAAAATAATAAACTGACAAGTTGAAAAGTTTATAATTGTATGAATATTTTTGAGTTGAGTTTTCAACTTAGAAATGAGTAGTTACAACTTTTTTTTTTGCATGAATTTCTTCTACCGCACACGACACCACTTGGCCGGGAACTGCTTGTGACATTACTTCCAACCAAGCAGGGGCACCTTGGCAACCAGCCTACATCTCCCCTGGGTTTTTCTTAGGCGGGTGTGCGCTCCCACCCAAGTTCCACCGCAACGGAAGTTCAACTATCGCTTCATCCTGTTACAACCTACCTGATCTGGGAAGGAGGGGTTGGAGCCTCGAAGGAAGTTGGGTTCTTCAGATCTTTGCGTTTTAGACCATTTGCAATCATTTGGCAAATGTATACATATGTGTATACTAGGGGGCTTCGCCCCCTGGCCGCTTCGCGGCCCAACCCCGCGGCATTCCTCGCTTCGCTCGGATTGCCTATTTGATGTGACTTCTTCGAACAACATAACACGAATGATGATATGTATGGTGTAACGGACGAACTAACGCGGCATGGCAGACGCCAATAAAAAAAGAGAAAAGTTGTTTTTTTCAACTCTCTGATTAAAATTTTCATTTTTTTTGCTTGATGACATATCTGCACAATTTTTGCGATTTAAAAAAAAAAAAAAATTATCGAAATCCGTCCATTAGGAGAAACTTGAACAAACATTTGTTTCAGTTTAATTTAATTTATTTTTACTGAACATGTTGTCCATTAGAAAGTCGTTAACGGTTGCTTTTATATTGTTTTCATATCATATCTCCCAATTCGTGCGACTAAAAAATGGGTGCGCCTTGATATCATCTGCTCCGCACATTCCTGCTCCCAATCTTTCATTTGGATCATAACGTAAAAGCTGAAATTTAAAAATTCCCATTAGAATTACGCCATTTTTCAAATCAAAAAGAATTTCTTACTATAAATTCAAACATAATATATATGTACTTGCATTAAATCATTTCACAAAAGTTGAATATTCCAATAGGTTCATTCGAATGTTTTATAAATATTATTTTTGTAAGACCTAAATTTACTACTGTTAAAAAAATGAAAAATCAAAATTGCCGTTGTTTGCAATTAACCATCACTAATTTGATAGCTATCCTGATTTCAAAGAGTATATTATTTACATAAGCAAGGGTATACGTAAATTCGTGTTGGCATAGGATATACTTTCTAGGTATTCGCTTTAAACATTTTGGCATTTCACCTTAGTCTAGGCAAATCCAAAAAAAAAATAGAGGGGCCTTGGCCCACGCGCCCAGATAAGGTGAATAGAAAATCGTACAATTAATTTTAGTCCAAATATATAAGTAAAGAAGTGAGGAAAATTTCAGCCTCCCAATATTATAAAATTTAGGCTAAGTATTTGTACTGTACCCAAAATAGGAAATAAGATGAAATTCAAAGATATTTGAGGATGCGCGATTGACTCAAATTTGATGCTTATGTATCAAGAGTATGTATACTTTAGGGACATAATTATCCTGTATATCTTGCAAAAGATAAAGGACTCTCTCTAAGTCTACAAATCCCTTGTCAGCTTAAAATAATGATCCTCTTTTTCACATTCTGAAGATTTTTGTCCAGTTTCCATGACGTTTTATGTCTTCAGTACTACGGAATTTTAAAAGTATTGGAAGCATGGTTAAACACATTAGAATATTATTTGCAAATTGGAACAAGCATTATTTCAAGATGGGTAGAAAAGCTTCTTTAGGGAACCATCGAAAATTATGTCACCATATTCAATACGCATCACAATTCTCAATGAATTACGGTGGTTTTGCACCCATAAGAAGCTGCAACTTCATAATTGTGTGGATTGAGTCGGAAAGATCGAAATATTATTTTAAAATGAGGGGAATTTAAAGAGCTACAATTTTTTTTTTCACATTATAATCACCTGGCTTTCCAATTCTTAATGAAATCAAGATATTTGGCTATTGCGTAGTTTTCAGACTTTTTTTTCGAATTAGAATTGTGATGATTAAGATTATAGTATGTGCTTTCATTATTATTTAAAATGAATAAATATTTTACTTTCACTTGTTTATTTTAAACATAAGTAAATGCGGAAAACTTCATTATAAAACGAATAAATGAAAAAATTGAAAAACAAAAATTGAACACTCGAAACCAAGTCTCTAAAATAATGTATTGAAATTTCAAATCATTTGGTTGCGTTGTTTTTGAAATGAACGTAAAAAGCGAAAAAATACACTCATTTTCGTTGTTTTCATTCATCTCAAAAATAACATTACGAAATAATTTTGAATATATCGTTTTACAGACTTCGTTTCAGGTAGCTTAGCAGTTGTTTTTACAATTTTTTAATTTCTCATTTCATGGGGTATAATGACATTTTCCACATTTTATCATTCATTTTGCATGCGAAATACTATCTAGATAAAGTTATTCTAATTCTAAGATTCAAAAGTACGAGACCTGTCATGTTTGTTAACTATTAGGTATTTAGTATATTTGAATTGAAGATTTGAAAATTTCACCTCAGTCAAAAGCGTACGCGTTTCCAGCGGTACATTTTCTGGGATATTAATCTTTGTATGACTTTGTATGCCGCCCGGATGAGTATTATATAAACTCTGTGGGAAAAAAGAAAAAATATATAAACATAGACAGATAAATATATAAATATAGTTTGTACATTACTGCACTCAAAATGGTCTCTCAAGTACATTGTTGCACCGGAAGTTGCAACGTTTTTGCACACGTTGGTGCTATGACGTTTTCTTATGGGAGTATGTTAGAATGACTGGTAACTGTGTCTATAGTACGTAGGCGAAGCATAAATATAAAATAATTTTACTGCTGATCATAAAAATGTGGCTCCTGTTTGATAATCCACATATCTCTCTATATATTAAAATAAAAATGAAATCTGTTTTAAGACGCGCGTGCTTCCTTGTTTTGAATAGCAGGCATAAAAGGTATATAAAGGATAGCATGGTATACAAAAAAAAAAAAAAAAGGGTGATAAATTTTAATAAAAGCTTCATATATGGGCAAGAATTGCAAGCCCCGAAGGGGCGAGGAGGTATTCCCAGTCAAGCAAGGAATGCTGGGGGGGATTGGGCCGCGGGGCCACGAACAGGAACGGAGCCCCCTAGTACTTCCATAAAATCATTATTTGAGCCTTCAAACAACTTTTATCCCACGTATATAAATTGTACATTGTTGCACCCAAACTAGTTTTTAACATATATTACTGCATCCTTTCTCGGGTGCAATAATGAAGGTATTTATGTAGGTGAGTGTAACAAATGCACTTGAAGACCAGGATGCAATACATGCATTTAAAGACCAAGGTGTAACAATGTATTCTAATTTGGTATATACCACGCGCCTGATTAAACCCCGTAAAGTCTAAGTACCAAATTCCCTTTTATGATAGTTCAAAATGCGTTTATGTTACATCATTGACTATGAATGCGTTGTGATTGGTTGTGACAATAGAAATCAATGTAACCAACATCTTATAACTATTTGATTGCTCATTAGAAAGGAATTTGGTGCTTTGTCTGTATGGGGTTCAATCGGACGCATGGAATATATATACATAGCTGCGCTTAAAATCAAACTCCGAGTACAAAAGCATCGAATTCCTTACTCCTGTAAACAAGAGGTTATGATTTGATATTGTTACTCCTGTTTTATTATAAAAAGCAAAAAGCATGCAAAGACCATCTTTCGCTGCTCTTGCAAACCTCGGCGCCCTTGCCGACCTTCTTCTAGCCCCTTTAGCCTCCAAAAAAAGTCTGATGAATCTTGGCGACCAGTTTGTGATTATCACCGCTTAAATGCTATCACTATGGCTAACGCTTGCCCTTCACCACACATTCACAATTTTGCCCAAAGCTTAAAAGGCAATACAATTTTCAACCATATTGACCTCGTACGTGCTTTCAACCAGATCCCTGTTGCTGAAGGGTATATCCCAAAAAATGCTGTTGTAGCCCCATTTGGTTTATTCGAATTTACGCAAGTGTCATTTGGTCTCCACAACGCCCCTCAGAATTTTCAGAGATTTATAAACGATATGTTTCGCGATTTTCCTTTCACTTACGCTTAGCTAGATATTTTAGTTGCTAGCAAAAATGATGATGAACATCATATCATCTTAGTCAAATTTTTGAAAATTTTTTTAAAACACAGTATAACCATGAACGCTTCTGAAAGCATATTTGGTCAATCTTGGTTAACTTTCATAAGCCACTTCTCTCTCTCTCTCTTCACCGACGCTTCTTTTACCACCATTAGTGCAACCTTACTTCAGTTTCATACCAATGGCGGAGAAGAACCACTTGGTTTCTTTCCTAAAAAATTAACCTCAACACAAATCAAATACAGTGCGCGCAATTGATTCCTTACACATCAACGCAAGAATCTGCTAAAACTCGTTTTACATAATTTTGAAATCAGTATTAAAAGTATATAGAATTGTCTTCTATTCCAATTTCTTATCAAATTATATATACACTGTGTCTAACTAAGTTTAACACACCCGAGCGCGAAATTCCCTTTCATGAAAAAAAATATCACCTATTTCGTTTTGTTTGACTTCATTACAGCATAATGAATACGAGTAATTTGAGACTTCCGCAACTCAAATTCTATGATTCAAATAATTTTTTACTAGTTATTTGATTTATTTAAATTCATTTCTTCTTAAATTAGTGTTGCAAAATTAACTGGAATGAAACTTTGAATGTTTAAAAACATTCATAATCTTGCAAATTATGGATTGAATTCATAGATAAACAATTATTCACGTGTTAATTTCTTAATTCTGTAAAAAGAAATGAAAAGAAATGTTAAAAGAATACTTTTTTATGGATGAAGAAAATTTGGCGCTTGGTCTTGTTAAAATCAGTTAGACACAGCGTATTGTAAAACTGATTAGAACTATAAGTTAATCCACGGTTATAATTTATAACGTTATTTCAGAATTGTATAAATCGATTTTTGGAAGTTTTTGCGCTCGTGTGCAGTAAATCATTTGCGCGCATGGTACAGCACATACAATAGAGAGCTCTTACGTTAACGATCTATTCAGCGATCATTTATTTTAAATATTTCTTCGAAGGTGGTCTTTTCACTCTATTCATAGATAACAAGCTTCTAGTTTTCGCTTTTTCTCAAAAATCCAAAAACGCTTCGCCACGACAATTTCACTACCTTAATTCTATAGGTAGGTCAATTTTGTACCGAAATACGGCACCTCTTGCAATGAGGCGAATGATAGCGTCACGATCATTTCCGATAGCAAACTTGCAAAAAACCAATCATCCGACTCCAAACTTCAGAAACTTCTAGACAACCCAAATATGGCACTAATGCTTTCAAAAACTAATATTGGTGATACAGAGCTTTACTGCGATATTGCGCAAGGTTACCCTCTCCTTACATGTCACCCTCGTTACGCAGAAAGTTTTCAAACGGTACTATGGTTTAGCCCATCCTAGTATAAAATGCACCCGCAATCTCATTTCCTCATGTTTTGTATGACTAAAACTTCAAAAAGACCTCGGTGATTGGACACGTGCATATATTCCATGTCAAAAATCGAAAATTACGCGACATACTGTATCTGGTGTTATTCCGAACGTTGGAATCCTTTCAAGAACAATGGAATTGGATAGACCTAAACGTTGGCAATTTATATAATCAAAAGTTCGCAATTTATAAGCCTGAACATCTGATGATGGAAACAATAGAAGGAAGATGACCTGTCTAATATCCAAAGAAAAATGAAGCAACGCTGCCATACAGAACTTAGCTCTGCACTAAAGATAACATAGGTTAAAATTTAGAAACTGGAAAATGAAAGAAATATTTTATCCTACTTGCGGGAGGAAAACGCTACTTTATCTCTGGCTGGCAAATTGCTCGGCTACTCAAACGAGCGCTTTTCTCCCATATTTAAAAAAAATTTTGTTCTCTCCTCAGGAGGAAAACTGATTCCGGACTCATGTGATTTATCATCTTTGCTACTCGTCAAGAATCATTCTTACCTCCCTCGTTGTAAAATATACCATTTTGGACTATCCTTCTACCATCAGAAAAAATTGCAGATGTTTTTTATGAACTGATAGAAATTGCTCCCAACGAATATCAGCATGATTTTGCAGATATGTGGTCACTAATTTGATTATATATCAGATGACGCATTATTGCCGCCATTTTTGTGAGCAGCAGCGGCCTCTGCAGAGTCACATACTACAAAAATGGACCTGAAGCGTTTCATGGAGACTACAACGCCAATTTTTATTTCCCTTATCCGCCTATATAGATCTTTATTGAAATTTTAAAAGGAGATCCTCTTTAAAAATAGCTGATGTTGAAATGAATAAGTATTTAATGCCCAGAAGGAACAACGGGATACAATTGAGTCTATTATGGAGGTGGGAAATCAATATACATCGGGCCAAGTTAGTTGTTGCCTTGACTATCTTTAAAGTATGTACCATCGCCATCAGTTTAAAGACCGTTGTTAATAATTTTATGACCGATCTGTTAACGTTTCCAGTTTTTCAAAATTTTTAATTATTGGTATTTAATACACCAATTTGTTATACCACGCGTCTATGTGGTTTAGATACAATCAGCGAAAAAAATCTCTTTTAAAATTATTTAAAATCGATTTTTTTAAATGCAAAGAAATTGTAATGCAGTTAAAATAAATTTACCAGCCTCAAAATTCATCAAAGTAATTTTAAAAACAATTTCTAATTTAGAAATTGTAGTTTAACTCTTATTATGTTATCAACAAACTGAAATTATTTCGTTGATTGAGCCCAAATCAATTGTACACACGGTATGCATGATACTCTAATACCATCCTATTGTACCCGAATCACTTGGATGTACGGTATACCTTCAACCATTTTTCGTGATTCGTTACGTATAAGTACGTATACATAATAATTATATGGGTATATCTTTGACTTTGATACACAAATATAACAACTATTAAGGATGTTTTGAGGTTAATTCGTCTTCGTATTATTGCGAATTGCCGTTGAATTTGGCAAAATTGCACTCCACATTTAAACATTTCATCTTTGTCAAACAAATTCCATTGTTTTCCTCTGTGGACGTACGGGTATATAAACTGTGGACGTAGAGGCCTATTTTTCTCCCTCTTTTTTGGGTACCTCGGACTTTCAAGTATACGACCACCTTATCACCCCTACATTTATTCAACACAAACATCGAACGCCTAGAACATACTCATAAAGACCTTATCGTTGGCTTACCAATTTCTACAGGAAATCGCCATTGTCTCACGATGATCGATCGAATGAGACATTGGCCGAAGGTCACTTTAATCCCAGACACGACGGCACCAACCGTAGCTGAAGCCCTAATTTTTACATAGATTTTACAATTCGGCTGCCCTTCTCCATGATTTCGTTTGCGAACGATTTATTGTAAAGAATCACTCCCAACAATTCCATCAACAATATTAAAAGACAATGAAAAAATCACTAAAATAATAATTTTGTTCGCCACCAATTCGATTAATGTCATTTTGTCACACTAACTCACGTTCGATCATCTTTGCGTTGGATTTATAAAATTTTATTGCATTAATGACGCGGGAACTAGAAGACCTCGACTCACGCCCTATCACGCCAACTCACATTCCCTTACCCACAGAAAACACTCTATGCCAAGACTAATACGCCTATCTTATCAACATTACACACCACATTTTGATAAATTTTTGATACAAAAGGAAAAATTGTGATCTCAAGTTTCATTGAACCAACTCACCTAATGAAACAGAAATTTGATAGTTTATGTCGTAACCAAAAAAAACTCAACTTATGCCTTCTCACACTACCTCACGTTCAATCGCCTACAAGAACTACTCAGTTCTAGAAGTCAACTCCCCTACTCTTCTTCCAACTTTGATTACAATCCATGAAATTTTACTTAACTTCTTTAAAATTAAAGTCTATTAAAGGGAAAACATGAGCTCACGTTTCATTTATCCAGCCCACGTTCTAATGAATATGAACTTTTATCACTTACAAAGTTCAACAATTACTTTTCGTCAGTATTATTTAGAATTTTCCATCTAATTGCCATCAAAAAATGTAAATTCACGTCACGTCACACCAATTTACGTGTATTCAACTCTAAAAACTAACTATCTCTCAAACTATTCTACTTCAACCTTCTTTACTCTTTCAATCTTTATGTTCAATTTTTCTTGAATCATCATGAGAATATCAAAAAAATATCTTTTGAACATTAATCGTCAACAGGTGTTATTTTCTTTCAAAACAAACAAAAAAATAAAAATAAAAAAACAAAACAAACACTTCATCATCAACTCATGACAGTGTGTCATACAACCTCAATCTAAAATTATTGTACATATTTTATAGAGTGTAAATTTTATTTTGCTTGATAAATGCTTGCTCCTCAGAAGTCATAAAACTTTATTCATTTTTTACCTTTTTTTTAGTTAACAATTTTCACATGTCTCGTATTTCCGCTTTTCACATAGTATTTCCGGAAAAAGAGCATGATGGGATAGGATAGTCGAAAATGCCCTCGAGAGCTTTCCGAACGGTTTTTAGGGCGAAAGGTGGGCCCCAACAAAAAAAATTTTGACCAAAATTTCAGGCTCCAGTTGCGCCTATTTTCGGAGATATAGGCAAAAACAAGTTTTTCGATCAACATTTTTTTTTCTCGCCTTATTAAAAAGGTGGAAAGTTGAAATTTTATTTATAATGTCTTGACAATAAAAGGCTTTTTCAGTAATTTTTTCAATTTTTTTTGATCAATTTTAAAAAAGTTATAAAATTTTTAAAATTTCAAACCTCCATTTCTATAGTAAGTTTTTGAGGTGCAATTATGAAAAAATTACATAAAATGTATCTTTTACCACCAAACATACCATGAAAATTTCAGAATTTTTAGAGTGGTGCAACATAGTCAGAAAAAAAAATAAAAACTAATGCAGCGCGCTATAAACTAAGCGGTTCAGTACTACGCGCGCTGTAGGCCAAACAAATGTTACGCGACGTTGCGTCACCCCCTTAACGGTGCATAACAGCTTAACTGATCTTCTCACGCTTAAAACATTACTTTAGGCTTATATTTTCTCCTTTTTGGTTTACTGATAAGTGAGCTCTTACACAAGATGAAATCAATCAATAGGCCTATTCCGTCTGTTTATTTGAAGAAAAAAATTCTTTCACCATAAAAACAACAAATATTAAAAAATTATAATTAAAATAATTATATTTTTATTAACATTTCTCTCCTTATTATGCTCTCGGGGGCATTTTCGACTATCTTATCCCATCATGCCCTTTTTGATTTTTTTTCTTTTTTCTTTCTTTTTTTTTTTTTTTTTTCATTAGATAATGATACCTATTGTTTCATGTAAAAATTAATCCAGCATTTCTTTTCAGATCTGAAATTTTTGAGCAAGCCATTTTTAAAATAATTTCTAATAATAATCTGAGAAGGTATCGGCCAAAAAGATTGCTTGCTTACCTGCAAAGTTACCAATTCAAACAATATAGCTCCAAAACTCCACCAGTCTGAAGCGAAAGTCACGTTTGAATGTAATGTAATAACCTCTGGAGCTGCATAAAGTCTTTCTCTGGCATACAAATTGATAGAACGATCAATATTTGGATATTGAAAGAAGTAAGTAAGTCTAATAGAACCATCATCGGTGAGTAAAATATTGTCTGGATTTAAATCTCTGAAATTCAAATGGTGTAGCGTAACGTTACCATATGTGATCATCAAAAAAAAAAAAAAAAGATATCTTAAAAACTCCTCAGTTACTCTTTCTCAGGGACTGCGGAGGCGGAGGTAGGAGGCACCTTGAAGGTATCCATTTCGCTGGAGATGGAGGTACATGAACTTTTTCGGAGGTATGAGGCGCAGATGGAGGTGCTTTAATCAAAGTCGTCGGAGGTACCTCGAGGGTAACATTGAGGTACATCCTAGAGCTACCTTAAAGGGGTATCATTATGATCTTTCTGAGGTACCTCTAAGGTACTTTCGATAAAGCGCGTCGAAAACTCGAGAAAGTATATACATATGGTTGATCCAAGGTTTACCACAGTAGAAGTAGGGCCCATAGAGTGTATGACCTCTGGTCCGCCTCCGGGCTTAGTAGGCTATAAGAGGCAGAAAGGCAACCGGCGGGGATCCTCCGAAAGGAGGGGAGACGCGGCGTGGGGCGAGGGCTGGAGACCATCATACACTTAAGAAGAGCGCATTGCGCAGACAAGGCCGTAGAGAAGAATTGGGGATTGAAACCCACCAGCGGGGAGTAGGTCCTCAAGGAAAGGATCAATCAATGGCTGAACTTCCAACGTGGTGGAAGTTGGGTGGGGGCGCACACCCACCTAAGGAAAACCTAGGGGAGATGTAGGCTGGTTGCCAAGGTGTCCCTGCTTGGCTGGAAGTAATGTCACAAACAGTTCCCAGCCAAGTAGTGTCGTGTGTGGGGTAAAAGACTTTCCCGCAACAAAAAAAAAGCACTTAACACATCAATGCTGGTAATAATAAAAATGTATTTTTCCCTACTGAATCGTACATTCAATACAAACTGTCATGCAATTAAAACCGTTTATTATTTTTGTGAGTTGTGTGCCTTTTTTTTTAGACACAAACTTTCTCGATAATTTAGGGTTTACCTCGGGTACACCGGGTCATCATTTTCCATGCTTACGTATTTATCAATAATAACGATAAAAATAATAATAATTAGAAGAAGAAGAAAATAATTACCTCGATTGCTCTCATCTATTAGTAAAATATGATTAAAGCGTTATATGATCTTTTATTTATGAGAAACATGATGCAGGGTTTACCTAAGCAACGCTTACCGTGGGTAAACCAGATCATCAATGATTTCCAATAATTTATTATCAATACATACAATTATCGATTTAGTCTTTAAAGCTTAAAAATGGGGAAAGTAGAGCGACTGTTATCTCCTTAAAAAAATTTATCATTGAAAGGGTATTTGGAAGAAGTGCGTCATATGTTAATGTATACCTCGAGTAAACCTGCTCATCATTTTCCATATTTACGTATTTTTCAATAATAACAATAATAACACCTAATAATTAGAAGAAGAAGAAGAAATGATAACCTCGATTGCTCTCATCTATGAATAACGTTGGATGACCTTATATTTATGAGAAACATAATGCAAGGTTCACCTACGCAGGCCCTACCTTGGGTAAACCAGATCATCAATTACCAAAGCATATAGATACAATTTTTGATATAGTTCTTAAAAATTGAAAAAGGGGAAAGTAAGGAGGATATAATTTCATTCAAAAAAAAAAGAAAAATTTATGATTAAAAGGGTACCTTATCTAGAATATAGGCATTAAATGCTAAGGTTTACCTCAAGTAAACCTAGTCAAACTCATCATTTTCATTTTCATATTATTTTAATTAATTTATGTTTTCATTTTAATAATGCAACTTTTGTCATAATAAAAATAATTCATGATCTCATGTTGATTTTCTTAGGGTTTACCTTACATAAACTCGATCTTCAATAAATGGAGTAGGTAATTAGGTATTAACACTTAAAACCTATTACATACATTTTCCAATTCGTTTTTAAAAATTAAGAAATGAAAAGTTAGGTTGAATGAAATCCGTATTAAAAAAAGAAAAAATTATGATTGAAAATTTGAAAGGGTATCTCAAAGAAGTGCGTCAAATGTCAAGGTTTACCTCGAACTTGGTAAACCTTGGGTCAACCGAATGTATATACTTTCTCGAGTTTGCAATACGTTTTTGCCACCTTCTGGAGTTAGGAGGTACCTCTGAAAAGCAAAAGGTAACTACGATAATTATACAAGTTATTGAAACTGACATGTAATATGTATTATATTATCTTTCAATAATTTCTGTAATATTGTTAGAGGTACTGTTTGTTTTTCGGAGGTACCTCTCAACTCTAGGAGGTACTTCAGAGGTACCCTCAGGTAGTATTACATTTTTTGGAGGTAAGAGGCGGAGGTGAAGGTACATGACCCCCTCCGCAGTCCCTCCCCTTTTCTAAAAAAAAAAACAACTTATCGGATATCATGCAGACTGGTAGGTCTGCAAAAAACTCAAATAAAAATAACGAAAACGATTGGAAGAAAAACGACGCGCGCACTTAAAAATGAAACATAAAACCGTCCTACCAAATAATGCACTATATTATTCTCTACAGAACTCAGCTTTCCCTAGGAACTAAGTTTTGCTGAAACGCATACTGAAACGCTCTTATTTATGCCAAAGTGTGTTTTAAGACTTTTTGAAAAAACGCTTGATTTTCTAGATGTTTAAACGCTACGTTTTAATATAACGCAGCATTTTAGCATGCAGAAAAGAAAGCATTTTTTCAAAAAAATGTAAAAACACGCTTGAAGAGCGTTTTCACTGTGCTTTTCTGCAAAACATTGTTTCTAGGGATGTTCGCATATGCTAAATGCGTTTTACGCAAAAACTATGCGTTATTGAACAAATTTACAAGAAAGATTTTCTTGATAATTTTTCAAGCGCTTCAACATGAATTATTAATGAGATTTCTATGCTTGAAAATGACAAAGATACGAGATGCCATATTTTTGCCATTTGGACAAATTTTCTTTACTTTCTACAGTCTCTATTATAAGAGAACTACCCAACTGATTTGTCTGTAATTTGAAATATAGCTTCGTTTTGATGAGTAAAAGAAAGTGAAACCATAAAATTTCAAAAATACCTATTCAAAAAAATCCCTTAACCTACCAAATCGGGCGCCAGAATTTTAAAAAATGGGTCAAAATACCAATAGAACTTTTCTATGGCAAAAACTTGATATATGTATGAAATTTTAGCTAAAACCGTTGATTACAACTAGATATAGGGGCCTGCAAAGTCTTGGAGCTTAGATGAAATGATGATATTTGCAACCCTTCTCAATACTTGAGCATTGAGTATTCGAACTGTTTGGTTTCATACAAAAGGCATCTTTCTATGCTATAATTAATAATTATACAAACTTTCTGATTGATTGATTGATTAAGTTTAAAGGGCTATAAGTGTGATTAAAATTCACCAAAATTTCGCAATTCATGAAACTCAATTCAAAATCGACGCGCGCATATAATAATTGCTGATAACAAACGAGATAGTTACTGTATAAATGTGTGGATTATAAGCTAGAAAGTATAAACAATCCCCTGTATAAATTAATGAACATTTTGTTTGAAATTCACTTGATATTGTATAATTAATAGGTATTTATTGATTTATTATTACCAATCGTCATCAGTGATAAGTTTAATAGATTCCGAGAATTTTCATTAATGCTTTGGACCAGAAAATCATTGTAACGAGTAAACTATAGGGCTCGTGAAAAAAACGATTATTTTGTTTTGTTCTGTTCTGTTCTTTTGTTTATAAGAATATTAATTTTATCGTTCTGCTCTGGTTTCACTCAAGTTAATTTGTTCTGTTCTGTTCCATTTGGTTCTGTTCTGTTTGGTTTGTTTCATTGTTGCTGAGAAACATTAAGAGAGAATGAAAACATTTACCTAATAAACAAACAGAAATATGAAATACTAGATTTCTCTCTTGGTAACCTACTATTAAAAAAAAAAGTTTTGAATGTCCAGTCATTCTCTTTAATATTATAGCGTTTGTTTCAACAACCCACAATGTGTTCTAAAGGTACAAATCAATATAACAAATGTATTAGAATTGAAGAGAATGACATAGAAGTTTACCAAGAGAGAAATCTAATAACTATCTCATTTATATTCTCAATCTTAGCTAATACTTTCCGAGATCGTTTAATCAACGAAGAATCCTATTTTCTGAACAGAGATTAGAACAACAAAATTCACAACAACAATAGATAACACATAAGAAACGCTTTCAATCTCAAAAAGTATTATTCAAGCCTATCTTGGAAGAGTACCAAGAAGCGAGCTTGCGTTTTCCCCTGAAATCAGTGCATTTTCTGACCACAATTTTTGAGCGAAAATTATCAATTTTTCTGTCATGCATGATTCCACTATTAATTCCTGACAGTAACTTTTTTATTATTTGAGTTTTTGAAGTAGTTACTTTTTTGAAGTTTTTTAGATAAAATCTTTTTAAATTATATGTATTGTATAATATGTACATTTCAAGTACAAATTTGTCTCTCATACGTTCAGCAGAATCCCAGAAAGACTAACTTGAGATGTTTACAAATAAAACATGAAAAAATGAGCTGAAAAACAATTTCATTAACCGAATATCTAATTGAAAAAAGTACAAACATTTATACTGAGAAACTGAAGAAAATAAAAGTTGTTATTGTAAGTTCGATAAGCACTAAAAAAACTAATCTAAAATAAAATGGGAAGAAAGAATAGTGAAAATAAGAAAAAAAATTGAATTAATATTAATATTGCATAAAAGGAAAACACATCGCGAATTCTTAGAAAAGAGTGTTAGTTATTTTTTGAGGAAGGAAATTTCCAAGCTAGCGGTATTTAGATCACTCAATGGCAGGGTACATACGTAATTATAGGAAATGTGATCTCACTTGCATATAACGCCATTTCGATGAAGAAAGTCTAAAGCGATTAAAATTTCCGTAGCCCATTTTTTGATCAAATCCTTTGTGATACCTTTCTTCTGTATAAGTGTTGTAATGCTATATTCTTCGGTGATGGAAGGAATTGAATAAGACATAGTTGATAATGGCGAGTATAAGCGGCAATCCTGCGCAATGAATGAAAAAATAAAAAATAAGTACACACTGCCCATCCGCATGTTCGCTATGTAGTATCTATTTCCTAGTTGTTGAAGTGAACTTACTTTCACATTAGAATTGGGCATAAACGAAAGTGGTTGACTCACGTCGTCTGCATTGTAGTTTTGTCTGTCCTTAGTTTTCTTGTCATCGACGACACTCGAAGTATTAAAAATCTTCGAATCATCATTCACTCTTATATCATCGTTTTCATGGTCGGCTGGAGTTTCAGTTTTCGCTAGAGTTTCGTTGATTGAATCGATGAGTTTTTGCGCATTTCTTAATAACTGCTGCGTATCCATATCTGGACAAGATATCAGCTCTGTACTATCTTTTTCGCTTTGAGAGGACGAGTATTCCTCACGTGCGAATAAGATTTCACTTTCCGAATCACATTCGCTTCTCGTTCTGTATAAATGAGAATCGCTCACTGGTATGATGGTCTGATTTTCACAATTCAAATCCGTTAACGAGTACGACCGACTCTGTTCCCAACAATCGTTTAACGATTTCAAATCAACTTGAGATGTGGTTTTCTTCACAGGTCTTAGATTTTCTATGTGCTGACGTCTTTCATTGAAATCTTGTATTTCTTTAAGTTTTTGTATTTTCGCCCTGGCAAAATCTTCGATCAAATCGAAATAGTTTTCTTCGTGGCTGCTTAACGATTCGCACGATAACGTATCGGTGTAAACGCTGGACTCTAATCTAGACAAGTTCAATTCATTTAATGATGAATCACTCGTATTCAAACTGCCATCATTGCCGCTACAAGAACTATCGTTGTCTTGCGAGGTAGTTACGCACGTGACATCTGAGTCAAAATGATCGGTATGAGGCGAGAAGTAGTGTTCCAAATGATCCCATAACTTTCCATACCTGACCGTAGAAAGAGAATGATGTAGCGCACTTGGGTAAGATTGCAGTTGAAAAAAATTTAGGTACGGCTTTACCTCACGTGCTCAAGAACAAAGTATACGGTGGTATCTGTTTCATGTAGCGCGAATAATTTCACCATAAACGGTACGTCTGTAGGCAGAATACAGGTTTCGCTTCTATCAATAGGATTACTGGATTTTAAAACACCCTGAAAAAGAGAATAGCGAACATGTAAGGTGCAATTCAGGTATATCTATCTACTATCTACTTCCCAGTACCTACTGAAAATCAATAGTAAAGAGCTGCATAAAATATACGCACATTAACCAACACCTTATCACATCACAGACGTATGCCTTTTGACTTTAAATCACTTGCCACCTTCAATTACCTTGTAATTTTGTTTATATGGTAACAAGTATTGTTGTGGATTTAGCGACGAACAATGAATTCGTTTGTAAATATGAAATCTACGTACTTCATCAATGTTGAAGAAAAGGGGATTAAGCAGTGTTGGATGTCAGCAAATGACTGCAAGAGAATGATCAATTTTGCTTCTCAATTTTGTCATTCATTTGTTTGAATAAATATTACTCTTTATTTTGAGTTGTAATTAGAATAAACAAGTGTTGAGATGCGTTGTATTACTTAATTTGATATATGGTCACATTAAGGGGGGAGGATGTTGCAGATTTAGCGACGAAAATACAAAATTTACAACGTAGAGCCAATAGGTTTGTTTTTGTTATGGCTGAGGTTTACCACAAGGCAATAAAATTTGTGTGTGACTACGTGGGTGCGGTGGCGAATCGGTTCCTTCAGGGCGAAGGAAAGGCGCGAGTTTGGATGTGATGTTACTACTGATCCATCTCGTGTAAACTAAAGGTTATATGTGCATTTTCGTATATATATGTAGTATAAATATATATAGATATAGTTTTAGTCATAGTGGTGCCCAAATCGGATGCCACAAGGTCTTTAAGCTAACAACTATCAGAAAATGACCGTCTCACCTCTCTGGGTCCACAGCTGAAGTTTTAGGAATGGGCACTACAATGACTATATTTATATATTAAAAATTAAACCCCTCATAAATACTGGAGTTTATGGTGTACATGCCTTGTGGTGCCCGATATGGAATCCTCAGAAGACACTTTCTTTGTAGTGCCCGGCATATGGCTGGGCGCCTCATAGTTCAAAATATGCAAGGGCACCACAAGATACTGAACACGTATATTCATATATATAAATATTCGTATCGTTTCGATACAGGTATTTACTTTGATAATAACGTAAAGGTTGTCGGTTACATCATGCACTAGTAGAGTGTTATTGAAAACGCTCACAAGTTTATATCTTTTCAACTGCATACGCGAACGCCACGGAACTCGCATAGACACATTTGGCTGCAATATAACATGCATAAATAAATATGATTATAGGTAATTAACATTCAAACCAGTACTCTGATAACTTACCGCTATCGGTTGTTTTCTAAGTATTAAATGATTGTTGAAAATCAGTTCAGCCCGTAATAAATATTCTGTCGCTTTTTTTTTAATATGCAAACGGTTCTCATTGTCACCATTATTTTCTATCAAAGAAAAAACAGGTAGGTAATTTGAAAATAAGTTGCAGTCTGTTACCCTGCTGATCAATAATACGAGAACGAATAGGTAATTTTATTATTTTCAATGCTTTTGATATATTATCTTGATGAAGTGTTTGTTTATTAATTTTTAGCGGACTTTACATTCAAAGTAAATCCACTATTGCGTTCACTCAGTTTCTTAGCTTGTTTCTTTCTTTAGTTTTTTTTTTTTGTTTAGTTTTTTTTCTTCGCGTTCTCGCGCGATAACTCGAGTAGAAGTGATAGAATCGAAACCAAATTTGGAGAAAGGGTTGGGGTAGTTGAGTTCTCGAGCTGATTAGTTTTTGGACGTGATCGGATGTGACTTGGCGTGAGGAGGCGTGTGTCAAGGTTTTCTGGTTCTCGCGCGATAACTTGAGTAAAAGTTGACGGATCGAGTTGAAAGTTGGAAGAAGGGTGAGGGTAGTGGTACTCTGATACTGATTAGTTTTTGGACGTGATCGGACGTGAGTTTGCGTGAGGAGGCGTGAGTTGAGTTTTTTTTGGTTCTCGCGCAATAACTAAGATAAAAGTTGATAGATTGAATTGATTGATGGAAGAAGGGTAAGGTTAGTGATCATTTTGAGCATGATGGGACATGAGTTGGCGTGAGATGGAGTGAGTTGAGCTTTTTTGTGTTCTCATGATAAGTCGGGAAAAATTGAACAGAATGATTAAAAGATGAAAGAAGATGGAGGTAGAATAGTTTAAGAAATTATTAGTTTTATGAGATGATCGGACGTGAGTTTTGCGTGAGGAGGCATTCGTTGAGGTTTTTCTATTCTCCCACGATAACTTGAATAATACTGACATGGCGTGAGGAGGCATGATTTGAGGTTTTTTGGTTCCCGCATGATAGCAGGAAGGAATGGTTGAGCGATATCTAATTTATCAGAACGTGAGACGATTGAATAAAACGTGAGGTAACGGTTTTTCGTTTTGTATCAAAAATTTATCAGAATGTGGTGCGGATGGATGAAAGAGTAGGGGTAGTAGTCTTGGAATTAAGTGTTTCTTGAACGTGAGTGGATGTGATTTGACGTGACGTGACATGACGCGACGGGGCTTGCGTTGAAAGCGATCGACACCAAATTGGGAGGATAGGTAGAGTACGCAGACTTTCACGGATTATTAGTTTTTCAACTTGAGGAGGAATGATTTAACATGAGGTAACGTTTTTTTGCAAACGTTTGTTCTCTCGCTGTAACTAGAGTAAAACTTGACAGATCGACTCGAAATTTTGAGGAGTGGTAGATTGAGTAGATCTCTAGAATTGATTGATTTTTGAAGTCGATTGAGCATGAGATAGCGTGACCTCATGTAATTTTAATTTACAATTTAAAATATGAATTTTAAAAATGAGTATAGTCACTCTCCGAACCGAAGAAGGAGGATAAGAAGAAGAGTTATGTCGAACGTGTGAAAGTATAATTTGACGTAAAGTCACGTTTTTTTGAAGAAATTATCTGAAATGTTATTGTTTTTTTAGAGCTGTTCAAATATAAAATAACCTGTTCTCACACGATTCCAAGTTTTGGGTTATAAGAAGATAAATTACGTGAGGTCATGTTTTGTATGATACTTGATAAAATTTAGGATAAGTGGAGTTGGTAGAATTTTTGAATTTGATAAAAAATTTTTATTCTGGTAAAAAAATAAATTTTTTTAATAACATTCTTTAAAATAGTATAATTAGTAAAGTCCGCTTTTAAAATACTCTAGTATCTTCTAGTTTTCTATTGTAGTAGTTCGCGAAGATAGCTGACAAAAGGATTATCATAGTAGTTACACCCGGAGTTCGTTCTTTGCATCGACTAACTGTAATGCTTTGCTAAATATTACGTACAAACAAAGAGTCGAACGTTTGGTACTGACTAATTCGAGATAAGATCTAATGTGATGGTAGGTACTACTGTAGCAGAAAAATTTACCCACCGGAATTCAAGAAACTTTACAAACTCGTTGGTTTCATGTATCACACCAAAAAAGGAGTACAAACAAACCAGCTATGGACAGTACGAAATTTTAGAATTTTAAGGGTATATTTCACATACACTGTTCTTTTTTTTAGTATAACTAAACTTCACAGACACTATTATCTATAATGGGAACCAAATTGATAACACTAAAAAAGTGACATTTTTGAGATAAGAATTCTCCGTGAATTTCTGACAAAAACTTTTGAAATTTGAAAATGAAGAAAGTAAGACCTCCTCTTCAATTTGTTCAGAACGAAAAATTCAAATTTTAATTTATAAGAAAGTTATGAGCTTTGAAACATGGCCTCCTCAAAAGCTACTTCTTTATCGCGTTTTTCTCGACAAGTAATTAATTAATCAGAAAAAACTTCAGTGAAGTTTCTTAAATTCTTATCAACAGCGTATATTTCAAATTTCAAGTGAAGCCGATAAGTAGATTATTGAGAATCAAAGTTGTACAAAAATGGTCATTCGGCAGGCAAACCAGTATGCAATCGTGTATGTAAAATAGACCCTTAAGTTATAACTTGAAAACTGATCTCACAGCGATACGATCTTCACGCTAGGTACTCTAATGCCCATATTTACGTATAAAACCCATTCAAACATAATGGTGAAACAAATTTGCCATTTTCCTTCTATTTCTTCCTCATATGATTACCTTGCACTCCGCCAAGCAAAGAAACAATAGCAGCTTTGTACATCGCGAAAGCTAATTCATAGTTTCCCAACATTTCATTTTTTTCCGCTTCTATAGCTTGCGTCATAGCTTCTTCCCAATAATTGGACATATTTTCCTTATTAACTTACACATTTATGGAACATCTACAGTGTTAAATCAAAATATCATGTATTAGTTTCATTTTGAGCGGGCAAGTTTACATTTAAAAAAATTATCTATTCATTTTTGTTATAAGCTGTTAATAATGATCGGACGTTACATGGTTACATAATTTCACGTTTTATGAAAGATTGAAATTTCATGAAACGTGGTGCATCCTACCAGAAACGACTGAAACTTTTCATCTACAATGCATTCTTTAAAAATATAATGCAAAACGATATATACACAAACACGCGTTGCTCCTCGCATTTTGCATGTTGTGAATGAAGTGAACATGTAAATGTTGCATTGTAATGATGTAAATTCATTTCTTTATTTCTTATCAAGTTGAAAAAGTAGCTTTTTTCAAATGGTTAAGCAGAAAATATTTATGTGTAGTGCAAAAAATTTTCTACTTGGAGATTCAAGTGCGATTCAGTTAAATTTGATCATAAAGTTAGTAATGACACACCGTCATTTCATAATTTGAACATTTGTTTAGTACATGCTATGCGAAGTATACGCAAAGGTAAATTGGAAGCCCAAACATTCTGTGGTGTAATCAGTCCCCCGCCACCATCTACTTGATATATAAAATCCAAAATATTTTCAGCATCAGCAGCTGAGGAGGTAATGTCATAATTCTATGCGTGATGCAATTGAAGAAGCACTTGAAATGAACAATGGTGAAAGAGATAAGGAAATTAGGGGAGAAATGCCCCACTTTTTAGTTCAGTATGAAGGCAACATTGAATTGACACCGAACGGATTTAGCTTTGACTATACAGTATATGGACCACCCTTAAAATCCATTTTGAAAATAACAACCACCCTAATATTCATTTTAAAAATTGCCTTAAAGGAAATGAATTTGAGCATAACTTTAACCGCGTTGTGGCATGAGTTAATATATACTTTTTTCCCTCAAACTTTAAGAACTCTATTTTTCAATGAAAAAGGACAAAATCAAGGGACCTGCGTCCCCAAACTATCCCTTCAAAAGTAAGGACCACTTACTTTTTTTACCCCCCCTCCTCGTCAATATTGTCGAATAATTTGGCAAATTTGCAATCATGAAATTCAGAATTTAATAATCAATGTACCTAACCAAAAATTCAAATATTTTGGAAAATTATTAAGCATAAATATTCGTTGAGATTGAAAAAATAGGCAAATTTTATTTTCAAGACAGCAAACGGTATACGAAGATGTAAAAACTGTATGGATAGCATGCTTCCCGTACTCAGAAACCATCTGAAATATATCCGACTGCAGTCCTTAACTATATCCACTGAAAAAGAAATTCTGTATCATTTCAATGTAGGTAATATTTTATATTGTATTACAATGATGTGCTTCAAGAAGCGTTTTATAAATTGTGGAGATTATGCGTTCTTCGACAAAATCACCTTATTTATTACATGTAATTCTTTTTCTTTTCATGACTTCAAATTAGATAATATTTTTTACATTTTTTGTGCTACAAGAAAAATCAAAAACCAAGTTATGTCCTCGATACGTCCCTGGGTATACCAATTTATTGAAACAACTAGCTACTAAATAACTATAGGTAGGTAGGCAGGAATATTTAGCTCTTCGTAATGCAATTTCCATTCATTGTGATGACACGAGTTTTTGATGGTGAATTTTAAAAATAAGTAGAGTCAACCTCCAAATCTGAGAAGGCAAATAGAAAGAAGAGTTGGTCATCCTCAAAAGCATGTCGACCGTGAGGAAGAATTATATCATGCAAGGTCACATTTTTTTGTAAAAAACATCTGAAATTATTGTTTTTTTAGAATTGTTTGAACGTAAAATGAGCTGACCTTACGTAATTCCATGTTTTGGGTTATAAAAAGACAAATTACATGAAACCATGTTTTGTATGATGCTTGATAAAATTTAGGATAAGTGGAGTTTGTAGAGCTTTTGAATTTTATAAAATTTCTTTACTTGTGTAAAAAAATTAATTATTCGAATAACTTTCTTTAAAATAGTATAATTAGGTAAAGTCCTCTTTTGAGATACTTTATAATTTTCAATTATTTCTTTTATTTTCTCCAACATCTATTTTCTCAAAATTATCTAAGAAAGGCTAAAAATCCATATGAATCTAATACTAAAAGCAAGAAAATCACTTAAAATTAAATTTGCATATTAATTTCTTCAACTTTCAATAGCAATTCAGAAGTATAAGATAAAATTTAAATTCGGAACATACACACAGGGTTAACATGTAATAATAAAACGTTTAATTTGAAAAAAGATACCAACAACATTTAATTCTCATTACAATTCTAATTTTTCAAAATCAATGAAATGATATTTTATTCCATACTTTTTCTTTTCTTTTCTTTTTTTGGAATTTGGGGCATTTATAGGTGCCAGGGCTATTATGCTGATTCGGAGGTTTTAGATTTTATGAAACAGACTTCATCAAATTCTTAATTAAAATTATTTAATCAATACTCTTGGCATGATTTAAAAAGAATAAAATGGGTATTCAAATATTTATTATTAAAAATTTAGTAAAAGTGAAACTGATTCATCACAAAAAATATTTAAAGTTCTTTCATTATATTCTTAATTTTTCGCAACATATTTTGAATCATTATAATGCATATTTTAACCGCATTCTTTTATACTTTAAAATCTTAAACAGGACTATACCGTGCGTCCAAGTGATTCGGGTACCATCAGCGAAAAAATCTCTTTTCAAATTATTTAAAATTGATTTTTTCAAATGCAAAGAAGTTGTAATGCAGTTGAAATGAATTTATCAGCCTTAAAATTCATTAAAGTGATTTTAAAAATAATTTCTTATTAAGAAATTGTAGTTAAGTTCTTATTATGTTATCAACAAACTGAGATTTTTGCGCTGATTGTACCCGAATCACTTGAGACGCATGGTATAATTATGTAATTTTTATAAAGGTATTAAATTCTTTATAAAGCTAGAATTAAATCCAAAAATTAATATTTAAACTAAACTTTATTTAAAAAATTCAATTGAATAAATTAAATTTATTAATAAAAAAATTTTTAGGTACTATATTAATTGAAATTTTTGCCGAATAAAAGGTATGCTGGCTGGTACTACAAACAATTAAGAAACAATTATGAAAATTTGGCTTGAAGCACAACAACTAAAAAAAATGTCACTTACAGGGTTATAGGTAAAATAACTTGGTTTTTAATTTTACTTGTAGCACAAAAAATGTAAAAAAAAACGTAAGCAGGCATGTCGCATTACTGGAGCTGAGTTTTTAACTGGGGCTTGTTCAGGTTTGGCAATAATAACGTTGCTGAACCCATCATGACTATAGGCTACACCCAATACCAAGTCTAAAAACCTCCATTGTATCCCTTCCAAAACCACATAAGAAGTTGAATTTGGAACAAACGCAGTATTTCTTGCCATGAAATAATCATTAGAACACATATTTTTCAAATTAGAACAACTTGAGGCTCCTTAAATTATCTTCAAATCCTTATGATCCGCCATTTTGGATCCATTTTGGCCCAAATTCAAGAGGTCATATTCTGGTCACCAACCAACCCTACGTTCAAAGTTTGACCTTTGTAGGCCAATTTGTTGAGGAGATATTGATGATTAATGAAATTTCCTATAGTAATTTCTCCTCCAAAACAGGTTTTTTACTCTAACTCCTCTCCAAATTCACTTAGGAAGCTAAAATCAGTATAAGTTAGTCACTTGGGCTCATTTTATCATATGACAAGACAATAAAAACTTTTCGACCACTCTTATACCCTCACCACATTTTAGGGTCAATAACCCTCCTTATCTCCTCCAACATCATGTATGGAAGTGAATTGGGGATATTGTATACTTTTCATCTCCAATAATCATCTAAGTTTATAATAATTACATTTTCACCAATTTGAGGCTCCTCAAGCTCTACTCAAATTTTGATAATCCACCATTTTGGATCCATTTTAACCCACCAACTAACCCTATCCTAAAAATTTGACCTTTGTAAGTTGATCCGGTGAGGAGATATGGAAGATTCAAGAAATTTCATGACTTAAAACTTCCTCAAAAAGCCGTTTTTTGCTCTAATTCCCCTCAAAATGCACTTGGGAAACTGAAATTTGGATATGTTGGTGTCTGTAACTCACTTTTTCATATGAGATCCAAAACAAAAAAATTGAGGTATTTGCCCCTTCTCTAGCTCTCCCCAAACTTTAAGTGACCCGCCATTTTGTATTTTTTCGAAAAAATAAAGAATATTGTTTTGTTGGATTTCTAAGTAGAGTCTCTCACCAAGTTTTGAGCAAATTTCATAAATTCCCACCCGCGCTACGCGTACGGGAAAAAATATATGTATACCAAAAAGTTTGACATTTTTTGCCAGATGATTAGAAATGGTCTGAAACGCAAAGATTTGAAGACCCCACCCTCCCCCGACCTTCCCTTCCCAAATCAGGTAGGCTGTAATACCTGTCGTTTTTGGGTTAAAAACTCAGCTAAAAATATTATCTAATTTGAAGTAAGAAAAAGAAAAAGAATTACATACAAGGTAATAGATAAGGTGATTTTGTCGAAGAACGCATAATCTCCACAATTTATAAAACGCTTCTTGAAGCACATCATTGTAATACAATATAAAATATTACCTACATTGAAATGATACAGAATTTCTTTTTCAGTGGATATAGTTAAGGACTGCAGTCGGATATATTTCAGATGGTTTCTGAGTACGGGAAGCATACTATCCATACAGTTTTTACATCTTCGTATACTGTTTGCTGTCTTGAAAATAAAATTTGCCTATTTTTTCAATCTCAACGAATATTTATGCTTAATAATTTTCCAAAATATTTGAATTTTTGGTTAGGTACATTGATTATTAAATTCTGAATTTCATGATTGCAAATTTGCCAAATTATTCGACAATATTGACGAGGGCGGGGGCTACAAGAAGTAGGTGGTCGTTATTTTTGAAGAGGTAGTTTAGGGACGTAGGTCCCTTGATTTTGTCCTTTTTCATTGAAAAATAGAATTCTTCAAATTTGAGGGAAAAAAGTATATATCAACTCATGCCACAATACGGTTAAAGTTATGCTCAAATTCATTTCCCTCAAGGCAATTTTTAAAATAAATATTAGGGTGGTCGCTATTTTCAAAATAGAGTTTAAAGGTGCAGGACCCCTGATTTTGTTATATTTTGCAAAAGTACGACTCCCAAAATTTGAGGTTGGAAAAAAAATTAACCTGCGCCAATTTTGAAATTTACTTATCATAAAGTAATTTTTTAAATTTGAGTTTTCTCTATTAATCCCTTAATTGAGCATTGAATATTATCAGTGACTCGATTTCATGAAAAACATCGTTTCTAAACTCCCATTAGTCATAATACGTACGATAACAATGTATATTAATTTTATTATTTTAATAAGATACTAAATTTCTTTATACGCAATAAATGCGAATAGAAAATAAAAATAAAATTAAATGCAGATATTTAAATCAAAGCACTCTTTATGAAACATTGAACCAAACTACTTTTGATTCTAATTTTTAGTAAATTTTGTGTTAAACTTTTCCATTAGTTTTACCCCTTGTTTTGCCGAATCATTTAACACATTGATTAAGTCCACCATGTTTTTTCTTTCTTATATGCTCCATTTTTGGTCCATTCAATAACATCGATTTTTAAAAAAGCATCATCAATTTTGAATCGCTTGAATAAATTAAAAATTTTAATGACTTAGGAGCCAGTAAATCACTTGGTATCTGTTTCCCTAGTAAACTAATTACGTTTCTCCAATTTAATATCATCTTCTTAGAGCTAAATGCAGCACTTTTGTCACTTTCATTTATTCCTTCTTCATTATCTTCTGGGAATTCATCAAGTTTTACAGCTATACATTGTCTTTCATCAACCATATTTTCACCACAAGCTTAGGAAATGGTTTGGTCCTTAACTGCATATTTGTGTAAACTTTTAAGCAACGAAATCTTGTTACAAAGAGCTTCAGCTGCTTGATTCATCATAAAGCACAGCTCAATATAATTTAGAACAATTACAGTACTTTTTCTTTACTTTTTGGGAATTTTTAAATTCATTTCAAAGTGAAAAAATTTCAATTGAGTAGGTATATAACTTTAGCGATTTACCTGACTTGATGATAAGCACCAGGTTGAGGAACTCTATTTCTTTCTGCAAGCGTTCTTCTCAACAAGATTACTATTAGCTCTAAGAATTTGTGGCAATCTTCATCTGGATGATCATCCATAAACTTTTTTCACAAAAATGAAGCGTGTCTTACGGCCGCGACCTGGCAGGCAAGTCACTGAGAAAATGTCAGTAGGCCGCTATGTATTTAGGTCCATGAGGTACAAATTAGGCCACTTTAATTTCTAAACTCTGATAAAAAAAATAAAGAAATTCTATGAATTCATAATTTGAAAAATGAGAGGAAAAATTGGGCAGATGAATACTAAGTGAGATGTTAAAAATAGGATATCTAGGTGAACCACAAAATTTTTTTATTGGATACAGCCCTGAGTTTCTCGACGCTTCCCTTCAATAAGTTGTAGCAATAACCCACTGGTGTTGCAATTTAAGATAAGTGTTGAATTGATTTTAGGCTAAATATAATGGGATCTCTGGTTGGAATATGGGCTTTCTTCCAAAACATGAGATATTCATCGATAACTAAATTAGCAGCTTCGGATAAATTCTAATTCACAACTCGCATATTGATATATATATATATTCGAGCAGTCTTTGTTCTAAGGCAGATTGCAGCCAAGACTTCGATTATTCATAAGAACAATTAAATAAACTTTTGAACGAAACGTTCTGTAGAAACAATCTAGTTACCAATTATAAAAAAAGAAAATAGAACTACATGTGGTGTACTACTGATATCAAATCATATTTCATAATAAACTGTTCGCAAACTGTCAATTACCTTTTTAATATGGATTAATTTTGTAAAGTCAAAATATTCCCTATGTGGGAAACATAGCACATCTTCAAACGTGTTGCGGCATGGGTTAATATATTTTTTTCAACCTCAAATTTTACTACTACATATATATATAGCGCCCCCACAGGGGGCACTATTTTGTATTACTTACGCTTTCGAATTTTCAAATTGATTGTATGCTAAATTTCAAAATTATTTTATTATAAAAATGATCACAATGAAAGGATCCTACATGAAAAATTTCAAAAGATAATTTTCACAGTAGTAAATAACGATCACCTTAAGAGGGAGAGACAATCGGTGGAGGGAGGAGATGGAGGATAGAGGTGAGTGATGAGTACAATTTATAATATAGACGAAGTTACAAATTTCAATTGAATAATACTATCAACACTGTTGTTATTCATACTGTTTCTTATATTTTCCCTAGTATCCCCACAAGAAAGGTAGAATATCTCTTGAAGGGGAGGGGGGTAGTACAAACAATAAAGATTGTGGTACAAACCAGTACAAACGTAACACAAAGGATTACCCCTATTTTTAACCCCATTTTCCGTCAAGGGGTGTAGACATTTCCATAGCATCCCTAAGTTTTTTGCAATATCTCAGGAAGGGGGGTGGTACAAACGGTGGGATTTGTCGTACAAACCAGCACAAACGTAGTACCAACGATTACATCTATTATGAACCCCATTTTCCACTGTGGGGGAGGCAGGCAAAATGCATCAGTTATTCTAGAACCAATTTCATCGTCATACCATCTAGTTACAATGTAGGTAAGGAATCTCAGCCTTACATCTTTTACAGTTAAAAAAAAAAAAAAAAGAAAAAGAACAGATCATGTGACAACTTGATTCAAGCAACTAAGCGACAAAATTAGCTAAAAGGTGAATAAATTTAATACATTATATGCATTTTTGACAATAAAAGTATAATTTAAAGTTTTTGGTTTTACTGATAAACGTTTTCAAGCATTAAATAAATTTCATTAATGCCATTTATTCTTGCTAATATCATTCAAATATATAATTAATTCATTTCTACGAGTTCAAAGGTTGTAGTGCATATCTGAATCATCAGAACAAAAGATAACATCGGTGAAACTGGTTTTGTATTTACACCATCAGTCCATCAGTTGAAATTATTATATGTTGTTTTAGAAATTTTGTTAGAGGGCACTTTACATTTATTTTTTCAATTTTTTCATTTCTTTATTAAAACATCAACTTTCTCGCATTTACCAACTCATTTTCCAAAGCACCACCTTAATTACATTTTAATCAATAAAGTTTCACTTTCATTACTGATCCGTAACTATAACCATTTTCCTTTCAAATATCTACTTAATTAACACAATTATAAACATGCACCCACGTCATACTAATCATAGTTGAATGTTACAACGTAACTATCAACTTACCTTTTGCACAAAAAGAAACTGAATATTTCTTTTATTAGCGTCTCTTTTTAAACCTAAGTTCATACACTTATTTTTGTGTTCGCAAAATTCGTTGATTACATAATCATCTGCTATCACTCATGATTTAATGTTCGAAATTGGTGAGCAGGTAAAAAGGATTTCTGATAGAATATTGTGATTATCACACTGATGAGCAGAATTCAGCATATCGAGGCGCGTGATCTTTTTGCTCCGGAATTTGTGAATAACGAAAAATTTGATCCGAATCACGGATAAGGATCATGAGTTCAAAATGACTCGCGTCCATTTAAACCTCGTTTACGGCCCTTTTTCTTCATTTTGTAAATCTAGCAGTAATATGGTACCCCTACTGCAACAACACCGAACAATAGGGTTGCGTACCGGTACCGATACCGCGGTATACCGTGCGCGCAAGTAATTACTTACACACCAGCGCAAAAATGTTCCAAAACTAATTCATGCAATTTTGAAATAAATGTTATAACAACAAATTGAGGGTTTATTTATATTTTTAAATAATTTAGTAACATAAATAAATTAGAAACGGGGATAAAAGACCATTTTAAAACGTGTGATATTATTTTTTAAATATTGAAAAACTGATCTTAATACATTTTTGCGCTGGCGTGTAAGTAATCATTTGCGCGCACGGTATACCGACCAATACCGCAGTTTTTTGGGATTTACCGATACCGGTACCATACCGACCGGAAAAAATACTGATACCAAATACCGGTACCACACCAACCAGAAAGAATACCGGTACCACATAGCCGTACCATACCGACCGAAAATTATATCAATACCGAATACCGGTACCATACCGACCGATAATTATATAAATACCAAATATCAGTACCGTACCGACCAGAAAAAATACCGATACCAAATACCAGTACCATACCAACCGGAAAAAATACCGCGGTACGCAACCCTGCGGAACAACACTACATTGGGATCCTTCAGCGATAGAGTCGGTACCTGGTGGTAAAACGATGAACTACTGAAAACGGGTATCATTATTGGCAATGAATTAATAATTGTGGTATTGAATTGAATTTATTATTTTGAATAGAATTAATTGTTTTTTGTTCAATGGTAAAGATAAATTGAATTCCAGTGTTATTGTTGCGAAATAAAGATTATTTTTCATGCACTTACCAATGATTAGCGATACAATTATCGTGAATATCATAAATACCATGCGAAAGAATCTCATTTATAAACCAAAATGATAGATAAGTATCAAATTGGCCAAACCCAACTCATTCATTCCATTTATTCGATTTATTTTCAAATAATTTAAACATTTCACTGTGTGAGTCTGCAACTGGCGGCAAAAATTCCCCGTTTTCAGAACTGATAATACCATTAAATGTAAACACGACACTAGCGCGCCACTGCTCTGAAGGGTCCCAATTGAATATTTCATTATCTAATAATTTTTACATTCAAAGATTGGAAATCTAAACTGAATTTCTAATTAAAGTACTTCATAATTTGAAGGGGTGCTAACATTAGTTGGACATAGTGTATTATGTTTTGTTCTTTTATATTACTTTGAAATTTAACTATCTACATCTACTTCATACAAAATACAAGATCAGTTATCTTTTTTTCAATTTTGAATCTTGTTTTGTAAATTATTGTTGAGTTTAAAGCTACACCATAGTCCATAGCAATTGTTTAATTCACTTGGAAATATTAGGAGTGAATTCATTGTCTGAAAATTTTTATTTACCGTTATGAATTTTCAATCTTAGCAGCTTCAATGGATCCTGACAGTAAATTAAATTTTTTTGAATTTGTTGACGATAAGGAATCTTGTAGTGTTATCGAACAGTATGCTTCTGACGTGCGAAGTTTCAGCTCTCAGTATGGTAGCGAAATAAGCATTTCATATACAGCGTACAACATTTGCGGTAAACCTAGCAAATTTCCTGCCTATGGAGATTTTCCACAAACTTTTGTTATGGTAGGTCATCACCGAAAAGAAATGTTCACGGATGTAATTCTCATTTATCATATAATATTACTCCTTCACATACCTTGCACGTTCATTGTTTTCTTCTGTTTATGTTGAAAATTTAATGTTACTTTTTTGTAGAGAACTTACGGTAAGTGGTGGGACGAAGCTCCATCTCGTAGGGTACCGATAATGCCACAAAACAACCGTAGCGTAACCAGTCAAGACTACATAGGTATGGTTTTATTCCTAATCTATATGATGATTTCATTCTTATGTGATTTTTTCGTTTCGTTTCACAGATATTATATTCGAATTTGAAGTGATTCCTCTCACCGTCAATATTTATGAAACGTACCACCCTGGTTCGGTGGTACGAATTTGGGCGAGTGATGGAAGGAGTAAATGGAATCTTCTTTGGGAAGGGAGTCCTCAAGTTCGTGATCACTCTCCAAATATATTCTCCCCTACTATCAAACGTATTGATTACTATTCGAAGTAAGTACACCGTAAAGCAAATCGTGCATCATGAGCATTCCGTATGTACGATAGTACAATTGACCAGTCAACAACCAACTCGAAAATTCTTTTGTTTGTTTATTTATCATCGATCAAACAAGATTCCAATCACAACTCGTAAAATTAGCTATTCTTACTGAACAGGGTCATGGCGGTGCTTCGGAAAATAAGTTGGTAAATGCGAAAAAGTAGTTTTTTTAATAAATAAATTAAGAAATTGGAAAAGTAAATGCTAAATCTGTTGAGACAAAATCCCTAAATTAATGTATTATAATTTTAAATCATTTAGTTGCGTTACTTTTGAGAAAAATTATGCCAATGAAAATAGGATATAATTTTCATTGGCAGTATTTTTCTCAAAAGTAACGCAACTAAATGATTTAAAATTATAATATATTATTTTAGAGAATTTGTTTTAACAGATTCAGCATTTATTTTTCCATTTTTTTCATTTTCCGAAGCATCGCCTTAATTGTTGTACTCTATGAACTATTCGCTGGTAACACTCACTGTGTATACTTTTATATATCGGAATTCGGGAATCAAACTATCATTGTATTGATAATTATTTGGTAAAGAAGTACGACCTATCGATCAAACTAATTAGTAATGTTTTGTAACGTTCAAGAGGGTGGAAATTACATTTTCCACATTAGGTGTACCTTTTTAACGGTTGTACTGTTCGAAAAGGGGACAATGCCATTGCTTAACTTATTTCTATTGTATTGAATTAACCTGCTCGATAATTTTTGTTTGCTAGTTTGTTGCGTATCGAATTTGATCACTCCCATTTGGATTACTATACTGAAATCGACGCGGTTAGTATGACAGGATTGATGAAAAACTCAAAAAGTAATCAACCATCTTCGCCTAATTACAACATTCTCAGCGTGGTTGAACAAAAATGTCATCCGAATGAAGTTTGTGCTTTTCACTTCTATATTCGGCTTTAATTTTTAAACGAAATGTTCGATAAATTCCCTCTACCATGTGTTGTATTTTTGTTTTTAGGATGATGAAAAAACTTCAACTATATGCAGAGCAACTTGTATTACTAAAAATAACAATGGTTTTTTTTTTATTTTACCGGTAATGATTTTTTTTTTATTCATTAATATTTTTATTTATTATCATCATTATTATTTACACTCAGTTTAACCATTCGTTCCATTCGTTTGTATGTATATTTTTGTTTTAACTACCTTATGTAAATTAATTGACCTTTCCTTTGTAGATAACCTCGAGTTGTTCCATAATTTTTTTTAAACTCGCATGCGGCCTGATTGTAAATTTATAATGAAATTATGAAAATAATCACAACACGTAATGAAAGAAAGAAAAAATGTCGTACTGTTAGCTGTTACTTTTACAAAAACTTGGAATTCGGAAAATAAAACTCGAGGAAGCTAAGAAGCCAAATGCGTGGGCCTAAACTACATATCGCTGTGAGATAAATGATCAACTTGATCGAGTCTTTTTCTAACGCTCTTTCATGTACGTGTAACTAGTTCGCAAAAAAAGCCGCAACTTTCATCGCGATTATCGCTATTTTTCGTATAGTCATGCGCCATTACACAAAGCGCAATATCATTGTGGGCACGGTGCGCTCTCTGTAACGATGTGTTAATCGTGGCCGTTTCTATTAGCTTTCGAAATATTACCCACATTCCAAATTATACAGCATACTACCTAATCTATAGGTCTCGGTATTTATTACTACCTATCGACTTGAATGAATTGTTTATATGTTAGTCAGCAAATTAAATTCAAACTAAATCATGTGTCACACTTCATTCTTATTATTTTATTACAGGATGAAACGATATTAAAAATATTTTCGTATTTGGATCTTGTATCGCTTAGTCGTTGCGCCCGAGTCAATACTTATTTCAATTCATTGGCATCAGACTGTTTGTTGTACACGTCCTTGAATTTGAAGGTAAATATTATTGCGGCCATGTTTCAATTCGCACCCCTACTGCAACAACACCATATCTCAAAAAAAAAAAATCTATGACTGCAAAAACACCACATCTCAAAAAATTACCAAAAATAATTTGCGTTGCGAAAATCTGCCTTTACCATTGGAAAGAACATGAAAGATTAGTAAGGATCAATGAAAAAAAAAAAAAGAAATTGAATTATTATTTCGTTTCTTACAAAGCAAATTCAAAGCAATTTTCTTGAGTTTCGGTTATTTGACGTGTTTTGAGATGTAGTGTTGTTGCAGTAGGGGTGCGAAATTCGTAAAGAAATTATCGATATGCTCGATAATCTACAACCAGAAAAACATGCGAAAGCATATTTTTCCTTGCCCTGTTCATTATATTTTAGAGGTTAAAAATTTCAACAACTACACCTTAAAATAAGCTCTAGTTTGGGTTATGGCTTTACTATGAGAGGCATCACGGGAAAGTAATATAAGTTGCTGGATGCTACGTTTCCTAGTGCGATCTGGGTGCAGATCGACTTTGCTCACGTTGTGTCATGTTGCGCTGATATTATTTGGCAGCATCATGCTCCTCTCCTAAGAGGCTAGGCTCGGATTTTGAGATACTCAACTCCTCACAGCATCCGCTCCTTAATGTGAATTTTAAGTAGAAACTTTTATCATCAGTTATGTTCGCAATGCTCTGTCATTACTTCGTAATTATTCTACTTTAGATCTGTTAATGAACATTACGAAAATTCATAAAAGTAGTTGGCGTAGAAAAATAATTAGCTGCAATGTTCTTTTTCTTTTCATTTCTTTCCTTTCTGCATTTTTTAAATTTTTTCGCGATTATTTGTATGATTTCTTTTGCGAGTTATACATTTTTTTTTTAAATTGATTCCAAATATTATCGAAAAAAAGATGATCAGCAGACAAGCAATGATGCCTGTTCGAGTGTTTCCAAGAAAATGACTAAAAATGAAAAGTATTAACTTTCAAAATTTGTGCGTGTACAACTTAGCCATACGTTTCAACTGATGCAAATTTCTAGTCTGTAATAATCGTTTTATATTTCTTATTTTAGCCATACTGGCACCTAGTCAATGCTAGTTCGCTCAGCGTTCTATCCTCGCGTTGTAAATATTTGCAAAAATTGGATCTGTCTTGGTGTGGAAGTTTCCCGACTGATGTTTCTCCCAAAGTATTTTGCGAGTAAGTACTTTTTTTATCATCGTAAAGAAAGTCGAAGTGAAAATTAGTCTTTGAAATCTTTACAACTGTTAAATGTTCAAATCTATCGTGAATTGTACTTGATTATTAGATTTATAGAAAGCTGCGGGAAGATGTTGACTCACATTAGGTTAGATTGTTGTCAGTTTGTGTGTAATTGTTGTATCGAAACTATATCGCATGTGTGTAGAAATCTGGCAGGTACTTGTACACCGGTGTTTTTTTCTTCTTTTTTCAAGTGTAGTATCTATCATGTTATGATTTCCTATACTTTAATGTACGTCTTTGTGGATCTCAGAATTGACTTTGCAAAATTGTACCAATATTACGGAACGCGGTTTTAGTCATCTTTCATCCTTGAAAACTATAGAAAGGCTAGATTTGTATAGAACACTAATAGAAGCACCCTCTTTAAAAGAGGTATTAAAGGCATCGCCGCATTTGAAGCATGTAAACCTAGGTAAGAATAACAAAATCTTATATTAGATATTCATTTTATTGTGTACAAAATACGTATTTATACTGTTTTTGGCTGTTAATATTACACTTTTTCGAACAACTTCTACTCCCAATGCGTACTATAGTATTTCTATGTATGTACTTTCGCCTTTGCATACAAATTAGGTTCGGAAAAAATCACATCAACTGATGGAAACTCATATATGAATGTATATAAAAAAAAATATATATCATATATATAAAGCTGAAAGGTAAAAAGCCGAAATTAATTCTGGAAAAAGTCGAAAAAAACTCCCGAACTTTTTCTGTTGCACCTAGAAAGCTAATTTTTTTTTGAATCGAAAGCTCATAACGTGTACTATTAGTAAAAAATCCAAAACTCCGAAAAAGTTAACCCTAAAGCTCCAAAAATTTGGAATAAACTTTGAAAATTTTGGTTTTTTCAACTTTTCACCCTATATGTATGCGAATAATACAGTAATTGTGTTTTTTTACAGGCTATTTTAAAGAAGATGAAATTCTAGACATTTCGTTCGCTTATACTTATATTCTAGGACTTGAACTTTTTGAGATATTATGGTTCAAAGTTTCGTAACACGTGCTTTTTGTTTTATACTGCAATATCTCGAAAACTACGCATCCTAGATACCTACGATAAGCGAGAGAAATGTCAAGAATTTATTCATCTATAAGATGGCATACTTCATTAATGATAATAATTTCAAAATAACGCGACAATGAAGAAAAATTTGCAGAAAAAAGCCGCTTGGTTGGAGTGCGTAGGAAGGGTGTGTGTTTGTGTTGGACGTAGGTGTGCAAGTGTGTGCGTTTAGCGTTGACGAAGTGACGCGTTTCAACTGCACCAAAAATCAGTGTTACCGCCATCTACCAAAAATTATAATTTCTTAGCTGATTGCAAATTTTTTCGACTTGGTTTTTTTTATTTATTTGTACTCTAGGACTCAAACTTTTTGAGATATTATATTATGGTTCAAAGTTTCGAAACGCGTGTTTTTTTTTTACAATGAAATATCTCGAAAACTACATTACTCGAATATCTTTTTTAGCTGAGTGTTTAACTTGAAAATGATAGCTATTGCCTATTGCAACATATACCTGATCTGGGAAGGGAGCCGGGGGAAGGTGAAGTCTTTAAACCTTTTGTGTATATAAACTTTTAACAAGTATGAAAACAGTCTTTGTATACAGCCAACTTACTTTTTAAAGAACTATTACCAAAATCATTTTTTCATAGTAGTCGAGTTTTTATCGCATATGTACCCTTTTTGTTCAGAAAAGTTCAATTATCAACTGTTTAGGGGAAGAGAAGGAGAACCACGAAGGGACGAAAAGGCAATTCGAGCGAAGCGAGGATTGCTGAGGGGTTGGGCCGCGAAGCGGCCAGGGGGCGAAACCCCAGTTACATATAAAAGTCAGCTCCCGCTATGTAAAAAAGCAGTTATAAGTTGGCTCCATGTGAAAGATTGGTACCTTCATGCACTGCTGGACGCATTCAGGTTTTTTTTTGAATGACGTTCGTTCTCGTTCAATGAAATTCTCAAATTTGACGTTCACGTTCCGTTCCATTCATTGCCCAAAAAATTCCATTCAATTATTTCAAAAATTTCACGCTTTTCGTTCCCGTTCACGTTCATGAACGCTTCGTGAATACACTGAATAGACCATTACATTGAACCAAATTGAAATTCTTCAAAACATCTGCTTTTCACTTTTATTAAACGCAATTCAACATTAAAATAACAAAAAATTAGCAGTTAGTCAGTCACCTCACGAGAAATATACCGAATGAATAGTGATAGTGAATACTACGACACAAAACTTAAGACAGACAAAGTGAAGAAATAGAAAATTGAAAAAAAAAAAACCCATAAAAAGACAAGTTTCTTCTTGAACGATAAATAAAAGGCGTTTAAAATGCACGTTCAAGGAAAAAAAAACGTTCCGTTTCATTTCGTTCCAACTTTTATATTTTATCCTTTCTGTTTCATTCAGCGTTCGTTCAATTGATAAGAGAATTTCACCGTTGCGTTCGCGTTTGCGTTCAACGCGCCCAGCAGTGCCTTCATGTTTTCAATCATAGAACGCGAAGGCGAGGTTGGAGCGCGTTCTGGTTGGTCGCGACCAAATACCAAGTTCACAACAGTTGAACTACACACGAATGCCTCCACCACACAATTCAGGTGTTTTTTTATTAGCCAATCCCAGGGTCGTAGCGTGTCACATCGTATCACTCATTTCTCATTGTATTGTTTTTGCGCCAATTTTCATCTTCGATTATCTAAGAATGTTTATATCATTCAAAATGTTTGAAGATATTAAATTATTACCAAGTTGAGTATAAAATCATCATTTTCTATAAATGAATAAAATAAATACCACCATTTTATTCATTTGGTTTTGTAAGTAGTAACATAAACTTCGAATAATAAAAGTTCTCATTATTGTTAAGAATTTTGTCAAAAAAAACGTAATGAAGTAAAAAAAAAAAACGCAAAACAACCGTAAATATCCAAGAATAAATTAAACAAACAATAACTCAACAATTAATAAAAGTGGTCATTTTCATTGGACTTGCTTAGTACAGATAACTCCCGTTGAGCGTCTGATTTTGATTGAGTTTTGAAACAAGATTTCATCAGAAATTTCTCATTTAACAATAATGAGAACTTTTATTATTCGAAGTTTATGTTACTACTTATAAAACCAAATAAATGAAATTTTGGTATTTATTTCATTCGTTTATAGAAAATGATGATTTTATACTCAACTTGGTAATAATAAGTTTGTTCAACTGATCTCTCAAACTACTCAATGTAGTAGGGTACGCAAAAATAAGTAAGTTATTCTTGAGTAACCTACTGCACAAAATTCTTGTAGTAAGTTTAGTATCTTAGAAAAAAATGTGTTGCCTACTCAAACGTCCCCCGAACAGAACTGAGTAAGTTATGCAGGTCGCCCAAACGCGTTTTACTAAGTTAAGCTATTTTGAGTAGTTTGAGTAGTTTGAGTAGGTCGCCCGAACAAACTTAATTTATTATCTTTAAACATTTTGAGCGATGTTTACATTTAGGTGAAGAGCGGAGTGATAAGATGAGACGCGTTGTGATTGGCTGATGTGGGTGGAGTTGAAAGTGCCTGAATTGTGCGGTGGAGACATTCGTGAACTACACCTGTTGCTACATTTCACTTCATGGTACTTCAAATACATACCACGCCAGTTATCATCATATATATAAAGCTACAAGAAAAAAATAACAACAAAAATAGGGCCAAAAATATGTTGTTCCAATCGCCCAGCCTCTCCTAATGGACGGATTTCAATAATTTTTTTTTTTTTAAATCGCAAAAATTATGCAGATCTGTCATCAAGCAAAAAAAATTGAAAATTCTAATCAGAGAGTTGAAAAAAACAATTTTTCTCTTTTTTTATTACATAAAAATTAACGTGTTCGTTACGCGTTGCCGTATTCCACTCCACTTGCTTGGTTGTGGGCGTGGCGTCTGTCGTGCCGCGTTAGTTCGTCCGTTACATGATAGATATCTTCATTCATGTTATGTTGTTCGAAGGAGTCACAGCAAATAGGCAATCCGAGCGAAGCGAGGAATGCCGCGGGGTTGGGCCGCAAAGCGGCCAGGGGGCGAAGCCCCCTAGTATAATATATGCAAATAGATGAATATTTATGGACCAAAGTTTCTCTACGGAAAATTGTAAATGCGTAATAATATTTTTTGTTGGAAATCTGATCATTTTCATTTTTCAATTTTACTTTTTTTCTATATCTAAATTAGAACGGGTGTTATTAGCAAAAAACTGGTTTTGGAGGCACAGATGGTGATGTTTCGGGAGAAGCAATGATGCAATTTTTAGGGAAAAGTTAGGGGTTGTTACGGACGCTATTGGCTACAACTTTCCACAGAAAAACTTTGGCTCCTAATTAGTCCCGGTAATCACGTTTTTTTTTTGTCACTATTTCACTGGACTATAACTATTATTTATGCTATAGTGTATGCATAGCTATTTGATATGTAAAAGCCTCCCTCGAAGTGCATTTATTTATAATTTTTCTTTGAAATTCAGGTTCATGTCGTCGTATATCTTGTATGGATGAAATTGCCCAAGTTTTAGGAACATTTAATAAAGAACTTATATCCGCGGATTTCTGGAAAACATACAGCCTTACACCTATAGGTATTAAGTATCTGAGTCAGTGTAATCTTTTAGAGGAAATAGATATAGGATGGTGGTAAGTACTTCATCTCACCTACTCGTACAAATAATAATAATACGTAATACACCATAAAGATTTATTACTTTGCCTGGGTATTTTAGGAGCTAAAATCGTTCAAGGGTATGCACGTGGGTGGATTGATATTGTTTATTTTGTTTCAAAATTGACAAGGATGGGGTGAGAAAAGTTGTCAAAAAATCATCTATCCTAGAAGTGATAATTGGAGGGATTTGATTTGGACGAAACGTCAGGTTTCTTGCACCTTTGATCAAGTTATGTAATCAACTGTTCAGAAACAAGATTTCACCTAAAATTTGTCAAATAGTGCAGTCCTTTTGCTAGTTTAGTACCATTAGCCTGGAGACTTACTTCTTGGCATTACTGTCTTTTTTTAGGGAGGCGAATCATTCCTCAAATTGTTATTCTTTTAATATAGGGTCTTTTTTTTTTTTTCATTTTAATTTAATTTTGTTTTATTTTATTTTGGTTTTTTTGCGGACATTTGTAGTTTAGGTGTCAGCATACCTGGAGATTGTTTCCTATCCTTAGCTATGGGATGTCCCAAACTACGTAAATTATTTATGGGTACATTGCGTGGTATCAACGACAGAGATCTGTATCCATTCATTTATAACTGTCCGAATTTAGAGCAAATCGATTTGCTTGGAAACAGAGGAATAACATCAGAAGTTTGCATGAGGTAAGAAACTGGACTTATATCTTCTATTATTTCAAAATGTCAGTCCAAAAAATTACACGGTTTTCATAATTTTTTTTTTTTTTTTTTCAAGCATTTTAAAATCTTGCAAGAGATTACGATTTTTAGATGTAAGTTTTTGCGATCAAATCAATGATGCTGAAGTACAAGAATGGAAAGTTCGTTTCCCTAATGTTGATATTAAACGAAGTTTTCAAAGTGAACCTGAATGTACTTGTGCCTTTGCCAATCATTATTGAAGAGAACATTGATTCTTTTATTTTTATTTCATTTGGTCATTATTTATTCTATTTCTTAACGTTCTTCAAAACGTAAAAACAGAAATATGAGATGGTGCTGTGTGTAGTAATGTTGCTATGAAAGCGACCTACCTATATTTTAAAGAAGTGCAAAATGAAATATTGCAAAGGCCGTAAAAAATTAAAACAGTTTTAAAGAGTGGACAACATTTCTCTACTTTTATGAGTCATATCCTGTAAATTTTTTACATATAATGAAACTGAGTGTGAATTTAATAAAGTTAATTCTCAAATTCTGTATTCTGCGTTGCACCTTTTATTTTATTGTTTGGAAATGAAATAGTGAAACACTGAGTATAATCAATACTTATGTGAAATGTGCATAATATCATATATATATATACCCCGCCGCATTCCTCGCTTCGCTCGGATTGCCTATTTAATGTGGCTCCTTCGAACAACATAACATAAATTATGATGTATGTCGTGGAACGGACGAACTAACGCAGCACAGCAGACGCCACGTCCACAACCAAGCAAGTAGAGTGAAATACAGCAACGTGTAATGAACGCGTTAATTTATATGCAATAAAAAAAGAGAAAAATTGGTTTTTTCAACTCTCTGATTAAAATTTTCGATTTTTTTTGCTTGATGACATATCTGCATGATTTTTGCAATCTTGAAAAAAAAAAAAAAAAACGTAAGCAGTCATGCTGCGCTACTGAGGCTGAGTTTTTAACTGGAGCTTGTTTTGATTTACTAATAACCTTGCTTAACCGTTCATGACTACAGGCCACACCCAATACCAAGTCTGAAAACCCCTACCCTATCCTTTCCAAAAACACTTAAGAAGTTGAATTTGGCACAAATGTAGAATTTCTTGCCAAGAAATAATCATGTGAACTCATATTTCTCAAATTATAACTATTTGAGGGTCCTCAAATTATCTTCAAACCTTGGTAATCCGCCATTTTAGATTCATTTTGACTCAAATTCAAGAGGTCATATTCTGGTCACCAACTAATCCTACACACAAAGTTTGACCATTCTAGGCCGATTTGGTAGTGAGATATGGAAGATTCATGAAATTTCCTGCAATAATTTCCACTCCAAAATCCGTTTTTTGTTCTAACTCCCCTCCAAAATCACTGAGGAAGCTAAAATCAAAATACATTTATCACTTGGGCTCATTTTATTATATGACACAGCAATAAAAAATTTTCGACCTCTCCTGTACCCCCACCACTATTTTAGGCTGATAACCCCGATTGTTGATAACATAATAAGAGTTAAACTATAATTTCTTAATCAAAAATCATTTTTAAAATTACTATAATGAATATCAAGACTGATAAATTCATTTCAACTGCATTACAATTTTTTGCATTTGAAAAAATCGATTTTAAATAATTGGAAAAGAGATTTTTTCGCTGATTGTACCCGAATCACTTGGACGCACAGTATATTTTATGCTTGATAATAAAATAAGATCAACTAATGAGAAACGAGCTTTGTTCTGATTGGTTGAAATTATTAATGAAAGTTAACCAATGGTGAAATATTATTCTACAAAATGAAGAAAATGATTTTTTCCAATTTCGCAACTCGTATTCTAAACTGCTGGAAGTTGCGTTTGAATATTCGATAAACTAATCCAACTCTTTCTCGGTTATCTATTATATGTTAGTCGAGGAAACAGAACCTTAATTTAAATTAATAACGATCCCTCGGAGAAAGTATCACTTAAACTCATCCGGCAGCCCAACGCGCTACTTAAAAGCGCGAAATTACGTTACCCGACTCCGATGTCGCTTTAAAATGGGCCGAAGGTTTAATGTTCAAAAAATGCATTAGGTAAGCTATTAATCAACCATATACATATAATCCAACTACATAGAGTTGAACTAACATGAAAAGATAAATATATTCAACACATTTCACACGCATCTATAGGGTAGCACTGATTGTTGCGACCGGTCACCGTAGATCCGTAGATCTATTGCTACCTTTTTATTCTCGAGAATAAGGCTCACTGATTTGACCTTGGCCAGTTTGGGGGTACAGTTTGGAAATATGCTGGACTGCGCTCACTGCGCTGCATGAAGGCTACATGTGGAGGTGGTATAATCAACACCTGGTATAGTCGCATAATGATTGAATATCAAACGGTACGGCGATCCGCTCGTAAATCGTTATCATCAAAATAATTTGGTTTCTTCTTGTGCTCCTCAAGAGAAAATTCATCTGGTTAAAATGAGGATGATAGTGACACATCCACATAAATTCTATCATGTAATGGGTACATTCTATACATACAGCACTTAATTTATGAGTCGAGAACATAAAATGTAAATAATACAAGGCTTTAAGCTTGTACTTCAAGACAAGTGTTATCAAGTCATACGTAGCCAAGTGGTAAGTACAGTTTATGTTGCAATATTCAAGTATCTTACTAATGAGTAACAAATTATGTGCATTTTTATATAAGTTTGACAAGTTACTTACATAATCCATTTGTGGATGATGGCAGTATGATGTTCACTACCGGAATGTACCAAATTCACGAACTCGTTCAGTTGAATTCATTTTTGTAAAACTAAATCAAACTTCACGTTCAATTCATTTTTGAAAATTCTGAGTTCTGCTCATTATTCACTCATTATTTTATACCTACGTTTAAAACTAGGCAGTAGGCTTGCAGGTTCTGTTCTTTCATCACTTTTTACATGGTTCACTCTACTTGCGTGTTGGAAATTTATTATTAAATTTTTTGATTGTTTTCATTAAGGAACAGATTTCTATGATAGAACATGTGTTTCACAAGTGTCATGCCACAGTCAACCACTCATTTCTTCTGTGCTTATGCGCATGCTCGTGGAGTTGACATTTTCATTTATCAGTGATGAGTGATTTTTGGATGAAGATACCGTTTAAGCATGTGATCTTTGATTAAATTTTTGGCGGAAAAAGGTTCGTTTGAACATCAATATTTAGATCCACGATTTCTTGGCCCTTTCATGAAAGGAAATACTATCTATTTCTTTTTTTCTTTTTTTTGACTTCATCATGATATATTGAATAACTACAGACTTCGATAACTCAAATTCTATAATTTAAATAATTTCTTACTGGTTATTTCATTGATTTGAATTCATTTCTTCCAAAATCAGTGTTGCAGAATTAACTAGAGTGACACGTTGAAAGTTTAAAAACATTCATACTCTTGTAAATTATGGATTGAAATCATAGAGAAACAATTATTTATGTGTTAATTTCTCAATCCCATAAAAAGGAAAGAAAAGGAATGAAATAAGGAATACTTTTCTGTGGATGAAGAGAATTTGGTGCTTGGGGTGTTAAAATTGGTTAGACACAGTGTATACTTGATCACGATTTGTTACATTTTATTTATTGATCCTTTATGAACGCATGATAATCAAGATATTTTAAAGAAATACCTTCATTTTTGATTTATGACTAGTTAAACTAAAAGATTTCAGGCAAACTTCAAATACCAATTACTCAACATAGGAATAATTTATTAAAAATTGTGAACTTCACCCATGTTCGTCTTCTTCTGAAAAATATAAAAAATAAAAGAAATCAAAAAAATAAAAATAATTCACAAAAAAATAATGGATCTAAAATTGCCTGTTTTTGTTAAAATTGATTGAAATCGTTCTTTCTGATCTAACTCAGCGGTAAAAATTCAGATATATATCATATATATAAAGCTACAAGAAAAAAATAACAACAAAAATAGGGCCAATAATATGTTGTTCCAATCGCCCAGCCTCTCGTATATATATATATATATACACACTAGCTAATCCAGCAGATTTCGTCCTGCTTCTACAATTCTTCTATATCAGCACCTTGCACTCACTCAAAGACACTTAACTACATGAATATCGTAACTTCTAATTGTAATACATGGATTTCAAAAAACTAATAGACACACTCTTACATGAAAGTTGAAGCTTCACAAAATAACAATAGTCTATTGATAATGTTGGAATTAAACGAAGACTGAAAGAAAAAAACTTCAACAGTCATGCCTCATTCCTGTAGCAAAGTTTTTAGCTAAGTTTGCAACTTAAAAACAACAGTGGGTGGGTCTTCAAATCTTTGCGTTTCAGACCATTTGTAATCATCTGATTTTATTTTGTTTTTCATAAACACTTTTTCACCAACCCTGCTCTGGGTAAGGCTGTATACATTTTGTTTTTCCGATTAAGTCCTTTCAAACGTTTTTTACCCCAAAATAATTATGTTTACCCCAATATCAGGATTTAGCTTTTTAAACCAAAGTGTTTAAAAAAAAAATGAAATTTAAAACAAAATTCTGTTCAAAATGCTTTTAAAACGGTTTTTTGTTTTGTTTTAAGCATGTTTATTAATCTCCTCATTATTTCTCTAAATTTACGGTGTTAAACTAAGAAATAAAAGTAAACGCCAACAACGAAGAATTTTCTACCTGTAAAGACATCTTCTAAATTTTGGAAATTTTTTTCAAATTTCCATTTTCAAATGTTTTGAGCTTTTGAGAACTTGATAAGTCAAGGTCATCAAGGGTAATGGCTAAATGTGAATTTTTGAATTTAATTTTTATGACTTCAGTAGGGAGACCTCTTAATGATATAATTATAGATTTATTTAAGTAAAGCCCAAGTGGATGGAATAAGTTGATTCATTTGAATTTGGTCACGACTCGCGACAGGTGTTTGACGCCAATTAAACGAATGGGGAATGTTTGGATTCTCCATGCTCGTAGCGCTCAAGTAAAAATTAAACAATTATGGTTCCTAATTTTTTCGTATTCAATTATTAAATTATGATGAGGAGCATAAACAATACCCTTTTTAACTGGTTTGAGCATTTATAGCGTATAGACGCGAGTATTCAAAGTCGAACATGTTTGCCTCGTGTATCTCGCGCCCAACGAAACGCAAGCGCAACGAAAATGTTCTACAGGGGCTTAAACGTTTAACATTTTTGAATTTCTAACTCGCAACTACAGTCTTATTTTTAATCCATTCTTTTTGAAACTTTGATATATACGTATTGTTGTTATTTTCAACGCGTTGGTTAAAAAAAATGTTTCAAAAATTAAAAGGAAAAAAATACAGAAATTTTGGTTTTTCTTAACCCACTCCTCCAAGTATGGTCGAAAACCGTTGAAAATCTACGTGAATACTTGGGTCAATACATTGCAAATAATGTATCACTTATTTCTAAGAAAAAGTGAAATTCAACGATTTTTGATTTTATGATGCCACTTTCGAGTGAATTTTGAAGGGTAAGGATGCTCCAAAAATGAAAAATGGTAAGAGCATAAAAAAAATTGATTTATGCTTTAAAATCTATTTATCAAAAAAAAAAATTCAATTACGAAATATTCAAAATTTTGACCCTCCTCCCCCTCATTTCGGGGTTGATTCATATATATATATATTAAGATATTAAGATTTATGCATATATCTAAAAAGTTGGACATTTGCGAAATGATTGTAAATGGTTTGAAACCCAAAAATTTAAAGACTCCACCCTCCCCGACACTCCCTTCAAAAATCATGTAGGCTGTCATAGTTATCTTTATTAAGTTAAAAACCTATGTTATAACCAAAAATCCCTCGGGGAGAAAATCATCACACACTCTGCCAGCCAAGGTCACTTGACGGTGTTGATTACATCATCACAGCGTGGCCATGGCTAGGTGGAAACCAGATGCTAACCGCATTCCTGGTCGGAAGTTATGTTTCACCGGCCGATGGGTTGAGCATCGTCAGCGAAACCATGGTCGGTGTCACATTACACCAGTCGGACCAGTTTAGACTCGTCAGCATTTCCGCTGGCGTGTAACCCTACTCTGGTCGACAGGTGTCCATGGGCCGACCAGGTTATCAATACCACAATGGAAATCAAAAACTAAGACAGATATTTGAGGAAAAAAGAATACAAAAATAAAATGTTGATGAAATTTTTCAAAGGGTTTTCATTTTTTAGTAAATTTACTTCTTTCCAAATAACATTAGCAGTTCGGCTACCTGGGGGCTTTATTTAAATTTTTATATCTTAGAATGATTTTGCCCTCTATAATGCTGCGCCTAGCTGAACGTCACTAAGAACTGAATCGAACTAATAAATACCCACGTGATCTGAAGTTTGACTGTTGTATAGAGCCAAACGAACAGAAAACTGCCTTAGTTTGTAAGAGAAAGGAAGAGAAGTATCAAAAGGTATTAAATCAATTTGAGATTATGGAACTTAATGCCCAATTTTATTTCTCTTACAATTTCCAACGATGAGCAGTTTGCGTACATATGCCAACCAGGGGTCGGGTAGCATCACCATCCGACACAAGTGCTGCGTCGACGAAATATAACACGTGCGCACCTGCACGGCATCAGGTTGCAAACGGCCGTCGTCAGCTCTACTCCCCTGCCCTCACAGGCTGCCGCCTCGCCTGCCCCGGGCGAACATATATATCATCAGCGGCCACGGGTAAGAAGGCAGTAGGAATTACACTCGATACGAATCTAAAGTTACTCTTGTTTAATACATGCTTTTATTACCGGTAGTGCCCCCAGTTTAAACTCGTGATTTTCTAGGTTGCTCTTTTAAATGTAATAAAGTGAATGATAAAAGTAATTGTAGTTCGGAATAAGCTGTGATTATTTTTGAGTGAAAAATATATCGCACCCCTACTACAACAACACCATATCTCAAAATACGTCAAATAACCAAAACTCAAGAAAATTACTTTTAATTTCTTTGTAAATAACGTAATATTAATTCAAATTCATTTTTTTTTTCATTGATCCTTACTAATTTTTCACGTTCTTTCCAATGGTAAAGGCAGATTTTCGCAACGCAAATTATGTTTGGTAGTTTTTTGAGATGTGGTGTTGTTGCAGTATGGGTACAATATGGTTTATACATCGAAAGCATTCTTCTTCTTCTTCGTTCCAACCGCACTAAAAAAAACTGAGCTGTCCATAGCTCTTATCACTTAGCTAAAAACAATACTTTTTTTTTAGATAGCCTTTATAGCGAAAAGGTCTCTTCATTGCATTGACACCCAGGCTTGCAGAACCGTGGACACGCCTTTGTACACGATTCAATTACTTTCAATCCAGAAAAATAACTCTTTATTACTTTTTTAATCACACCTCTGCGATTACTTTTTCGATGTTTTCTCAACATTATGTAATTTCATAATTGGTATGTTCCCTTTGATTATATTACGCTTTGTAATATTGTAAACATATTATAAGTATGATTATTTGTGACTTTTTTGGAAGGTAAATGAAAAAACTACAAGGGAATCAACTCATCTTGGAGAAGCATTATTTTCTCACTATTTTGGCATGATGACTGCATGGGCGTATTGTAACGCTGAAATGACCATACCTAAACAACACCTCTCTCACCGTGAATCAGTTATATATCCTATGTGCTGGCAACGTTTTCGTGATTCAAATTGCGTTGATCAAGGTTCGAATAATATTACTTTTAATTTTTTCTTAGTCTTGAGTGGTTCGAACATCGATTATATACTATAGCTTATGGACATATAAAATGTTAAAATTTTTGAAAAATTTGATGACTTAATTTATGCAACGCAGACATGGATTTTTTATTGAAGCCTATTTAACCATGAGTAGATGCAGATTGATCAGCATCAGTTTACATTCAAAACTAAAAGATACTACTAGAATATTTTGAAAGCGGACTTTACCTTACTATACTATTTTAAAGAACGTTATTCAAATAATATTAATTTTTTTATAAATAAATTTTCTAAATTCAAAAGTTCTACCAACTCCTTTTATCCTAAATTTTATCAAGCATCATAAGAAACATGACCTCACATAATTTATCTTTTTATAATCTAAAACTCGGAATCGTGTGAGCTCAGATCATTTTATGTTAAAACATCTTTAAAAAACAAAAATTTCACACCATTTCTCAAAAAAAAAAAAAAAAAAAAAAAAAAAAAAAAAAAAAAAAAACATGACTTCACTTTAAATTGTACTTCCTCACGTTCGACATTCTTTTGAGAATGACCAACTCTTCTTCTTATTCGCCTTCTCCGGTTCGGATGTTGACTATACTCATGTTTAAAATTCATATTTATTCATATTTCAAGTTGTAAATTCAAATTATGTGACGTTACGTTGCCTCATGTTCATTCTACTTCAGAAATCAATCAATTCTAAAGAAGTATTCGTTCTACCACTACCCAAAATTTCGAGTCAATCTGTCAAGTTTTACTCCATTTATAAGTAGGTTTTATGACCAAAAATCCCTAGGGGAGAATATCATGGGTGAGGTCACGCCAACCAGATCCCATAGCCGAGGCACTGAACTGATTGCAGACCGCCCCTACCTTGCCTCACGGCTTGGAGTAAGGTGGGATGAAGCAGACAGAAGTAGGGCCCATAGAGGGTATGACCTTTGGTCCGCCTATGGGCTTAGTAGGCCGTAAGAGGCAGAAAGGCAAACGGCGGGGATCCTCCGAAAGGAGGGGAGATGCGGCGCGAGGTGAGGGCTTGAGACCATCATACACTCGAGAAGAGCACATTGCGCAGACAAGGCCCTAGAGAAGAATTGGGGATTGAAACCCACCAGTGGGGAGTAGGTTCTCAAGGAAAGGATGAAGCAATGGCTGAACTTCCGATGTGGTGGAACTTGGGTGGGGGTGCACACCTGCCCAAGGAAAACCCAGGGGAGATGTAGGCTGGTTGACAAGATGTCCCTGCTTGGCTGGAAGTTATGTCACAAACAGTTCCCGGCCAAGTAGTGTCGTGTGCGGTAGAAGAAATTTCCGTAAGAAAAAAAAAGAGAAAATCAGCGTACACAAAAAAAAAATTTAAAAATTAAAAGGAAGAAAAAATACCGAAGTTTTGGTTTTTCTTTACCCCCTCCCGGATATGGTCGAAAACAGTTGAAAATCTACGTGGATACTTGGATAAATACAGCGCAAATGATGTGGTACTTATTTTTGAAAAAAGTGAAAGTTGACGATTTTTGATTTTACGATGCCACTTTCGAGTGAAATTTGAGGGATAAGGCAGGATAAGGGTACTCCAAAAATGAAGAATGGCAAGAAAATTCAGTGATTGAGAATAATTTGAGGAATCTCCGGTAGCTGCTCTTTGAAAAATATAAGTTCATATTATTATTGCATGGCAAAAAATACTACATTTGTTCTGAATGTAACTTCTTTGAGTGGTTTTGGAAGAGATAAGAGTAGGGATTTACAGAGTTGGTATTGGGTGTGAGACCTATAGATATGAAGGGGGATCCCTAGGTGGAAGGACCAAGACCTTTTTTATTTATGAAATCGCAGTGTTCATTTTTTGGGGCATGAATACCACCTTTAGAAAAATTGTCGCTGTAAATTGCGTTTACTACATAAATATATCCTTGGTGGAAATTATGGATGAAGGCAAATCAATAAAATCACAATTAAAAAGTAGCGTTTTCCTCGCCTTTACAATGTTAATTATATGAGAAGTCAATAATTCTTTTAGCAAATAGCACCTTTTCTCAATGAGTTAGCGATGTGTCTTAGTGGCACAAAGTACATTGAATAAAGTAAAATACATGTGTGACATATTTTGATAGTGAAATACAGTTTTCACTTGTGTTATAGCATAACTTATTTTTGCTATCGTTCATTTCTTTATAATATATTTATCTCTGTGTATGAGTAGTTTCAATATGCTCTGGTTCAACTGTTTATATGGCAAACAATGGGCATCCGCAATCTTGTGTGACCTATCGTTTACAAAAAAATTTGCGTAAATGTGAAGAATTGAATTGTGACTTTGTTACCATGCTTCGTTCAATTTTGTATGCGTTACCAAAATACGAAGCTCAAGAAATCACCACGTTATTTGCAGAAAACACTGATGGTAGGTACACGCAATACTCATTAATTTATACAAGACAATGTGGAGTGATGTTGATGTGCAGAAGTGTAGTGATAAATACTTAACCTTGATTTTCTTATTATTACTTTGAGTTTTTCGAGTTGTGGTTATATTTTTAAGTTTAATTCGAATTATTCAGTGACTTTCATTTTGTCACTAATGTAAGATACTCCTTAGCTGTTTTCTTAATTTAAAAACGACAGCTATTACAGCCCACCTGATTAGGGAGTAATGGTCAGGGGAGAGTGGGGGTTTTCAAATCTTTGCGTTTCTGACCACTTGTAATAATCTGTCAAATGTTCAACTTTTTACTATACATATGTATTTTTCCCCTACCCGCAGCGCAGACCGATATTCATGAAATTCGCTCAAAACTTGGTAAGAGACTGTCCTTGAAAATGCGAGGAAATGACTTGTTTTTTACGATAAACCCAAAATAATGCTTCACTTCAACTTGAGGGAACTGAAGGAAGAGCAAATTGCTCATAACTTTTATTTTTGATTTTGTATGTAAGAGTGAGTCATGGACACCAACATATACAAATTTCAGCTTCCTAAATGTGTTTGCAGAGGAGCTAAAGTAAACAACTGCATTTTGAGGAAGTTTGAGTCATGAAATTTCACGAATCTTTCATATTTTCTCACTAAATCAACTTAGAGAGGTCAAACATACCATGATACATTGAATTCGGATCAAAATCAATCCAAAATAAGAAGTTGTCTAAATTCGAGTAGAGGTTGAGAAGCCTCAGATTTGTAAAAATGTAATTAATATGAACTCATATGATCATTGGGGATAAGAAATATACTATATGCTCATTTCACATCCATAGATGATGTTGGAGAGGTTATATCTTTTTTAGCTGAGTGTTTAACTTGAAAACGATAGCTATTGCCTATTGCAACATACCTGATCTGGAAAGGGAGCCGGGGGAATGTGAAGTCTTTAAACCTTTTGTGTATAAACTTGGAACAAGTGTGAAAAAAGTCTTTGTACACAGCCAACTTCGTTTATAAAGAACTACTACCAAAATCATTTTTTCATAGTAGTCGAGTTGTTATCGCACATGTACCTTTTTTGTTGAGAAAAATTCAATCATCAACTGTTTAGGGTGGAGCCACAAAGAGGCGAACAGGCAATTCGAGCGAAGCGAGGATTGCTGAGGGGTTGGGCCGCGAAGCGGCCAGGGGGCGAAGCCCCCTAGTATATATATATTCACATACTATGTACGTTTATGTATATAGATAAGCGAATCCAATTGATTACAGGAGCTGTAAATAGAGCTTTCCTATTAGCTTTCTAGTACGTACTATAGTGCGTGTACTCAATTTTTAATACATATTTAGTTATTTATCATCGCTTTACTATGTTCGTAGAACATGGAGATACAGATTATTTCTCCCAACCAGAAAAAGAATTTATTTTAGAGGACATTTGTGATGATTTTGATGATTCTTCCTCTGATGGGTATGATTCTTCATTCTCACAACCAGTTCATTTGAGCGCGCTTGAGGTAAGTATTTTTACATGGACATCTTTTGCTGTTTGTTGGTATGTTGGCACAAATCATTGCCTTTTTAATTTTAAGCTAAAGGAGCGTTCGATTTTACTTTAAAACAATAACAATCAGTACGATTCTTTGGAAAATTTAAATTCGTTTCCATGATGAAGAAACATGGAAAGAGTAATTAATTCAAAAAAGTAAGCAGTCACGCCCTGCATTACTGGAGTTGAGTACCTAATTTATGCACGTGTCCATTCACGCAAATTGTTGAATGAGTAAGGGTAAGTATCAGGGTTGGCAGAACTTTCTGGGCCGGCCCGGTGAAAACCATGTATAGCGGCTCTCATAAAGTAACTGTGAAATCTCCTCCTCCTCCTCCCCCCCCCATGAAAAAATGAAAAATGGTCAAATTTGTGATTTCGTAGTTCATACCTTTAACTAATAAAAAATAACAACGTGACTTTGAGGATATTATTTTTTTAATGCAAAATGTAAACAAACATAAATGAAAAATGTATTTCTTAAATTAAAAATAAGTAGGTAGGTAGCCTATGTATGTGGTATGTAATGAAAAACAATGCTGATGAGTAAAATAAAAATCTTGTACGTATTCGTAATATAAATAATATGCAGAAATTCAGATAGTATGAAAGTCGATAGGAAATAGATAACAAGAAATAAATTTTAAAATTGTTGTGTGCCAAAATTATATTCCTAAAGTTTATAATTTTTAAAGATTCAAAATTCGAGAAATTCATGAGAAACTATCTTGATTAGGTTCTGTCTGAACCTGCATATATTGAGAAATCAGCTCTAGAAGTACGTCATGGTTGCTTATGTTTTTGCTTGTTTTCTAGATGGATTACTTGAAAGAATTGAAAAAAAAATTGTTGAAATTCTAAAAAGAAAACTGAACTCATTTAGTTCAATTTTGAAGTCGAAAAAAACGTGACATCATGTGATATGAATTCATACTTAGAACAAATGGATATAGTTCTGTAAAAGGCTTTCAAGCGACAAAATTGAAATTTTGGAGATTCTTGGTTGGTAGGTTCATCACGTGATCGATTACCTGTTTCTTTAAACACCTGTCTATAAACTTCATTCTGCGTTATAGACAGGTATTTAAAGAAATAGGCAATTGATCACGTAATGAACCTACCTCCCAAAACCCGTAGCTGTGTAGTGAGCGTGACGGTTTGGGTGCCGAAGGTCGTGGGTTCGCATCTTTCTCCTGCTTGCGTTGTTTTTTTCGATTTTTGGGTCAAGTTTTTTTGTCCTGTTTTTTTTTATATATTTTTTTATTTCTACAATTTTAACATTATTATTTATTCCACCCTTCAAACCTTCAAACTTGGAACTTTCAGACATACATTTCTTACCTCAAAGTTGGGTTAGGGTAGGTTGTCTCACGAATGGGGGCGACTTTGCCCCCCAAACCCCATTCGTGCTTTCAGCAAACGGGCACGCATAGATGTTACGAACGAACTAACGTCACGAGGTCAAATGAATTTCAGTTTCGACCATTTTGTTATTGGCGTCACTTTCTGCAATGACCGTTTCCTGAAAAACTTGGTTTTCCAAAATGTGGCTGTGTGGGTATTGTCATTAACACCATTAAATTGTTAGGAAAACTTTGCCAATATTTATTACTTCTAAAGTCGCACAGAAAAGGACACGTGATTATATCACTTTTTTGTTGAGTTCTAGTCTCATATTGTAGTCAAAGTTAGCGTTTAATGCACGTGCGTGGAGCTCAAAATTTCAGGGACATAAAATTCAAGTGCCAAGTTACAAAGAAGTAAAATATGGGTTCAAATATGCACTATAAGATTCGTGAACAGTAGAGTTATCAGGAGACCAGTCGGTCTGGGAAGAAAATGGCGTATTTCTTTTTAAGTCCAAGACATGCAAAAACATGTTAGATAATGAACTCGCGTTTTTCATAACCTAAACCCCACCTACCCTCACCTGAACGTATGAAACTCGTTACTAAAGGGCATTAGAGTATAAGAATGGCGAATCTGGCCCGGAGCTCAATTTTGATGACACTTGGGTGATACGTAGATACCTTTTAGAAACTTCCATGGCCAAAGTTTCAGACCCCGCCCCCCTCGTTTTTGAAAAATTAATTTTTAATTGAAAAACCAATTCGAATTTCTCTTTCACGCAATAACTGACTGCTTTTATTGAAAACTTAGTATGTTGTACTCTTCCATAGGGGTGTTAATTGGTTTAGTGCACTGTATGAAAACCGTATTTAAATGGTTAAATAATGTAAAAAAAAAGATCGCGAATTAATTCACATATTTTACTACATGAACAAAAATGCATAACCTAACATAACTGTGCAAATTATATACAACGTGCCGTTGAGGCCAAAAAGATAAGGTAAATTTTATCTAACTAGATAACCTTCAATTAGGCTTTCGATAATAGTTTCTATGTACAGGTAAGAAAAATATTTTTATTAAGATGAAAATCGGTAAGAGGCAGTAATTACGTAAACATAACTCCCCCGCGTTGACCTGACAAGGTCTGAGGAAAAAACAAAAAAAAATTACAATAATTGAATAAAAACAAAAAATAAATACATATAACTCGAAAAAGTTAACGAAAAAGAAACAAAAATACAACTTGACAGAATGTAATCAATAAAGTATAAACGATAGAATCTAATAAATCGATCTCGGAATTATTGTTGATCGATGGGTAAATAGATCGCGTGATTGACTGGTATCACTTTCGACCAATCGGACGTTGACATTTCGATAGTTCGGACAACGCCGTTTGAATCTGGGAAGCAGCGTGTAACTCGTGCCAAGGGCCACTTGGCAGGCGGCGTATTCGACTCCTTGTAGATCACGATCTGACCTACTTCGAGATTAGGCTTGATGTCAAGCCATTTGCTACGAGAGCGCAGTTGATTCAGGTAATCAACTGACCACAATTTCCAAAAGTCGCGTATACGTTGACGATTAGCTCGATATTGAGCCGACAATTTAACGGTGCCACCGGATGATGGTTCGGGAACGATTGTCAGATTACGCCCGATCAAGAAGTGACCCGGTGTCAAGACTTCTTCTGTTGGTTCAGACGTTTTTCGATACGCTAGAGGCCGTGAATTGAGCAACCCCTCGATTTGAGTTAAAAGCACTCGAAGTTCGTTCTCGGTAAATGTTTGATCTTTCGTGATGATAGGAATGAAGCGTTTTGCGCTCTTAACGGCGGACTCCCATATCCCACCTCGGTGGGGGGTATAGGGCGGATTGAAGCGCCATTCGATGTGATTCTCAGTTGCGAATTTCGAAATGGATTCATCTTGGAGGTTAAGATATCGTTCTGCACCTTTGAAGTTGGTGCCGTTGTCGGAGTATATCACGGCAGGTAGACCGCGTCGGGAGACGAGGCATTTTAGCGAATTTAGAAAATCTTCAGTCGATAGCGATGGTACCAATTCAATAACTAATGACTTAAAATGCGACCCTGCCTGACCTCTCCTTCCCAAATTAGGTAGGCTGTAATAGTCATTATTTTCATTAAAAACTCAGCTAAAAATGTAGGAGCAAAAAATGCTCAAACTAGTAAAAATAAATGTGGTAATTTACCAGTATCCAAAGCGTTGCTTTAATGGTGAATGGTAACATGTGCTGAAGTGCATAGCTGCATACTACTTAATCATAATCACGTAATAATTGTTTATTTTGACTATATTATTCATTAGGAAAATGAACCGAATATTTATGGATTAGTGAAGAAAGCAACAAAAACCGTCAAGAGAAGCTGGAGTTCTTTTAATCAGCTTCGAAAAAATAGTTTTCATAATATTGTTACGAATTTTCCAAATGGAAGTGAAGGTACTTTTTATGTATCTATCTATCTATCTATCTCTATCCATATAATGAAAAGATTTTTGTCAAACTATCTACAATCGCCCAGCCCTTTCTACGTAACCAATTTTGATAATTTTTTTTATGTGTTCCTTTCAACGTGTTGATATGTCATCAAGTAACCCCATCTTTCTAAGTCGAGTCTGACATGAGATATTTGAGTGGTATTTTTGAGGAAATCAAACCTATCTACAATAGCCTAGCCCTTTCTACCGAATCGATTTTGATGATTTTTTTTTAATGTGTTTCTTTCAACATGTAGATATATTATAAAGTAGTCCCATCTCTCTAAGTTGAGTCTGAGATGAGATGTAAGCATGAATCTTTTTTTATAATTAAAAGAATTGATTTTTGAAATTTCGGAGAATTTTTGGAACTCCAGTTCCCTAGCCCTCCTTGATTTCGACTATGGAAGGTGGTTTGGTATGAAGGCTTATTAAATTATAATGTATGCAAACTGCTTATCGTTGAAAATTATAACAGGAATAAAAATTGAGCATAAAGTTCTATAATCTCGAATCGATTTAATACCTTCTCATTCTGTTCTTCCTTTCTCTTAGAAACTAAGGCAGTTTCTTGTTCGTTTAGCCTTCTGTATGACCATTAATACGGCGCGGCGCAGAGTTAAACTTCAAATAACGTAGGTATTTATTTGACTAATTCTGTTCTTAGTGACAGTCAGCTAGGTACAGCATTATAGAGGGCAAAATCATTCTAAGATATAAAAATTCAAATAAAGCCCCAAGGTAGCCGAACTGCTAATGTTATTTGGAAAGAAGTTATACAATAAATTTACTAAAAAATGAAAACCTTTGAAAAATTTCATCAATATTTTATTTTTAGTCAATTTTGTTTACTCCAAATATCTTTCTAAGAATTTGGTTCTCATTGTGGTGTTGGTAATTGGGCTACACAAGGAAAGGAGGAGTCTTTGTTTGAATCTTGGGTCATGCTTTCAAGCTATCCATTGAAGCTAGATGGATGACAAAAAACATTTGCTAATAAGTGACTCAAAAGTAGAAATAGTGTTTAGAGCGACCTATGGAAGAGGTCACCTTTGGAGATGAAAATTTACATGTATATCCTATTTAGTTTGTTGGTCTACAATCTAGTGCCATGTGGTTGGATTTTTGATTGCAGTCCTATAAACACAAATCTAAATGAAAGCACGTCGATCAGGGCCGGTGGCAAAAGGAGGGCGTTTTGTGGTTAGAACCCCTACCACGAGCTCATTTTCTTTAATATTAGATTATTGGCGAATCGTATGATTTTTTTATAACAGTCGTCGTATAAGTCTGTACTAAAGACGCTTTCTCGAATCGAAAGAAGTCACCATCTTGAATTATAATCATATTGAGTAGGTACATTTATAAATTTCTTGTGTATTGAAGAAATTTATATCGTTAAAAAAAATTAATTGCCTCTTTCACAACTACATTGGCTGTAAAAACCAGCAAAATATAACATTAAATTAACGGCTCTCACCAATCACAACTTCTGTTGACGAAGGAAGGATGGCAGCAAGGTGACGTTCATTAAAACTGATAAAAAAACTACATAAATGGTGAGGGAACGAAAAACCAGCATAATTGGAATAAATACAGCAACAGAATCAATAACTAAAGCGTATAATCCATCGACCAACATTAAATACACATTTCAAACCATAAATCGTATCAAAACGCGGTGTTGAACTAGAGTTATATTTTCAGCAGTTTTCAAATATACACTGTGATCATTTCATCCCTGAACACTCAAATATCTTGAAAACTTCTGTGACACCATAGGTATTTGAAGCTACTAAAATATTGGAGATTTTATCTTTTCTCCAATGGTATGTTGGAGAAGTCTTGTGATTTTTTCTTTCCGAGTTACCAAACTCTTTATTCGAAAAAAAGCCTCGATTTCCCCCTTTTTTCTGGGTGGGAATTTGTGGTAACAAGTTTTAAACTTTTATATTTGAATATCTCAAATAAAAAAAAAAATGATTGTAACTTGGAAAAGTAAAAACACTCAGACTTCTTCAATATACCATTGGAAGGAGAATAGAATTCCGTTTATTTTGTCTATTTCAAATACCTATGGTGTCTCCGGAGTTTTCGAGATATTTCCATGCACAGTTTCAAAACATGTATTCATCTCTAGGTTAAATAAATTAGGTAAAATATATAATCTTGCTTTAAAACTTGCGAAATCATTGAAAACGCGATGTGACATTCAAATCTATTTGAGTGTTCATGGATTAAATGATTACAATGTATACATGTTATATAGTGTGATCATTCAAGTGTTGCGGCGCGATTGTTGCAAAAAACGCGCGGAGGGTAGGGTATATGCTATTTCATCATAATTTTTCACTATGAAAAGGAAATTTTAATTTTTTTTCTTATTGAAAATCCTTGAAGATTTTTTTATTTTTGAAATAATTGCCATTAGAGTAAACAAATATGTTTTTTATTAAATTTTGTAAAAATTCCAATTTTAGGGGAAAATATTTCGATAACTTGAGGGGCCCCATTAGTATTTTAGATGCGCAAAATTTTCTCCATTTTCGATTGACATAGAGAAGAAATTGATATGATTTTTCTATGTTTTTCGTACATCTGAGAAGTATTAGTTGTGAAAATTTGTTGAAGAACCTCTTGTACGTTCCATTAGAAAGTCGTATTGTCCTTTCCTTCACATCAATTGAAAGAAAAGGAAAATTTGCATCTTTTTCTACCTCCAACACCTATGGTGCCATTCAAGTTTTCGTGTTATTTTTCTCTAAAAGTTGGAAATGCATCAACGCGGCATGTATCGGTTAGAAATACTAACGTTTTTCTGAAAAAAACTTGTTGTAATTTTTGGTAAGAAAATAGTACCGACTTCTTCAGGTCACTCGAAAAAAGAGAAAATTTAGCTTATTTTGCCCAATTAAAATACTTGTGGCGTTAATTACGTTTTCGTAGATATTTTCCAAGTTGAAACCTATTCAAAATTTATCACATAAAACATATTTTTTCAGTACGTACTAAGTAATATGTAGTATAGTAATTACATATTTTATAAATTGTGAAATCGTTTATGACTTCCAAGAAACAAATGTACAAGTTCCTTTTTGAAGTGAAAATTGATACTAGAATAGCGTATATACTCTGCAGTTTTTCATAACAGTTGCACCGCGACATCCAATACTTATGAATGTGAAAATATTAAATGAGCACCTTGTGTATAGGTACCAAAAAAATTGTACAATTGTCATGTGATTACACATACTTATACATGGCCTGAATAGCAAATATATGAAATCTGCCCTTCCCAACCGTTCTTCCCTAGATCAGATGGGCTGTAACTCCTATCCTTTCTAATTAAAAATTCAGCTAAAAAACTTTTGTATCCACCCCTCTTCATGAATTCATTCTGGATAAGACCCCAACAAAGGTGTAATGATATAATTGGTCTAAAATAGATTATTTGCGCCGCTGGATCAGCTGCTTCTTCTTTAAAGATAATAAATTACATAATTGCGATATTCAACTTGCATTTTCAGTGGCAACAAGTATGCGGAGTAATGCGTTGAAAAAGATAGGAAGATCAGCACGATGGAAATCATTTAATGCCAAGTTGCATCCAATTTATTCCACCTTCAGCACGAATTCAGCATCCGTTTTTTATTTGGATTCAAATGAACTTCGTGCCAATAAAATGTGAGCACAATTCAATACTCATTTACATACTTTTATTATTTTCTAAAAAAGCTATAGTAATAATTATGTTTAATTTTATACGATCGAAAAGTGACTACATTTCTACCACGTTTTTGAGGTAGACAACGCTGTTTTAATTCTTCAATCTTTGAAGCATCAATAATGACAAATAATTATAAACGGAGATGAGGAAAATGACTATTTTCCATCCTCTTTTCACTCGTATTCCGTTATCACGCTCGTTATAATGTTCCAGTATTGTCCACCTTGAAAGGTAAAAAGTAGCGAACCAATTTATACAGTTGTAATTTCTAATCATTTTACGATTTTTTGTAATATTTTTTACTTATTTTCCTCTCATATAAAATTAACCCTGAGCTGACAACCAGTAAAAAACAAACGAGTGCCAAAAACAGCACCTCTATACATTTCTACTAAGAAAAACAACCTGGTGCCAAAAATGGCACCAAAATGCATTTTTATATATTTAAATGATGTACTTGACTACTTACACATACATATATTTTGTCAACAATAAAATATATCGTGGTAGCCGATAACTTGCAATCTATTTGAATCCACTTGAAGAAAAATCTGATTGCGGGTAATACATTAAGTTGCCGTTTTTGGCACGCGGTTGTCACCATGAGATGATGCAGTACCATTCACACTTACCACTATAAGTGTTGAAGTAAAGTTCTTCCTTTTCAAATTTTCAATCATGATGATCTTTCTCAATATGATTTCTTAATAATTGGTTCCGATTAAATACTCGTTCACATTCCAGACGAAATATGCAACTTTTGTCGACTATTTCCTTGCATTTAGAGTTTAGACTCGCATCTTTTTAAATTTGGAGCTGCACCAACCTTCCCACTTTTTAGGCATGTGGGAAAGTGTCAGTCTTTAAGCAGGCATTAAAAGTGTAAAGAAGGGCCGGCAGGCCAATCTCGTGCACAAGGCGCAGGATCTCATTCGAGACCAGGTCAGGTCCCAATGCCTTACTTGACTTAAGCCTCTTAATGGCCCTTTCCAGCTTTACAGTGGTGAATTCGGGTGACTCATCCAGCATTTCTCACATCCCTGCCCCATGAGACAGAGGTGGATGGTCCAGGAACAATGCTTGCACGACCCCCTGTATTTGTTGAGGGTTGCGCAACTCAGGAATTGAGGTACTGCTTCACAGCCTACAAACTATCATCTTGTATGTCAGCCCCCCATGGATCGCCGTCAGCGCTTGCCTACAGCTTTTTCCAACACGCCTCCTTGCTGGCACTGTTCCCATATTGATGACCTGGAGGTCCAGTGCCCCAACCAGCTCCCCCAGCTCTTCTCCGCGCGCATTGGTAATGTGTGATCTCCAGAGCGCAGATTTGGCATTGAAGTTGCCCTAGACCACTACCATGCCAGCTCTTGATCGTACATTGGCTTCCAGTCTTCTGAGGTAGTCGTGGTATTGTTGAATATTCTTGTTGGGGGAGAAATAGCAGCTGTACCATCTGATCCACGGACCTCTAGCTCCACCAATCCGCCATTGGTATCCCCTACCTGGTTGTTTGGTCGAGGAGGTTGGGTATAGCGTACAATGCTTCAGGTTTACCTGGAATTCACGGAGTGTCATTTGCCTCCAATCACAACTGCTGCAACCTGTTGTAAAAAGCTGGGCATCTGGCTGATGCAATTCGATAGACATACGGGCGCTTGTGCTCCACACATATGGGACATCGACTGGGCGCCTCGCCACCAACCCCTTGTTGGTTAGTGTGTGGTGAAGTACATCCGCTGAGAAGGTTCCAATATCTGCTCCCCTCTGTAGCCTATTAAGGTATCACCTCTTCAGGTTCAGAGAATATCACTGATGCTGCCATCCTCGGCCGCAGCAATCCCCTCAATCTTCCTTACAACAGCAGTGTAGTTCCCTAGTCTTGCTAGAACTAATATTGCGTCCTTGCGTCGACGCCACTTCCTTCCTTCTTGGGGTAGCTTTCTTGCAGCTGTACCGCTGTGTCATCCAACCCCTCTCTGCATTGTGTACTTTCAGTTGCGCACCATTTGAGAGAGGTTCCTTCAGCTCAGGCGGCCCTAACTTTGACTGAGGCGCATGCTTTTTTCTTCCCTTCCCCTTTAGTAGAGTTTTCATCACTGTTATTAGTTTTGTTGGAACCTTTTGCTCTGACACCTTTCCCAGCTATTGCTGTTGCCCCTGCCTCCACCTTTGCTGTGTCAGCTGCTATTGCTGTGATAGCTGTTTTGGTATTCATTCTTCCACACTTCCACAGCTTTACAAATTTCAACTATCTAGTATTTTTTTAGTTTTTAATTTTACCTGATAACTGAAAAACTGATATTGGTTACTGGGTGCTGACAAAGCAAAACACTCAACAAGAAAAAAAACGACTGAAAAGGAAAATGATCTGGAAAAAAAACCCAAATCATTCATAAAAATTGCAGATCACAGATCATATACACAATAAACGTGGATCACGGATCACAAATCATATTAAAAATCATGATTCAAATCACAGATCTAGATCATGAATTGGGTGATCTGAATCACCACATTTTCACTGCGCTCTCTGTGCATGGCTGAGCGACACTCCTCAGTTCTACTGCCATCTCTTCACTTTCTGCTGTGATCACCTTGGATGTGTTCAGCACCTCCGTATCAAAGACTGAACAATCCAGTGTTAGGTTCTTGATGGTAGTCCTTAGGGAAGAGTATATACTCTCCACACTGATGGCTCGATGTACTAATTATTTTCCTGCTGGTTGAGACATCCTTCTAGGTAGAACGCTCCATAACCAGACGGTATAACTCCTCCTCTACGCTAGCCAGCCTTTGCCTGCCCCTCTTCATGGTTGCGAGTGCGTCATCCAGCAAGTCAATTGCCTTTTTCAAAGTGACCTTGATGTTGGTGGTGACATCCTTTTCTCGAACTACTTCTTTGGCGGCATCCACCACATTCTTAAAGAGTAGGGTCTCCGTCGTCTGCTCACTTACTCAACAGTTCTCCCATTTTGGGTGCGGTTTTCTCCTTCAGTTCTGTTTTTCTAGGCCTTTTCGCCTGTGATTCACCGGACTCTGACTTACAGGTTCCATCCGCTGCTCTTTCACCGTACTGCAGAAATGGAGCGCCTCTGACCACGGCTAGCTGGCACGCTTTTGAGGGGGAAGATACGCTTTGTTTTAGCCACCTTTTCTAGGCCCCTCTTCTAGCGGGAGGAGGCTAAATAGGGCTGTTCTGTCGTATGGATTCATGCCACATGTTGCATGTATCCCCAGTTCTGCAAACAAACGACCATTACCTCCATAATGGCAGTTCCGGGTGTCCTCCGCCAGCTGGGAGACAGATTTAAAAAAAAATCTCCATACTTCTGAAAGTGTAGAGAGTTGACTAAGGACTTCAGGCGCTCAACCTTGTCCCCACCATCAATCACTATGGTCGCAGACTTCTGGTGTGTGTGTGTTTCTTCACTGTGGCTTCAAATCGAAAATGCCACACCTAGTTCTAAAGACGGCTTGGTGTTACACCCATTCAGGTGAACACACCCACAAAGGAAAGTCATTCCAAAAATTATTCATGGTGCGATGCTCCATGCTGATACAAACGGATTGATTTAACATATTCATCATTGAGTATGCGGTGAGGGGAGGGGAACGAACGCAAATTATTATCATTTGACGCAAAGTTATGTTTGTTTCTTGACGTGATTATTCCATTTATAGTAGATGAAAAGACTTGAACTTTTAAAGATAACTTTAATTTATGAATATTAATAGCTGGTGGAATTTCAGAATGGAAAAAACGTGAGTTAGAATGGTGTGAAAGACATTAGTGGAGTTGGTCTTTTGTAAACGATCTTCACAAAGCATTTCTGTGCAAGATTTTCATTTACTTTCAAAATTCACATGGGGTATGAATCGTTTGTGAGCGCTTCTTGAAATAAAAAATAAAAAATTGTATGAGTTACCTAAAATGTATTAAAGTCTATAAAGTTCAATGCGATAACAGTACGTATAGATAATGTGTGATAAGTTCAACGTTTACCTGTTACTGTATTTCACTACTGCTATGTTTTTCAAAATATATCTCAATACCCATTTTTAATTCCAAATTCATCTTTGTTTGATATGTATTTACATTTTTTTAATAAATATAGGTACTTTTAATTTTTAATGATTTAAAATGAATTTTTGGTATCATCTCTTTTTATTTCGGCAGGAAAAGTTCAGACGGTAGCAAATTGAAATTGAAGAATGGTGATCGTGGAAGAAAAAAATATTTAGATTCTAGTTTAGCTAGACCTTCCTCTCCTCCACCACCTCCTCCAAATCTTGAAAAATTTATGTGCTCAGGTTAGTAGTAAGAGTAGCAGATATTGTCTCGTTGAAATTTAGTGTTACAAATAAATATCGTAATCACCTCTAGATGCCTCTAAAAAATCTTTTTTCCCGAGAGACGTTAAATTACTTTTACACTCTAATATCTTCAGAGCGGTTTTTGTCTATTTTTACAGTTTGAGGAAATGAGTGTTTAAAAGTGTGATTTTTATTTGAACTATGCTGCCAGAAAAAAAAACCTATTTCAAAGAATGCTTCGAAAGCATCACTCTTTCAAATTACTCCGGGACTGCACGCAAAATTTCTCATCAAACAAAAATTATATCCAGGATTTGTAAAAGGTTGCAACAGTGATAAGTTCTCACCAGCAAGCTTCACACACAGTGTACTGACTAGCGCCTAAATCTACAGTCAACTTTACAAACTTCTTACTATCTTCTTCCTCGTAAGATATAACCATTTTTCTTACACCCTTTTGCCTCTGCTGCTCCCTTCGTCCTCACTGGCCGTAGTTTCTATAAAATCGAATTCAGCCTTGAGGCTTCACTGGTTTATTATCTTGGAATGATCTCAACCCTCACGATAAAAAAAAGACTTTCCTTATCAAACTTCTAACTCTTTCGCTTATCGACTCCTCCTTGTTTGATCTTTTGAAAGGACTCACATCCTTTTCTGCATTGGGGGCACATAGCCACTACATGCGTCCCCATTCTATAACACGAATAGCCCTTTTTAAGAGGGTGTTGGCGGGCAGTGTATCTCATATCCTCACACCAGTGAGGTACACCACTGATGGCGTGACTCTATATTTCCATAAAGGGGTTAAAATCACGCCCCGTAACTTGTCAAGATATTCAAAATTATCGCAACCCAATATCATGTTTAACTAATTTTATTATGAAGTGTCACCATTAACATGCATTTCGTGTTACACTATTTAATTTAACAATTATTATCTGTAGGCTCATTGCTTTTTGGGGTGTTATGTTGAGCCAAGCTAGCTGAGGATATGTAATTATTTTTTTTTATATATTATTGGCTAATGAATTGGCCTCACCCAGCAGAGCACAGCTGGGATTGGGTATCCATATTTGAAAAAAAAAAAAAAAAATTCAACAATCCACGCAGTGCAAATCATTTTGGACGTGAACGGGTCGCGTTTTATCAGTGGAAGTAAAAAGGAAAATTCTTATGATATCAAATATTACACACTGTGCAAATGTACGATAAAATTATTAATTAAAGTAGAAGCAGATTAATATTAATATTGATTTGTAAGGTATTGTAAATTAAAATTATTCCTAATAGCAAAATGGTCGCGTTTTATCAGTAGAAGTAAAAAGGAAAATCCTTATCAAACATTACACACTGTGCGAATGTGGGATAATATTAATATTATAAGGATGTTGTTCTTTTTTAAAAAATGGTCCGAGAAACCCTCTTAGACGATTAAGTCGCTATTCCTATTACTATGAATAACTTTTCATTTTCTTATTAAATTAGGTAAGTCTATGTATGTGTTTGAATTCTTAAACTTGACTAAATTATCTTGAAGCTTAAATATACAATTAATATTTGATATGAAACCTTATTAGTTAAAAAATCGAAAATGAAGGCTGTTCCAACGCTGGTCGTAAGGAACTCGAGCAATAAGTGTAGTATTTTTCGAATTAAGTGTTTCTTGTACGTGAGTCGTTCGCAAATGATTCATTCAAAAAACGTTTGTGAGTGTTGGAAACTTATTATAAACGTTTGAAAAATGTTGATGATTGTTGAAGAACATGAGTCCTTCGTGAAGGATTCATTTGAAGATGTTGATGTTTGTTTAAAATTTACAGCACAGCATGTAGATGAATTATGTGAGGTCATGTTTTGTATGATACTTGATAAAATTTAGAATAATCCGAGTTGGTACAACTTTTGAATTTTATAAAATTTATTTATTCGTGCAAAAAAATTAATTATTCGAATAACTTTCTTTTAAGATACTCTAATGTCTTCTAGTTAATTTCTCGATTTCGATTTTTGCCTCCCTGTTTTCCTCTACAATACTGTTAATCTGAGACACCACCGCATCTATATCAGGATTCGAAACCGTCACTAAAGTTTTTACACTAGCAACCTCGGTTACTAATAATTATAATAATCATGTAATGCTTCAGAACATTAGAAACAACATAAGTATTGCGGAAATTGTTTGAAAAACCTACCTATTTATTCATTATAAAGATAAAATGAAAAAATAACCCAAAAAATATAATAATTCTGTTTAATTCAATTCAATTTTATTTAGCAACACTGCCTATAATGATAATCTCACATAACAACCTGAGAAATCATTGCAAAAACAACGTATACCCATTCTGCCCGTGTAAATTTCAAGTATTGCATCGCGACTCTCAATGCATCCGAGTATTCAGAGGTTAAATGACCACACTGCTTATAAATGTATCACAATTAATCGTGAAAATTTCGTTTCCAGATTCTGTGTTGCCATTACATTTTGCCAATGAGCCACTTTATCAATTTTATACAGATTTAATTATCGAAGTGAGTCTTCATTTTTTACTTTTCATGTTCTGTACCTACCTACTGTATGAATAGTGTTCACTATATTCTAGGCTGCTACTTTTTTATAGATTAAGTACTCCATATACATAGGATAATCAGTTAATCATTATTACTTGGCACTCAAATGCATTGGGTGTTGCATCATGACAGTTACGAGAAACGCGCAGTGTGTATGCGCTATTTTATTATAGTTCCCCCTGGCATAAAGTAATTTGAAATCTTTCACAGTTTTATTTACAAAATAATTACCGTGAGTATCAAGAAAAAGAGGTATATGTTTTTTAAATTTTGAACAAGTCTCATGGCGAAAATACATCGAAAACTAGAACGATATCATGATTATTTAAGGTAGGCAAAACACGCAACATTTCCTCCTCTTTCCACTAGAGCGAAAAAATTTGAAGGGTAAGGGTGTCCCAAAAATGAAAAATGGTAAGAACGTAAAAAAATTGGTTCATACTCTAAAATCCACCTCTTTAAAAAAAAAAATGTAATTTTTAAATTTGGAAGAGCCCTATTCAACATTTTGATCCTCCCCCCCTATTTTAGGGTTAGGGGTTTGCATTATAGTTAAAAACCTACTACACGTTAATTCGGACACAAATCCAAAATTTCATCAAAATCGTACCAATAGTTGCGGGAATCATGCAGATTCATACGAGTGTAAGTATATTGATAGAATAAGATTAAGATTAAGATTAAAATAAGATAGCATAAGAAAAGATATGAAAACCATATAAACTGAGATCATTTTTACGTACGGATATATTTTGTATATTTCTTATTGTACGTTTGACAGTGAAAGTGAGATCCTCCCGATTTTCTAATCGCCTTTATATAACAACAGCGCAGAGAGAGATCCGGCGTTGGTTCAAATGGTTACTTGAGCTTCTAATGAGTCTTTGTGTTTTTTGTTGTTCATTAACATTTTTGAAAAGCGCGCATCATGCAAAATTTAAACTTTTCATTTTCACATGCTCTCATTTTGAAAATTTTTGTAGCAAAAAACTGTATTTATCATTCTAATCACAAATTTGGCAAAATCTCAGATCTCGCAATCATACATTAACAACTACCTATATAGATGGTATAGGAGGAGAGCTTTATAAAAAACAGTTCGATTATTGATATTATTTTAATTGATGATTTAAAGCTGAATGCTGACGATCCTGTTGATTATGAAGAAGTCGGTTCAGTGATCAGTAGACCTTCGGCTATGGAATTGATTACTCCTTCTCGTACTGGACATGGACATTGTCGTTCGCTGTGGTGTGAAGTTACAGAAGTACGCAGCAGTGGAATTTTAGGTGAGATCAATTCAACTTACTCATGCTTATTGGTACAATTGCCTTCAAAGTAACAACTTGAAAAAATTGACATTAATTTTGCGGATTTCAAAATGAAACAAAATGAGTAAAGCTTACTGTATCATCTGTATCATACAAGGCAATTAATCATTTAATACCTTCGTACAACCAAATACATTATGTGTTGCAACACGACCCTTACAAAAAACGCATTTAGCGTATAGCCTATGTTATATAAATATAAAGACTGTTTATACCATTTTCTGCTGGAAACGAAAATATAATTCACGTTTTTCATTATTTAATAAAATCCAATAGCATAAACTCATCAACCATAACGCAGCTGTTGATGAAGTCAAAAAGGAGAAACTTGAATGCACGTGTTCAATTTTGCACAAAAACCAATGGTTTAAAACACATTCCTTATCTACGAAATATCCCTGTTGACCAAGCTATCAACGTTTAGATTCAGAAATTCGAACCGATTAGCTGCTATACCTAAAATTCTATAAAAAAAGAACAGTTCATCATCTAAAATCTGCGGAAATCCAGCTTTTCGAATTTGTATCACACTTTATACCTACCCCTCAAATTTGACTTGAAAATGGTATCGTGAAATCAAAAATCGTTAAATTTTATTTTTCTTCGAAAATAAATAGCACATCCTTTGCTCTGTAGTTATCCAAGAATTTGTGTAGATTTTCAACGCTTTTCGACCATATTTAGCGGAGGAGATGAAGAAAAACCAAAATTTCTGTATTTTTTCTTCCTTTTAATTTTTGAAAAAATTTTTTAAATCAACGCGTTGAAAATAACAATAATGAAAATGTATAAAAATTTAAAAAAAAAATGGATCCTCAATTAATAATTGCCCTTTCTGAAGAGGAAAAAATTTAATGAAATATATTTGCTTAGTATTTCCATATCATTACATGCATTAAAAATTCAGATTTTCTTTTTAATCATAATTTTGATTAGGAGGTGTTAATCATAGAAAAATAAAAATTGGTATCAAATTGAAAAAACACCATATAAGTGGGTATGCGCTCAAACAATTAGAATATATAAAAATTCAAAACTTACAACAGTTGGAACTATAATAAAATAGCGCATACACACTGGGCGTTTCTCGTAACTGTCATGATGCAACACCCAATGCATTTGAGTGCCAAGTAATAATGATTAACTGATTATCCTATGTATATGCAGTACTTAATCTACAAAAAAGTAGCAGCCTAGAATAGTGAACACTATTCATACAGTAGGTAGGTACAGAACATGAAAAGTAAAAAATGAATTGTGTCGAAAAACAAAGATGAAGTCACGAGGAAGGGGGCACTTTCGTTATAAATTATTCAACCATATCAGTGTTTAATTTTATTTAGGTCAAGACAAGTAAATATGCTGAAAATTCACGAAAACAGTTTAGTTTTCTTTACATATGCATAAGTCGGAAACTTTTCTTTGCTGAGAGGGTGTTAATTTTGAATTAACACGGAAAGAAGGTAATAACTCCGACAAAACCTATAAAATTTCCCAACCAAATTGAATCTGAATTTTTAATTTAAAAAACACAAACATACATACGTACATATATATTCTCATTCATAAATTGCTTCTAAATACTTCCTTATGCATATTTTTGCGCTAAAGAACATAGCTTTTTTTTTTCATTTCCAGAATCATTCCAAATCATTTTGTTTCACACTCATTTTGTAGGCATCGAATTGTGCATCTTCATCTCATCGTATGAGATTGAATTTGAAAACTTCTTGACTTTGTATAAAGAATTTAAAGTTGACTTTTTTTTTAATGTATTAAATACATATAAACTATGCGATTTCTTCTTCAAAAATTAATCTGACAATTATCAATGAAATCTTAATTTAACTTAAGTAAATTGAAAGTTACTTCTAGAAAAATATGAAATTTGTCCATCTTCACCCCAATTTCTCTTCTTAAAAAACTCAAAAACTGAAAAAAAAATATATATATCATTTACCTATGCTTTTTTGCAAGTATATTCCTCAATTTTCACTTAATGAAAGTCGTAATTATAGTATCTATAGGCATAATGAATGTTCAGAAACTAACACATCATTTTTGTCCTAGATGTTTTGAATGCTGAACAACAAAGACTTCAAGAAGCTAAATTCGAGGTCATAACTTCTGAGGCTTCTTATTATAAATCGTTATCAGTTTTGAATGAAATATTTGTTTGTAATAATCAGTTGCAAAAGGAAGCGATTATTTCAAAAAATGACTGGAAGACGTTATTTGGAAATGTTTCAATGGGTAAGATTCACAAAAATTATCAATAGTTATTGTTCCATTCTTCCAAGTCTTCTCACTACCGTTTGTTCAATTAATTAATGTTATTCTGGTGTGAAAATTCACTGATTTGAGCGATTTTAAACAAAGTGTTTCAAAACATGAAGAGATTGCAATATCTCTGAAACAGTGTTGTTGTTTTTTCAATCCGGTAAAACAATTAGAAAAATTTTTTGATCGAATGCATCGCATTTTCTATTTTTTTTTTTTTTATATCTTTTTTATTTTAGTGAGGAAATGCTCTGAAATGTTATTGTTGGCGTTGGAAAAATGTTGGCAGGAGAGTATCATGCTGACAGGTTTAAGTGATATCATATACGAACAAGCTTCTGCGAATTTTGGAATTTTCGTAAAGTATTGTTCAAATCAAGTATACATAGACCGAACTTTGAAAAGACTCAGGTACAATATTACCAGATTGCTATATTTACGAAATATTTACCAATGCATTATCTGCTCATCTACTTTTCTGCTAGTTTGCTTACTTATTATTATGTTAACGGATGTTTTTTGAATCGAAAGTTGTTGAAACAATCAGTAGTTGATCTGATTTCATTCATAATCGAATTTTCTCAAAATGCCTCTATGTTATTTTAGATCACAAAATTGTAATAAAATAACAAATCTGGTGAACATTTTGTTGTTTGAAAATTGAACAATTATTCACTAATAAGTTCATTAAAAAAATTTATTATTTTTTTCTTATAATTAGTAAATCTCAGATTGAGGGCTAGGATCTGGCCTTGAAATTACAAAATTAACTTGGAAAAAGAACAAGATATTGTAGTGGAAAACAAAAATTCTGAGAGATGAAAAAATTAAAATTAAGGCATTTAATAGACTCGATACTCGACTCGCCAACTGTAGGTAGTGAGTCACCACCGATACACCTGTTCGCTGATGCCTAAAATATCAGTATTTAACCGTTTCATTTCCTTCATCAGATTATGTAGCTTTCCAGTTTCCCACCTCTAATAAGCTACGTCCGTTGCAAGTTGCAACTCGTATTGTCTTAATCTCTCGTTTACATTCATAATGAACGGGGATCCGGACTGAGGTTCATTATCTTGAATTTCCTCCATGTGTGCGAGTTTTCCGAGAAAGGTATACCATAATGTTCTTGCCTATGGTCCAAGATTACGAGTAAGCTGTTGGTGACCTGCTTGATGTTCTTACAGTTCGTTCGAATGATGGTATTTAATATAGGGTGTAGTATTCGGCATGCTACATTTCACCCAACTCCTGTGATGTAGCATGACTGTTCAAGTTTTTTTTTTTTTTGGGAAGAATAACGTTAGATGAGGTATAAATCACTATTTTAAGACTAATCCAAAAGTTTTTCGGTGTCCTGCTGAGAGTCTCGCACCATAATTTCAACTGTTTTCATCCATACCCAGCGTTGGATAAAAAATGTAGGTATTGCAACTCCGGACTCCCTGTTTATTATTTGCTTTTTGTGAAGTTCTCTGCTTTCGTCTCTCCCCACACTATCTAATCCATGTTTTGAACGCGTATAGCTTATAAAGTGGTATAGAAAGAGACCACATTTAAATTCATTACTTGTAATAGGTACCTACGAATTTTTCACATATTCCTTAACCATTACTTTTACACTGGAGGCTAAATGATTCTAGCGCCAGGAGGAAACAACGTTTTTTCGTGCCTGCGAAATATTAGTAATACGCGATCTGTTGTCGGGAATGTTATGTACTATACTACTATACGCAATTTTCGCCAAAAGTTGCTGTGCAGCTCGTAGCCGTGGGGAGGGACATTCGTGCAATCAGACCTTCAGTATTTCGAAAAATGTTATTCTGTACAATTTTCCAGGTTACGTATTAAATGTGTGTTGTATTGAGGTGCAGAAGAATATGGTATGGTTCATACTTCATAATTATTTCAGAAGTTCGCGTAAAACTAGAATCGATTTAATTTAATTGACATCGACATCGACTTAATTTAATCGACTTATACCAACTAGCGCAACGTTTACAAACAGTTGCTTCCTTCTGGTACCAGAACCATTTAGCCACTAGTTACATTTACCTACTATGGATTTTGCATAATGCATAAGAGAAACTTCAGTCTGAAGGCAACACTTGTTAATATTTACAAAATTGAATGAAATTTTTGAGCATACTTTGTGTATAGTAAATGAATATCGTTCACCCCGTTACTGTCCAAAAAATTGATGACAAATTTTGCATGTGTAAATATCTGCCACCCTACTATGCAGAAGATAATTATATTTAATTCACATCATGTTCTAAACACTTGAAGTGAACTTTCAATTGATTCATTTTGTGCTTTCTTATATTTTAGGAAAGAAAATCCCAATTTCATTGAATTAATCCATGAACTTGAATCGAATTCTGCTTGCCAGTCATTAACTTTACATTCGTTTTTAATGTTGCCTATGCAACGAATCACAAGAATGCCATTACTGGTTGACGCAATTCTTTCAAGAATGGATCCAACTACCGACAACCATGATTATAAAACCCTCGAAATCGCGTTAGCCACCATAAATCAGGTTTGTATGTAGTAACAGCAAAATACCTATTTCATAATTATTTTATTCGTTATTTTGTGATAGAAAATGGTTAAAAGCATTTTAACCTGATATAAAAAAGTAGTTGAACCTCCGTTGCATCCAAAATGGGTCTCACTCATTGGTTAAAGCACTATCCCGACCGATTTCCTTCTAATTTTGCACACGTGTCCCTTCCTTTCTGTAGTTGGTTCTTAAGGAAAATGCAGGTCACTAGCCCCCATAGGTGGAGGTGGGTTCACAAAATCAAAATAATTATGTATCCTCTCTGAGTGAACTGATTTTAAACTTTTTTATATTGTTGTCTTGCAAATAATAACAGCAATGCACGTTAAAAATTTCGAAAGAAGTTGCTAACGAAGCCTGTAGGGATGAGAAAAGTTTTCAGAATTCAGCCGCGTTGGCGTTGTGCCTTAATTCAGCATAAAACCCCGGAATCCACGCCGTTCCAACTTTGAGAACAACAGCGAATGGTGAACCGTGTAAAAGGCCTTTTCTACATCAAGATATTTGGCGATTACCTTTTTATTAATATCTAGGCTTTCAGTTATGTTAGAAACATGGTGCACCAAGGCATCCTCTATAGAAACTTTAGCCTGAAAACCAAATTGTTTTTCAGAAATGACCTGGTATTTGTCTAAAAAGCATAACATTCTTTTTTTAATTATTTTCTCAAATAACTTACTCAGAGATAGTAAGAGGGAAAGGTGGCCTGTAATTGCTAAACTGGAGTGTGTCCCTTCCCTTAAAAATATCTAAAACTATAGCTTTTTTGAAAATATCAGGAAACACATCCGTCATAACGGTAGAGGTGATTAATTCAGCAAGCACTTCAGAGAGCGCATTAATATATTATGTTTTGATTACTTTGTTGCCAATCCATTCATAACCAACACTACCAGTGTTCTTTGGCGACTTAGCAGCTCTCTCAACCTCAAGTTTAGTCACAGGGAAGAAACCAAAGAATCATTCAAAAGAAAACGAGAAGTGGGCCCTAGAAGTTCCATGATCAGTTGAAGAATCGCCATGAAATACTTGTTCAGAACTATATTGAACTCCAGAGTGAACGCGCTCTGGCTCCTCAGAGACTGAAAAAACATCTCCACCAATCAAGACCCTCTTGAAGCTCCTTCTTCTCCAACCTGCAAGTTCATTAGGTTTACGCCAGCACGCAGCAGCATCTAGCTTACATTTACTCAATTCTGCATCAAAATATTTTATTTTGTCATTCTTACTTAATTTGACAACTTGTCTACAGATAACTTTATATCTTTCTTTTACATGAACATCTAAAAGAAACTTTCTAGAAAGGCAGTATAGTCTCCTCTTTTCCCTAGAAGCCTTGACCAGCTCTAGAGAGGCCTATGCGGAACTCCCTTTTTTAAAAACTTCTTTCCCCCTACATTATAGGTCTGAGTCGATATTTTGCATTTCCAACTTGAGTAAGGAATATGACTCGGAAAAGCTAACAAATTTCTATTTGCGGAAACCTTTTTTTTTTTTATGCATATATATTTCAAAATTTAGATCGAATGGGGAAGCTGAAGTTTCTATAGTATTCTTTTCAGGTCATTAAGTAACTACTGTGAACGTCCACGTCACTTTAAAATATATTCATATATAATATAATATACACATCAAAATGTTAGATATTCATATAATTATAAATCACCTGAAATGCAAAGATTTGAAGGCTCAACCATCTTCCGAGCCCTCCTTCTCAAATCAGTCGGGCTACATCTAATAGCTATTGTTTTTATTAAAAACTCACTCAAAAAAAATATAACTACTATCTTGAAGACTGTCAGGGAAAGGGAAATCCTGGAGTTCAGGGGAGAGCATTTTCGCTATGTTGTAAAATGAAGCATCAATATTGAAAACAGTAGGTCTCAAAGGGGCGTTGGATTTATGGATTTTTGGAAAACAGAATGGTTTGAGTATTTTAAGGTTTTTTCGTGATTCTCAATGAAAGGATTTGTTTGGTTAATGCTTAGCTTTCTGACTGTATTGGGTAAAGGATTTCTGTTCAGTATGAAATAAGGGTCCTCTTCCACTTTCTCGTAGTACCCCTTCTTGTCCATGATGATCACTTTCTTTCCTTTGTTTGCCTTCATATAGAATATATCGTTTGCTTTCAACTTCTTAATAATGTTCATATAGGGTTAGTGATAATTAGCTAGCTACTTTCCTGCTTATAGTTTATGGATGGTGTTTACGATGCTGTTCTTCATTTATTGTTCTCCTTCCATAAACAGCGTCGATGTTAGCTGTAATGTTTTCTATAGGTGCTCCATTTAGTGGTAAAGCACACTGTTAGCCCTTGTTTAAGAGGTTTATTTCTTTTAAAGTAAATGTCTCCTCGCTGATGTTTTCAACATAAGACTCCTTGTGGTTTATTATATTTTTGAACTAATCTTTGGTCTTTGGTGTGATAAGAGAATTAATTTTTCTCTCCGATCACTTTAAATATTTTCCTCTTTCTTTCGCTTCATTCGTGAGCTAGTGTGTTGTTAAGCTTCTTGTATAGCTTATACATTTCGAATTCAAGTTTAATCATTTAGAGTGAAATTTGTGGATTTCGGCCCTAAGTCAAGTTGATTTGGCTCTTTCAATGGCGCGTTTAGTGGAATCATTCCTTAAATCTGTGCAGAAAACAACATTTTCAAGGATCACGTGTTTCTCTTTACATCTCTTGAGAAATGATGTGTTCAACGCTAATAGTTCCACCTTAGTTTTTGTGCTATAGTATTTATTGTAAAGTACGATTGGTTTGGTTCGATAGCCATATTAAATAAGATTTCAGCACAGGGACAAAAAGTTGGGTGAAACTATTATCGTTGAACATTTCATTTCTTAAAAGTTGTAAAAAGAAGCAAATTCTCGGAGGTTGTAGAGAAAAATAGATTCTTTAATCTAACAAAGAACCACAGATTTTCTCAAACATATAACAAACAACATATAGTCTTATGTTGAAAACGTCAGCTAGCAGAAATTTATGTCAGAAGAACTGAACTTCCTAAATTAAGGCTTAATGTTTGCTTTACTACCAAGCAGACCCCGTATAGAAGACATCACGGCTGACGTGAAGGCCTATTTCTGGAAGGAGAACAATGATACCAAAAAAAAAATACCATCCAGTAACTACAGCCTAGAAATAACCACCAGCAACCCTACATGAACACCATTAAGAAGCTAAAAGCAAAAGATTTAACACCATTGAGCGCGAAATTCCCTTTCATGAGAAAAAATATCATCCATTTCATTTTGTTTGACTTCATTATGGCATAATGAATATTTAAGACTTGAATAATTTGCATTCTATGATTTGAATAATTTTTTATTGGTTATTTGATTGATTTTAGTGCATTTCTTCCAAAATCAGTATTGCAAAATTTACTGAAATGAACAATAATTATTCGTTATCGTGTAATAACAATTATTATAAATTTACTTTTAAATTGAATCTTTAGACTTATAACTTTTTGTTTTGATTAAAAATATCTATTGAATAAAAAACAATAATATAATTAAAATAATTAATAATATTTTTATTAAAGAAATCTTTATAAATAATCCTATTATAAATTTTTTGAGTTCTCGTCTGATGCTTTCGCCACTGCTGAGACTTATGATTGTGGCAGCATTAACCTTACAAATAATTATTATTTATATTTTTACCTGAATTTTCACCTCATCGTAGCCTTCTTGGTGAATATTCGATATCATTATTTGATTTACGATTATTAATTTTAAGTTCTCGGCTAACGCTTTAGCGATTAGACTTCTAATTGCGGGCAGCGTGAACGCTACAAATAATATTAAACCTTTGTACCTCTACTTTGAGCTCATCGTCGCAGCTGAAGGCGCTTCGACGTTTCTTTACCAATAAATTTTAATTTAATTTCAAGTAGGTACGTTTTACTTTAAATCTTTAATTATGACATTTGATAACTGCGATTATTTTAAATCATTTATTCATTTTTTGAATAAATAACTAATTAATTTTTCCCTTTGTATTATTTGTTTCATTTCTCATTCTGAGGAGCTTTTGGCGCGCGAGTCGAAGCAGCATTTCACGGTTGGAAAAGTCTCATCACAAATGAAAAAATAAAATGTTGAAAATTATTTATTATATTGAATTTTGTGATCGTTGTTATCATTTACTATCCTATAAAAAGCGAAAGGAAATGAAAAAGTTTACATTCTGTTCGGAGGTAGGAAATTTAACGCTGAGAGGTGCAAAGATCACTTGGTCACACAGTATTGTATATAAAGGCAGACAAAGGAAACAAAGTGATCATCATGGAAGAGAGGAAGTATTATGAAAAGTTGAAAAATTTATCAAAGAGGACTCGTATTCCATTTTGAACAGAAGTCCTTTACCTAATGTGGTCAAGGAAGCCAAAGCATTGAGCAAACAAATTTTTTTCTTAAGAAACACGAAAATCTCTTCCAACCCAAACATACTCAAACTATACTGTTTCCCAAAAATCCATAAACCCAACTTCCCTATGAGACCTCCTTTCTACAACACAACATAGCGAAAACTCTCTTTTCTGAAGTAGAACCTTAATAAATTTGATTAACTACATGTACATACATAGGTACGCGTACATCTTATTTTGATATACGTATTAGAAACATAGAACTGATATATTTTTGTTTCATTTTTGTGAACAGATTGTTAAAGAGTGTAATGAAAATGCAAGAAAATTTGAGAGATACGAAGAAATGCTTTTGTTAAGTCGTCAACTAGAATTTTCTCGAATGGATGTCAAAATGTTTTCCGTTGCGTCTAGTTCTCGTTGGCTTGTTCGATCAGGCTCTATGATCCATATAAATCCGCAAGATGCCAAATCAACTTTCACGCGTAAACTCATCAAACAAACTAATAAATTGCATTTCTTTCTATTCAACGACGTGCTTGTCATCACTAAGAAGCGAAAGTATAATAGGTAATAATACTATTAGAACGTGTTAAATATTCTCCTATTCAATCTGGTTTCCAATTTTTTTTATTTTGTAGTAAAATTGGCGCCCTCGCTGAAAAATATAGCCAGTTTACTGCCAATAATAACTGTTAGTAAACTACCAGTTACTTACTACCAGTTGTTTCGCTCTGGCTGCAAATATTTTGGCTTATATCTTTGTCATTTCATTCTTTAAAAGGTTTTGTTTTTTTCAAATTGATATAGGGAGGGGGTTAATTTGTTCATTCATAAAAAAATATTATTAACTTACTGTCTCCTACTACCGCATGTATAGACTGTGGCATATTTACCGTGTTCTCTAGTAGTAACTTCCCATATTATGATTGCCGATGTCAGTCTTGAAAATAAATTATTTTTTTCTTTTTCGACTGTAATCGGCGATTACAGCCGTTACATTGAATAACTGCCACTAAGCCATCCACCTACTCCACCCTGAACGGATGCGGCCACCGTAGTGAAGTAGGAAGCAAAATCACATTCGTTTGTGCTACTGCTTCAAATTATTGTGATGCGTCGATGTACGGGCTACTTCTGTAAAGCAAAACTTCCTAATCTTTTTGTAGTATTTTTTTTTAGATTATCTATGTTCTCCTTACGTCATTTTCAGCATTTTTATAAAACGAACCTATTTTCACATTTTCCAGCGAATATAGCTTCATTGTTATAGACCACTGTCATCGGAATGTCATGCAAATGAGTGCGATGGAAGATGTGTCGTTATTTTTCCCAGTTGATACATATCCATCCTATAAATACCTTCTACTTTTAACAATCCTGGAAAATCATCAGGGTAAAATGATTGAAATGGTAAGAATAAATGAAATTTATAATAGTGAAGAAACTTTGCCTACTTACGTACCCAAAAATTTTTCTTGGACTTTCATATTTGTAATGAAAACATACTGAATGAGCGCAGTGTGTAAATCGAGTTGATGAATTATACATACTACAACGTGAAGGAAATTTAAAAGAAATTCGGTTTTTTTATTTATTTGCTAGCTGTCGATTTATCCATTACCAGTAATTTTGTAATGTTATTTTTCAAAAACAAATATTTGAAAAAAGTATTGTCAAAACGTTGACACTCTGCTATTCTTTTAATAACGATTTTCATTGTTGTTATGATAGAAGGATTATTGATATGAAAGTAATCATTTTAAGTAATGAATTTTCAATCATCGCATCAATTTGAATAATGTCCTCGAGTTTTGAAATATGATATAAATTATAGTTTAACATTGTGTAAAAAAAAAAAATATTCTGCAAATTTTATTTATTATTTTTTTATTGAATGAACCTGTGAAAAATTATTACAACTCGTAATTAATATTTCCTGGACTCCTCGTATTTGATTTATAGACGATACACATCATTTATTTATGCAAATGTCTAAAAAAAACTTGAACCACCATGCCGCATTACTGAAGCTGTTTTAAAAAGAATAAAATGATGTGCTAGGCATTCGTGTTGCCAACCTGCCCGTATGGGGAGGGGGGAATCCTTGAACGCACACCTCAGTTTTTATGTTTGTCATAATGCACATAATTATGTATTTTTTGTTCACGACCTTTATACCGTACCTACTGAAGTAAAAAAATCGGCCTTTAAGGGGGTGCTCTATGTTTACATTTGAACGAACTTGTGTTGTATTTTGTCCTCAGTTCGAGAGAGATAGTGAAGTAGAGTGGGACCAAATACGACCGGGGAAGGAGGAAAAATAAACGTAAACCTAAGCGCAGCGGAAAGCGACAGTCTGTAGGGCTCGTGGTCGACTAAAAGTGACACACAAGCGCTACAGAAAATGCATAAGCGAAAATAAAGGGAAAATTTGAATAAATAGTGAAACCAATAATTATCAAAAAAAAAATATATTTGTTCGATATTAACTTGTTTTCAAAAAAAAATCAATCTTCAAAAAGGTACAAAAGAAAGGTGTATAATATAAAATAAATTAATAGCTGAGTTTCTATTTTGAAGAAGACGCATTAGCGTCGATATTTGAATTTCCATTCACATTTCCGGCTCCGCCGTTCCGCTGACCTGAAATTAAAAAGGGGGGAAATTAATTTGCATCAAAAAATGCAAATTAAATAAGTTCACAAAAACGAGTTAGCGAGCGGAAAGGCATTCATGTCGGGTTCGATCATTACCAAGTAAAAACGTCAAAAATTACATAAATTCTAAATTTTGAATAAAAAAAACTTACTGATAAATTACACGCCTCGTCGTTTCCATTTCTGGCCATCTTGAAAGAATAAAAAAATTCCGCTTTTAATTTTTTTTTTAAAGAAGTTTTGGATGTATTTCGTGAGATTTTTCATATGCTTGTTACATTTTTGGTCTCGCGGCCCCTGAAACGAATACCAACGGCTCCCTCGGGGTTTTCCCTGTTCCTCGGTGGGTTCTGGTTCTGGCAAGCCTATGTATGCAATGTGCATACATTGTAAATCCGACAGTGGGAATAAAGGTCCAGCCTACTCATTATATTCCCACTTCCGACTACTTACATATGTGAAATGATAATGAAATGAATGTGCGATTTATAAGAATGGTATAGGATGTGAATATGTCTTTGTGAATATAAAATATAGGAGGTATGATGCAGGCATACCGTGCAACCATGTGAGCTTTGCATTCCTCAGCGCCAAATTCTCTCAATGAAAAAAAAAAAATAATAATAATAATAATAAAATAATTTAATTTTTTTCGTTGTTTTTTGTTGTATTAGGAAATAAAAATCAGTTTTCTTTTTTCCTAAGCTTTCTAAACCATATTTATCAAAATTATGTAGTTACTTTATTCAACTTTTGATTAATTGCAGTAGTTTATTCAGCAACATTGATTCTTGATAAAATTGGTTTAAATCAATCAATAAGGGAAAAATAAAACGTTGAAAATTTATTGTTAAATTTTATGATCAAAAACCAAAAGAAGTTGAAAAAATTTACATTCTGTTTGGAGCATCGCCAAGTTGCACGGTGGTTCACATATTATAGAATCGGTATACATATTGGGTCTAACTGTAGTGCACGTGTGGATGTGAAACGTATCAATATGATTCGGACATAATTTGTGTATACGATTTATGTACACTTCGGCTTTAACTGTAGTTATCACCATCCCCTCTAGTCATTTCGTATTCACAAGCGATTACTGTCTGTCAAAAATAACTTGACACTTTTTAGCAGGGCAAGGATAGGCAAAAAGCGCGAAAATTTTCACGATTTCATTACTTCCCAAAATGTTTTCAAATTGAAAATGCTGGCCAAATAGTCGAAATAGTAAAGCACAAACAAGCACGGTGAATACGTTTCCAGTTAAATTCGATGAACTGATAGGTAATAAAACATTAACCTACTTTGTAATACAATCCACATTTTGAGTAACCATGCACGAATTGTTGCCTATGCTTGTCCTGCTAAAAAGTGTCAAGTTATTTTTGACAGACAGTACTAAGCGGATATGAAAAGAACCAAAAGAGAAGATGTTGAAAAGGCATATGATTTATATACTGTGCGACCAAGTGATTTTGCTCTATTCGGCGTGAAATTCCCTACTTTTAAACAGAATGTAAATTTTTTCATTTCATTCGGTTATTTATGCGATAGTAAGTGATAAAAACGGTTATAAAATTTAACAATAAATTTTCACATTTTATTTTTTCAATTGACTGTAATACCTGTAAGCACCAAATTCGCAAAACCCGAAATGAACTCGAGTTATTTTATTTCTGCTTCAACTTTATTATAAATCAATACATCAAAAATAACGAAACTCGGGATTTAGTACAAAAATAGAGGAAATTCCGGACAAACAATTTGCGTAAATAATATGTATATGAACAGTTTTGTATACACATACTGCGAAATTGTTTCAACATTTTTCAACTTGAAATTTTTTACTTTCTGCATGTTCTCACACGTTATTAGTACTTACTTGTTTATGGTGTAATTGTAATAGGTACGTAACGGTACCTAATGGCATTACAAATCCAAGTGTTAATTATGTTTATGTAACGCAGGTATTGAGTTGCGATAGCGATTCTACTCGTCAGCGATGGTTAGAAGCTACTTCTTTTTCCACGCCCAATAATTCTGAAGAAAAGTTGTACGAGGAATGGGATTGTCCGCAAGTGTTGACTAAGCACGTTTATGTACCGAAAGAACCAGATGAACTTTCATTGCAAATTGGAGATGTAGTTAAAGTTTTGAAAAAAACCACTGATGGTAAATACTGTATTGCTCATAGAACTTACCCAAAAAAGAACGAAAAAAACACAGATTTTTTAGCATTAATAAAATAATAAAAATAATCTAAAACATATTATAAAAAAACATAAGCAGCCATGTCGCATTACGGGAGCTGAGTTTATAACTGGGGCTTGTTCTGGTTTGGTAATAACATTGCTAAACCCTTCATGACTACTGGCCATACCCAATACCAAGTCTGAAAACCCTTATGCTATCGCTTCCAAATATGTGAGAGTCGACTCCATGCTTCAAAAAGGCAGTTATATAAGACTGATGTGGTTATTTGGGTTACGCCACTTTACCACTCATATCTTATTTTTTGTACCAAAATTTTTTTTTCGGTCTACGGTCGTAGTAGTCTCATTTATTTGATGTTTACAGGTAAAGTGGCATCATTTAAAAATTGGTTTCCAAGAAAACCTATGAAATTATGCATTCCGTTTGCCATTGCTCACCCCCCCCCACCCCTGGATCCGCAGCTGAAGTCTTGAGGGTGGGCACCCCAATGACTATATTTATATATTAAAAATTAAACCACTGAAGTTTATGGTATATATACCTTGTGGGGACCGATATGGAATCCTCAGAAGACACTTTCCTTGTGGTGCCTGGCATATGGCTGGGGGCCTCATAGTGCAAAATATGCATGGGCACCACAAGATATTAAATACGTATATTTATATGTATATGTTACAGTTAACACCCGTTTTCAGTTGATACTAGTTTTGACTAGTGAAAACTAGTTTTCACAAACCCCTTCCGTCAAAACTAGTTTTTACTAGTCAAAACTAGTATTGACTGTGCCTTTTCATTAGATAGTAAAAACTAGTATTGACTGAAATAAAATTTAATTGTATTGTAATCCTACCGAAATGTAAATAATACTTGTTACTGCTTTCTTACGTGTTTACACTTGAAAGAGAGATATATTATTTGTTTTTATACTGATTCGGCTTACTTATATTTAGTAGTGCTTACGATTTCGCTTGAATAACTTGCTGTACTTGCGATTTTATTTTAAAATTTGACTCTTCCTAGTACGTATTAGTATGAGTGATTTAAGAGACAAACTTCCGAGAAATTAAAAAAAAATACTCGATTCAAATGAAGAAAATGAAGATCATTTTATTGTAATTACCAAAAAAAATCATTCGTTGATCGCGAAAGTTGGAGCAGCAATGACAGCTGTTAAAAAAAGTTCAATTCAAAAAAGAAGAGTGAAACTAGTTTTGATTGATGATACTGTTTGATGTGAAAAAAAAACACTTTTCTAGTGAATTCTAGTGTTTCCTAGTTAAAAGTAGTCTCCATTGAAAAAAAAATTAGTTTCAACACTGAGGTTATTAGTCAATACTAGTTTTGATGGAAGGGGTTTATGAAAACTAGTTTTCACTTATCAAAACTAGTATCAACTGAAAACGGGTTTTAACTGTAATATATATGTGTATGCCACTATCATTGTCACGCCTTGGACTGTAGATATCAAACAGACGTTCCGAGACCCGGCCTTATTTAAAGAGCTAGAGATGCCCGCGTGAGCTTTTTGGAAACCACTTGAACATAGCATGTTAGGAACCCATAGAGGCGTAAGAAAAATTCAAAATTCATCTATGTAATTGATATGCAACGGTTCTTATGATATACACTTCAGATTTACTACTATCCTTATCAGGCCCAGGTGTGTCTACCCAAGATAGCACCATGTCCAGGGCTTCCCAACGTTTGTATAAAACTGATAGCTGTATACGCTCAAATATACACACAAAACGTTGCGAGACCCCTTTTGGGTCTTGGAAGGATAGTAGCATTTCCAAGATCGGCCTGACTTTACCATACCATACCATACCTATGTATATATTCTCCCTTTTCAAATCAGGTAGGCTGTAATAGTTGTCGTTTTGTTAAAAACTCAGCTAATAAAAAATACTCATATTTCTTTTGTGTTAAAAATATAAAAATAAAAAATAATAATAAAAGAGGTCTAATAAGTTTATAACGCAATACCTATGAGAGAAGTGTGAATAAAAATCATTAACTAGTAAATAAGAAATAACATAAATTACGTTGATTTTTTTTGTGACATAACACAAAATAAAATTACAGTTAAAAATTCTAATGAAACTTTTGTAATGGTTTTTGACCCAATAAAGAACCCTAGTGTAATGTAGTAATATAGGAAGTGATAAAGAAATCAAAATTTGCATAATATTTCCTATAAAATGGCATCAAACCCAACTTCCATCCTGGCCAAAAATATATTTTTCAAAAGAGGGGAAGGACAAGATAATGAGGTTTTGTAATGGCAAAAATGAGGAAGTTTTGGAATATTAGCGCCTGAAAAAGATTACTGGAATAACATTAATTTTTTTTGGCGAGCGAATTATGTTTTGTTGGTATCCTGAAAATGATCAAAATAGGCCCGATATTTACGCATGTCTGTTATTTTGTCAAATTTTGATAAAAATATTCCAAATTTTTAATGCGTATTTTTGCTTTTTGGGCGACTTGCAATGAGTAAATTTCTGTGAAACTGCTAATTAATTCATTTTCTACATTTAATTTCCAATAAAATTACGTCAAACGTGACGATACTTCTTGGCTGGCGATGAAGTGCTGGTATCAAGTGGTAGAAATTTGTCGTTTTTTGGGAAAGCATTTAGCCCTTCCTTAGGACTTAACAACAGTAAATGAAATTTAGGTTTTTCATGGTCATTACTGACTTTTCTTAAAAATATTTTGTCGCAAACATTTTCCATAATCAAATCATTGCAGGCAGCGTTTTACTTGCAGTGGTAGGGTCATGCATGAAAATAATAATTTGTTTTTTAACTCTCTTTTTAGGTGAAACTCTTCGTAGTAATTTTGAGGTCGTGTTTGATATCATTGTTGGGAAATTTTATTCGGATCCACAATTAATCATTATTTACATTAATTATTTCGAATCATTGTTTTTTTGAACGGAAAAATCGTTTTGTAGATATGTGAGGAGTGTGTAGAGTGTAGACCCCTTCAATGGTTACCAATGAACTTAGGATTCGAGGTTTTTTTCCTTGTTTAATGCCATCAATCCCAACATTTTCTCCCAAAACTTATTCATTGTCATTTTTTTTCATCTTAAATAATTATTGTATGTTTTCTGGGGTATGTATACTTTTTGAATTTTAAATTAAATAGGTTGGTACCACGGAGAAAGAATTCGTGATGGAGTTGTCGGCTGGTTTCCAGGAAATCACACAGTGGAAGTTGCCTCACAGCATACGCGAGCTAAAAATTTGAAGTCACGTCATCGCTTATTAATGTTATCAGCAAATTATATTCAAAATCAACAAAAAATATAACTGTCGAAATTCCTGAAATTTATTCACGTATATTTAATATCATTGTATTTTTTGGTATTATACTGGTTGCAATCTCACTATCTATCGAATATGAAAATGATTTTTGGTTATACTCCAAAATCAATGGTTAATCTTAATAACATGTACGGTATCTGGTATTAATTTTTATTTCTGTAGTGAATTCAGTATTGACCGCAAATGCGCGCACAATTCTTATCAGGGTTGCTGAAAAACTTTTTTTTTTTAATGAAAAACGGTTTTTTTATGAAAAACAAAAGACCATTTTTTATCGTTTAAAAACAGATTTCTCCTTTTAAAACAAAAAAACTTCATAAAAAAAAAACATGTTTAAAAAATTGTTTTAAATCTGTTTTTTTTTTTTTTTTTTTTTTCATTTTTAGTATTCGACTGTTTTAAATTTATAATGTTTATGCTTCTCATCATTATAGTATGTGACAAATGGCAATACTGTCACCATGTTTAAAGACGAGTGTCACGCCAATCACGCCATTAAAGATGGTTAATTACCGGTAATTTATTTTTTAGGTAACTTACTCGGTAAATTACTAGTAATTAAAGTAATTTAAAAGTATAAAGAACTTCCAAATTTCATGTGAATAAGTATATTTTGTTGAAAAACTTGATTTATGATCCAAAATTTTGCTAAAAGACCCAAAAATTAGTTTTTAAATTACCGGACGAATTTAAGAAACTTATGTAGTGGAAACTTACCCGTAGCTTACCGGGTAAATTACCACTTTGAATTACTACCCATCTCTACATTATGTGGGAATATTTTCGCATATTTCTTTTTTTTTTTAGGGAATATTTAGTGCATATTTCACCTCTTTTTAGCGCATAAAATATGCGCATATTTCACTGCTTTTAGCGCATATTCTGCCTTGTCCTGATAATGGTTAATAAAATTATGTAATTTAAGTTATTAAAATACACGAATTTTAAGATGTGTTTGAAAAATAATAAAAAGTTACCTTTACTTCGTGTTTCAATGTAAGGAGGGGTGGTTTTCTACGCTTTCAAACTTATAGTTTTTATATGAAAAAAAATTGGTAATTTTGGTGATTTTTTTCGAGGTTTTGAAAAACGAGGTAGGGGATTTTGCCATTTTTTATCTGGCAACACTGGAGGGTTTGGGTGTATGCGCAACACCTCCTATAATAAAAGGCTCAGGTGTTGTGACGTCACGCTTAGGAGGCTGAAGTTGCGCGTTTTACATTGTTTCTTATGTAACTTTGCGAATTTTTTACGGCGCTCCAGGCGACGCTAGCGATTTGGAAAAAATTTTACCGTAAAAAGGAGATGATGCGGAGTATGTGAAAAAAAATTCAGACTTATAAATGAATAAATACAGATTTTTGAAAAAAATAACAAAATCGCTATTTTGATAGGTAGAACTGTAGAAGTCTGATTTTTTTTTTTATATACTCTCCATAACGTCCTCTATGAGGTAAAATTTTTTCCGAAGCGCTAGCGCCACCCGGAACGCCGTAAAAAATTTGCAAAGTTACATAAGAAACAATGTAAAAACGCGCAACTTCAGCCTCCTAGTGATGACGTCATAACTCTGCGCCCAGGCCTTTTATTATAGGAGGTGTTGGTATGCGTGGCGCGTGGGGGACAGCTGAACTAAGTGACACCAAACCTGCCGTAAGAGAGCATGCAATTGACCAATTGTTCCCTCTATTTGTATTAAATGCTCGTTGGCTTGTAATACTTGTATATTATTATCTTTGGTCATTCTCGTTCCTCGTGCGTAGTTACTTGAGTGTTGACTGGTGGAGTGAGTTAAGCATAATTATCACAGGATTTTCATATTTTTTTGTAGGTTTTCATTGTTTTCATTGAATGTATGGAATTATTTCAGCACGAAGAAAATACATAATAATGTGGCCTTGTAAGTAGCTACATATAATTATGTACAATTTTGTTGTAATTCTGGATGCGTTTTCAACGCCAGTAAAACATTGAGAAAAAATCAAAATGGAAAGATATTTGTTAAAGGTTTGTAGTTTTAATTGATTACTCTGATAGTTATATTATTTGATTTGGAATAGCTGGATTTCTTATTTGTTTTCCTTTCCCCCGGTATCTTGAGTTTCATTCGCATGCTAGCTATTTATGTATATCATCTCGGCTTTTCTAATATGAAATTATTTCAGTTTCACTTCTTAGTGCTATGGTTAATTCAATTTCTCTTTTATCGTAAAGGCCTTAATGTGCACGAATGTACTGAGTTGAAGAACTCGTTCATTCCAGTTCAATTTCAGAGCAGATAGAAGTTCAACTTGGTTCTTTTGATTCAAAGATTATTTTCTTGATGTTTCTCGTTGTTATCAGTTCAGGAACTCATCAGTAAACTTGATGTCGGTTTACTTCCCTTCCACATTGAATTGATGACCAGAAATTTGGATATAATGCTGACCTCTAGTTTCGGTAACGTTACTAGGAGAAAAGAAAATGTACGAAGTGAATTCGGCTAGGTCCAGTAGAAGTCAAGTTTACTTCAATTCATATTGGTATTGAAACATTAACAAGTTCAGTTCGAAAAAAGTCCAAGTCCACGCTCTAAATGACTAAACTTCTATTATAAAGATTTATTTGAACAGAAATGTTTATGGGGTGCTTTTTGTTTACATTTTGATAGGAAAGTTTTGAACGAACTTTTGCATTTTGACAGCCGTTCACATATGAATTTTTAACACAGGGTTGGATTACAAAGAACGATTTCAACCAATTTTAACGAAAACAGCCAATTTTAGATCCATTACTTCTTTGTGAATTTCAATTTTTTTGTTTTATTCATTTTGTACATTTTTCAGAAGACAAACATGGGTAAAGTCCAGATTTTTAATAAATTATTCCTATGTTGAGTAATTTGCACTTGAAGTTTGCGTAAAATCTTGCAGTTTAATTCGTCATGAATTAAGAATGAAGGTATTTCTTTAAAATATCTCGATTATCTCGTGTTCATAAAGGATCAATAAATAAAATATGACAAATCATGACCAATTCCATCCATTTTTCGCCAAGAAATCATGGATCTAAATTGAAGTTCAGACGAACTTTTTTCTGTCGAAAATGTGAACAAAGAGCGCACCCTTAAGAAATAACGAATAAAATTGTAATTATGATCGTTATCATTATCATTATCCACCCAAAAATAAATCTGGGAACGCGTTCAAATTGCAATAAAATTGTTTTTTAAAAAAAAAGGTTCTTCCAATGGTTTCATTTCATTTTTGATGCGATTCTGAACTATTGAGTTCACTCTAATTTCAAGTATTCTGAAGAATATCATTAAGAACATGATTTATCGCTATACGTCTGTTTAGTGAAGTTGAAGGGAAACTGGAGGAAAAAACTTATTTTTAAGGCGGGTTTGAGAAATGAAAATCCTGTTTTCGTTCACATATTCATGTATATTTTGGTACGAAATTTGCTTAAGAAAAGAAACTGATTTTCATGTGTTCAGATTCAACTGGGTAGTGCAAGCACCATGCACTGTGGTCATTTATAATCCATTGTGGCCCTATATTTCATGTGTACAGGTGTCGAATATCAAAATATAATTCTTTCAGTGGATGCCTCTAGAATTGAGTCCTTGTGGAGCACCATATGGTTGAAATGTTCGACAAAGGCCTGTACAAGTATGATAACTGATGACAAAAATCAAATCATATTTCAAATTGAACCTAATTTTGAAATTTTGGTGCCTGTTCAGACTTCGATATGTATAGAGTAGAGTGAATGAAAAGTTGAACACTTTTTCGTGTCGTTTCATGAGATAAAAGTGAACTAATGATATTAGATATCAGTCTATTTGAGTTTTAGCGTGTTGTGTGGAGTATGAATGGATTTGGAAGTTACATGAATCATCCTCCTGACCCTTCAATTTTCATCTAAACTGAGCTACAATAACGGATGCATGAAACTTTAAGATGAACTGCAGCAGGTCAACATGTTTCAGATTCAGAGAAATCTTTTTTTTTTGGTCTGGAGCCAAAAGTTCAAACAATACAAATATACCTTAATAAGAGTAAACCATATCTTTGCCAGAGCCGACTCGAATAACAGGCAGAACAACGTAACTGTGTAGTGCGCCCAAGTGCTCTCGAAATTAGGAAGGTGAACCGGCAATTTTTTTTTTTTTTTTTTTTTAAGTAAAATTACTCAATTTCGCTTTCAGTGTAATATGATAGAAAAATCTTTTTGAAAAAAATGAATGAATGGAGAAAATTGAACAAAATATTATACTGCACAGAAAAGATGTGTCTGTTGTTGAATCATTTTGAAATCCCATATAATCTGTCGAAAAATGAGAAAAAATTGGGCAATTCAAGTTGACAATTTGTCAAAATGTTCTAAAATAGAATACTACGCCCGCCAGACGTGAAATATTCCATCATACTGGATTTTATCCGATTTTAGCAGTTCTGATAGTTGGGCATTTCTAGTTTGTGATAAGGGAATAAAATTTTTGTCGAGAATTTGGTAGCGTTCGCTGAATGAATATTATCCGTTATGAAGACCAAAACAAAAATTTTAATGCAAAATTCACCCGTTTATCTCCCATTTGAATAGAGAGAGAAATGTTAAAATTGCGTACATTTTATGATATGCTTGAAATAACTTTCAATCATGAAAAACACAAGACCACGCCAAAAGCGAGAGTAAAGCCGGCTGCACACTATGCGTGGTGCGCGATTTTTGATTCGCGAATCACCCGCGAAACGAGAATTTGACGCAAAACACGCATAGTGTGTAGAGTAAAATTCACGCTGTTTCGCATTAAAAAAACTGATGTGTAGAGGGCGATTCGTGGTAGTTCGCGAATCATCAATTTTTTCACGAATCCCTCATGAATCACAAAACGCGCATCGCAGATCACGCATCACGCATAGTGTGTAGCCGGCTTAAAAAGAAAGAGTATCAAAATTTTAAAAAATGAACCGCCCTCCTCATTTCTCTAAATGTGTCGATCTTCAAAATAGTTCTCCATATTCAATGTCTTGGGTCTTAAGCCGGCTACACACTATGCGTGATGCGTGATCTGCGATGCGTGTTTCGTGATTCATGAGGGATTCGGGAAAAAATTGATGATTTGCGAACCAACACGAATCGTCCTCTACACACTATTCATATTTCGTTGAAAGATTTGCGTTTTATTGCCATTCGCAAATCATTGATGAAAAACTAAATATTCGCGCATAAGTAAATTACGAAATCAACGTATGTACTGAGTTAAGCTGAGAATTGCGTAGATTTGAAGAATTATGCGCGCATAGTGTGTAGCCATATATAGTGACAAGTTGGAACACGAAACGCGCAACGCGAAACCCTTTGATGATTCGTCAAAAGACCGACAAGCCGATGGGTTGGTCGCGCATCACGCATTGCGAAAAAACCGATTCGCGAATCAGTTTTTTTAATGCGAAACAGCGTGAATTTTACTCTACACACTATGCGTGTTTTGCGTCAAATTCGCGTTTCGCGGGTGATTCGCGAATCAAAAATCGCGCATCACGCATAGTGTGTAGCCGGCTTTACTCAATCAGCTTAAAGTTCTATTTCATATACGCAATTGCATACCGGTTTACCTGCTAAATCATACTTTTCGTCTTTGACTATATACTAGATGGACCGAGCTAGCAATAAGCAAATGCCAACCCAAAAACGGTGATACATTACACAGATTTTCTCAGAACACTCGTGACTAAATTCTAAATGCGCATGCGCAAATTCATTTCGCACTAATAGTGCGGCAAGGGGACATCGATAGTACTGCTTAAAATCAGAATAACCTGAATGTGATAAAGGACTTCAGGCATGCGCAACATATAAAGTTGCAACGAGTGTTCCGACTCTGATGCATATAATGTTTCATCGCAGTTTTCCTACACGTAACTCGGTCCATCTAGTATATAGTCAAAGGTTTTCGTACAACTTTGATTCTCAAATACTACTTATCTGTTTCATTTGAAATTTGAAATAATTATACACTTATAATAAGAATTTGAAAAACTTCACAGAAGGTTTTTTTTGTTGATTCCAATTTGTCGAGAAAAACACGAAAAGAAAAATTGGCTTTTGAGGAGACCATATTTCGTAGCTCGTAACTTTTTTATAAATTACAATTAGAATTTTTCGTTTTAAGCAAGTTGAAGAGATTACCTTCTTTATTTTCAAATTTCAAGAGTTTTCATGAAAAATTCACAAAGAATTTTAGTCTTGAAAATGTCACTTTTTTAGCCTTATCAATTTTGATTCCGGTATAGATAACTTATGTTGCCTGTGAAGTTTAGTTACACTGCAAAAAAAGAACTGAGAATGTGAAATAGACGCTTGGGAAATTGAAAATGAAATTAATTTCTCAACAGTTCTGCCGAAAATGTTTTCACGTTGCATTGAGCCTCTCTTAGTGTAAGAGTAGAGGTTTGTGTGCGATAGAATGGTATTTTCCCAATTGGTAGTATTATACGCAACAACTTTTGGACTATATGAATCTAAAATAAGCGAACTCGAAAAAAGGCCTTATTTACGTTTCTTCTTTACAACTTGAATTCGAAATCACTGATGAAAAACGAAATTTTTAGGGGAGCTGCGGAGGTGGAGGTGGAGGTACTCGAAGATGGGGAGGTACATGAAATTTTTCGAAGGTAGGAGGCGGAGGTGGGTGCCTCCAATGTACCTCTGAAAAGCAAAAGGTACCTACAATAATTATAGAAAGTATTGAAACTGAAAGGTAATATTATAGTAGATACCTTTCAAGGCTTTCTATAATATTATTGGATGTACTTTTTGCTTTTCGGAGTTAGATCTCAACTCCAGGAGGTATTGCATTTTTTGGAGGTAGAAGACGGAGGTAGAGGTACTTGACCCCCGCCCCCCTCCTCAGTCTTTGGAAATTTTTTACAACTTGAAAATATGTAGCATTAAAATTAGTGACTATATAACGGAAAAATTGCCGCTCTAGGCTGTAGCTTATGTTGCCTATGCGTGAATTCTTCACTGATCGGAAAATTTGCAATCGTTTAACTGACATGAGTAAGTTTAGTTTGGTGTTGCGTTTCATTTCCATTAGTTCGTAGGTACGTTACTATAATATTGAAAAGAGATGAAAAAACAACGCCTGCTTGATCTAGTAGGCAACGAACGTTGTACGTTGTGCACATCAGCTGTCCTAGTGGACTGTACGTGGTAAGCGTATATTCATAATACCGCGTATCGAAAATCAGACAGGTGAAAAAGCAGGCTGGCACTACATACATGAAGCGTGTTTCACAGTCGCGTGCCATCGGTTGATGGTTGTTGGTGTTGGTTGTGGTAGCGAGCGACCATTTTTACGAACATCTGCCCAACTTGCGTTTCTACGTCTTGGAAATATGTACCTAGTGTCAATAATATGCATTGTATACTGCGTACGGTATAACTGTGTTTCCCATAAAGAGTTACCGACGCGGCGGCGTGCTCGCCTCTTCGTCCATTATCGACTTCATCTTTCCTTAATTTTCGCATTTTCTGTTCACTCATTTGTGTTCATATCTATTATTTTGCTTCTGTCGCATTGCCATTCTGCTCGACTGATTTCTAATTTACTTCTTAGAAAATCGTCTATTCAATTTGAGACATACACGTATTGAAAGGACTTATTCACACTAAAACATTAGAGAGAAGTTGAAAGTTGATAACAAAAATTAAATATGTAGTACATATAGTATTTTCGATTGGTTGTTGACTCTTTGGTTTTTTGCTACTTATGCTAGTTTTTTTTCTCTCATTTTCGCCTGAAGACGCGTCGTCTTTATGACGCGAAACGTCGCAAAAATGTTTAGGTGTATGTAAATAAATGTGTTTCTTAATTCGCGAGTTGTGTGCTTTAAAAACAAATTGTTTATACCATTTTTTTTATTTTTTTTTTTTTTAATTATTATTTTGACGTAGAAATACACATTTTTTGTTTTAACGTTGGTTTATAAATTGGTTTTAACACAGATTTATAAGTCTTTGCGCGGTCGAATTAATTTCTTTTTTTCAATGATGGGAATCATCATGTTCATAAGTAATTAGCCTCTTCATAAGTAGAATATTTCAATCCAATTAGTCAAAAAAACGTCAAAATTTGACTGACTGTTGTGCTAATATAAGCGCCTACGCTTTGCAAAAACGTGTCCCCCAATTCCAATTTCGGCTCTAACTCATTGCAATTACTCATGGAAAATAATAATATTCATTTTTTTTACTAAAAACTGTATGCGCGGATGTAATTTTTCTTCCGGTTCATTGTTCCATAATTTGACCATTTTTAGAAGAACCGTTAAAATGTGCGTTTTATTTCGATTCTTAAAAAAATTAAAATTCATAAAGGGAAAATAGGATGTATTAGGAGCACATAAAAAAAAAAATCGCGTAATTCATTTTTTTTTAAAATGAGTTTGAGCATTTACAGCGTATGGACGGGGTATTCAAGGCCGAACTTGTTTGCCTTGTGTACACAACTTGCGCCTAGCGAAACGCGAGCGTAACAAAAATGTCCTCTGATACGCTTGTCGTTCACAAACGTTCAACATTTTCGAATTAGTAACTCGCGATTACAGACGAATTTTGGGTCTGTTTTTCTATTATTATTATTTTTCATTTTTATGTATTTTTATCGTTTTTTAAACATTTTTTAAATTAGAAGGTAGAAAAAGAAGTACAGAAGGTTTTGTTTTTGTTAACTCCCTTCCACAAATATAGTGAAAAACTGTTGAAAATCTACACGAATACTTGAGTAACTACAGCGCAAAAGATGTGCTGCTTATATTTGAAGCAAAAGTAAAATTTAATAATTTTTAATTTTACGTTGCCACTTTTCAGTTAAATTTGATGGGTAAGAGTGTCAAAAGAATGAAAAATGGTGAGAACATACAAAAATCGATTCATATTCTAAAATCTATTTAAAAAAAAAAATGCAATTATGAAATTTCGAAGAGCTCCATTCAAAATTTTCACTCTCCCCCCTCCCATTTAGGGGTAAGGGACTCCAATTATTGGTGGACGGGAACCCAAAATTCCGTCAAAATCGGACCAGTAGTTGCAAAGGAAAAGCATAACAAAGAAAAAATCAAGCCTTGCAGATTCAGATTTATGTATGTAGTATAAATCTTAATAATTATATATATAAATATAATATAATTATATATATACACATGTGGATATTGATAGATAACATGCGCTTGGCCTTTAAAGTATACAATACGTAGGTCACCATAATTGTTAAATCTATATAACGTGGGAAAGTCTAAACAAACAATCCGTACGTATAGATATACATATCGCTAGTCAAATAAAACGTTTCGAGTTGATCATTTTCAGGGAACGATATCGGAGTATGTTTTCAAATTTCAAATGGTACAACGTTGAATATGTATGCTCATATTGCATGAGAATTCAGATGAAATATTATACCACTTGAAACTTGAAAACTGCCTCTAAAATAGTTCTCCAAAAATATCAAACTCTAAAAAATTGTTTTTTGACTTATGACGTTGTTTTATTGGATGAGCGATATACATTGTGTAGGCAGTATACGAATATAATTATTTCTCGAAATTGTCTCCGTTTGATAGCGAATAACTGGGCGTGGAACTGGATGTGGATTTGTGTGTTTGTAAATTTGCAATTAACTACATATCTGATGCAAGCGTTATATTTATTAGGTATATAAGTAAAAGTGTATCTATAGATTAGAAATATTCAAATACGCTATGCTGTCAGTTTTCTGAATGTAGGCGATGTAGGTATCATTATACTGGTACATACGTGCAATACGCATGTTGTATTCACAAATTCAAGAGTAAGCGATGTTAGCATGTTATGCTGAATGTGGAGATAATTTATCTGAAAATTGTTAACGGACGTTTAATATTTCCGGTGTTTGGAAGAAAGATGAAGCAAATAAGAAGAACGAAGGAACGACCGGATAGGTAGCTAGGTATATGAGTAGTACGAGCAGTAGGTTATGAACATGCGAAAGAGGCGAGGGGTACGAACAAGACAAAAGGCTATTGATATGAGTGCGTACTGTGTAGTTGCGAGCTTGTCTCCAAACTCCAAGTCTGCGAGTAGTATGTGTAGAGAAGGGTGTTTTGAAAAGAGAACAGAACGAGAAGGAATAAGAAGGAACCCAGTCAGGTTTCAACATCAATCTACCGCATAATACATCAGGTATAGAAAAATGATCAAGGAATACGAATAGTTGAGAAAAGGCCAGGAAACACCTGGTCCTATTGCTACATCCATTCCAAAAAGCCTTCTCGTTTTTTTCCCTACTATTCAATACGTATCGGAGATCGGACTTTTTGTTGCCTAGTTCTCTGCTGACGAGTTTTCGTATTATATTGTTTTCTTCGTACCATGCTAGCGCGTATCTCTGTGTTTTCTTATTCTACTCTTGCTGCGTCTTCGTGTATGAATATTATAAATTTATAATTCATCGATTTACGGCATGCATTGCATACGTATTCTGATGCACGCTACTCAGCCCGAAACACTGAATATATTGGTTAATCTCGTAAGTACGCAGGTATTTATGTATAATATATTTATTGATATACTTTTTCCTTTTTTTCTTTCTTTTTATTTTTTATTTTTATTTTTTTTGTTTATCAATGTATTTATTATTAACACCTATTATTATTCGAAATTTTACAAAAATAAAACATCTAAAAAGTCGGAAATATTTTTAGATGTACGTAAGTTGTCGAAGAGTTGGGACGGATTTCTTTACCAGTGATTTTGTTGCCATCGAGCTTCTGTCCCTCTTCATGGGGTACAAAATTTTATTCTTGTTGGGTTCTTAGTGTAACTTTGAAACTTCACATATATAATATATATATATACCGATGATTTCAATTTGCATCCGGTACATCCACTAGAACAATTTGCTTCCGATATTCATATGCCAAACTCTAATTTGCCTCCGTATTAAATATTATTGATGGATAACTTTTCAACATAAATCTATGCCTAGCGGGCAGAAATAGGAACCATATTATTCTTGAAAACATCTTTTATTTTCGTGATATACTCGGAAGCAAATTGAAACAGTTTTCACCTCTACGTTTTCGATAATGACGCTGTCTGGTGAAACCATCATATAAACTAGATGTATGTAATTATCTCTATCTGAAAAATTGCCTTCAACCCTATGAGCATGCAACTTAGTTAACTAACACTATATACACAGCGATGCCATAGTGTCTCCAAAATTGGAGGTTGGATGCAAATTGATACTATCGATAAGTCTATATATATATATATATAATTTTAGTTATAGTGGTGCCCGTTTTTAACGTTGTGGTGCCCAAATTGGGCGCCACAAGGTCTTTAAGCTAAAAACCATTAGAAAATTATCGTCTCACCCCTCAGGGTCCACAGCTGAAGTTTCAGTGGTGGGCACCACAATGACTATATTTATATACGTATTAAAAATTAAACCCCTTATAAATACTGGAGTTTATGGTGTATATACCTTGTGGTGCCCTGCATATGCTGGGCGCCTCATAGTTCAAAATATGCAAGGGCCCCACAAGATATTGAATTCGTATATTCATATATATATACAGATTATTTATGTATTTTTCGGATATCGAAGTACATAGGTTCGAGTAGTATACTATGTACATAATTAGATGTACATAATTAGCTGAGTATCGTGAGGGCATTTAATACCAAATGTGGTGTTTGCATAATTAGGGCTAACTTTTTTATGCACCAACTCTTCATGCATTTTTTTCTACTGCAGAGCTATGAATTTTTAGAAGTTGTGATTTTTGTTTTGGCCGTTACGTTTTAGAAGAATTCCCTGATTGTTGTAAGTTGAAATATGTATGTATATATTCAAATATATTTAAAAAGATTGAAGAACTCGACATTGACTATGTGTAAGGAAATGGAAAGTTATTTATTGTTATACTTTACAGTCATGTTATGTGATTTTGTAGAATATCTATCTGTTGCACAGAATATAACTAGTCAAATTAATCAAAATTGGCTTGATTTTTTTATTCTCAAGTTTTGGAAATAGCTTGCACGTGATACGCTTTTCTCCTTCTATGAAAAAGATGAATGAAATTTTTGCTTGGTCAATTTTTTAATATTCTAATCCGTACAATGAGAATTAAAAAAAAATCATCTCATTTTCAGGCACAGATCCACGGTCGATATAAATATCAGAATCTTGTATCTTGATTTTTTTTTTGTATTTTAATATTCCCACAAATGTTTTCTTGAAATGTGATCTTCATATCAACTCGGGTAATGCTTGCTCTATTGCGAAGGATGGTGGTGTAACGAATGTTACCAGATTTTTCTTCCGAAGTTGTGAGAAAAACGTCAAATTGACCTGATTTTTTGACATCATAAACTAACTGTGCAATGGAAATTTTATGCTCTTTCCAATGGTGTGATTGAAAATTATTTTTCCTACATATTTTTGATAGTTGTGGCTATTTTAAAGTTGAAAAACGCCTTTTTTATGCTTATAGCGTCCCAAATTCGTGTTGCAAAAGTCACCATAAACGCTGAATGTATGAGCAGAAGGCATTATTTTTTATACCATGTAAAGGAAGGTGAATTTTTCTTCATGATATAGATTTTAAAATCAATTGGTACTCGGAGAAAATTTAAATTGATTGAAACAGAAGGTGGAAAACAAAAAATTCCATTTCCATCACTTTTTTCTCTCTCGATTTACGTGCCATGTGCAGTTGCTGTGGCTGTGATGCTTCAAATTGAAATATTTCTAGAATTTTTTGCGTGACACAGATTTTTTTAAATTTTTATCATGGTGAGAATTTTATTGTGTTGCTGGTGGTATACTGAAAAAAAAAATTCAGTCATATTTCCAATATTTATGAATAATCTTAGCTCAAGAACTTGGAACGCTATAAGCATAAAAAAATGTATGCATCCATGCCGCATTACTGGAGCGTGTTCATGTTTGCATGTAACGTTGCTAACCCCTTCATGTCTACAGGTTGCATCCATTACAAAGTCTGAAAATCCCCACCCTATCCCTTTCAAAACCACTTAAGAAGTTGAATTTTGACCAAATGTAGTATTTCTTGCCATGCAGTAATCATATGAACGCATATTTCTCAAATTATGACTACTTTAGGGTCCTCAAATCAAATTTTTGTTGCTTTTGACCATCTCATTACTCATCATCAACTGATTCCTCTGCATAAAAACACAATTTCCGAAGTGCAGTGCTTTTATCGGAATTTTTGAGAAATACTTTTATAGTACTGTAAAGCTGAGATTGTGTTCGTCCACAGAAAAATAACAGGTTACTGATGAAATGACCAGTCAGAGCTGGTCAGTTACTTGATGTGTGAACATACCTCAAAATTAGATTAATAAAATTCGACACCTAATATAACATATTTGGTAATTGTTGTCTTAGAATATTATTTTAACAATATTATATTTCAATTATTACGAGAAAGAAAATTTGAAATAACTGTAAGTTCTTGTCGGATTTTTTGTACCACCTGAAAATTGATGTAATTTTCAGTGCGAAGAATTCCAACATCCCTATTTCCTGAAAAGCAATTCGTTTTGTGTTAGATAATACATTTTTTTATTCCAATCCAAAAAACCCAAAGCACATATTGATATTTTATTAAAGTATGTTGGAAACCTGAAATGACGTTTGTAAATTTTGCGTTCTTTTTCTAACACAAATTTTACTGGCCCTGAAAAATCTGGCCATGCAGCCTCTCTGACTTTCTTGAAAAAATTTCGTCTACTTCAAGCATTTTTGAATAGCTCACACATATTGTCATGAAAACATTTTCTTATTTGATTTCATTTTTTCTTTTCGAGTATCTTACTACTACTATTATTATTATTATTATTATTATTTATTTTTTTTTTTTCATAATTATATCAATGTTTTGCTTTCAAATCTCATAATTATGCGGGATCTGCTTTTCTCCAATATTGTAATTTTTGTTTAATAATGCTGTAAAACACATGTTAGAAAACTCTGATTTCAATTTCGCAGATTTTTTTAAAATTCTGACAAGAATTCAGGTGCTAGGTATGCTATCAGCACATAGCGTTACTTGGGGTGACCTAACACATCTTAAGGTTAACAGCAATGCACAGATCGTTCAGCAATACACATTTTCGTTACTCACTCCTTCATGGGTCTTTATGGGATAAATAACTGTCGTATGAGCAGCTCTACATGTGGATGTAGAAATTCAAATTGAGGTGAAACATGCTGCTTATACCTACCAAAAGTTCAACATTTTCTAGATAATTACAAATAGAGTGGAACGCAAATATTTGAAGACCCGGCCCTTCTCGACTACTCTTTCCCAAATCGATTAGACTGTAGCGGCTGCATTTTCTAATTCAAAAACTCAGCTGAAAAAACATCCAATCTCTTGTAGGATTTACATAAACTCGACTGTGAATGTTGAATTTTGTATAATATTAATATTTAGATAAGTATATTGTAATAATAATAAACACTCTGATCCTGGTATGAATTTTTTGTTTTGAAATTTCAGTTTGTCAACTCTGCAAAATGGAAACTAGTGGCAGTATATATTATCTTGAGTACAAGATCATTATAAATCGGCCGTGGCTTGTAGCATTACTTTCTAAATTATTTACTAGTATTGCACCAGTCCCGGCCTGTTTATGATGAATTAAAACATTATTTCAGATTTGCTTCACTTTGTATCTTCAAAGAAAAAGGAAAAAAGGAAATGATGACGAGCATAGCAATTTACGCTGAGCCGCGTGCTAGTTATGTTATAATAAATTCATATTGCACGTGCCCCGGCTTATAACGCTGTGAATGTAACTTTTCAATTGGTACTTGATGTTTGCCTTCAACTTTTGGAGTTACCTGAGGCGCTTCATTGTTACTGCAACGCAACACTCGTTTTTTGCACAATTGTAATGTAAAATGTTGAGATTCACAAAAGAACTTGGAATATGTTGCGGGCACTCTCATTCATTTAGCATGTATCGACTTGAGGCTACATGACTGCTAGGTGGCTACCACTCAGGGGTGGGAACAAAACTTAAATCTCGGAACTAGAACTCAAATTAACTCATACATTTTTGAAGAATTGGAACTTGGAACTTCAACATTTTTTTTTTTGGAATTTTATAGAACTGGAACTTGAATGTTTAAGAAAAATCAGAACTCGTAAGCAGAGACTGCGGAGGGAGAGTCAAGTACCTCCACCTCCTGCCTCCAGAATTTTTCAAATACTTCCACCTCCAACTGCGCCTTCTACTTCCAAAAAATGTAGTTCCTACAATAATATTATAGAAAGTATTGAAAGGTAACACAATATTACCTTTCAGTTTCAATACCTTTCCATTATTATTGTAGGTAATTTTTGCTTTTTGTAGGTACCTTGGAGGCACCTTGGAGGTACCTCAGTGGTACCCTCTGGAAGTTCTCTCAAGGTACCTCCGAAGACCTTAGTTAAAGTGCCTCCACCTGCGCCTCCTACCGATGAGAAATTTCATGTACCTCTATCTCCGAGTACCTTTTAGATCAGAATTTTAAAAATATATGTATTTTTTCATTACTTTTTGACATATCAGCAGCACATCAACTAAGGTTTTTTATGATTCTGTTGTAAATTAAGATTGCAGTTATGGAGGAATTTTCAAGGAGGTAATAATGTACCAGATTAATAAAGAATCAAATGCTGCATTGACTAAAAATTTCGTTTTTACTTTTTTTTTTTTTTTTTTTTATCAAGTTTAGTTGATTTTGAATGATAATTTTGATGAATTCTTGAATTTGTAGTAATAGTAAAACACCTCTCCAACAGATTTTCAAAGTTTTTAAAACTATTTCCTCCCTTGTGTACATATAAATATGTGTTTTTTTTTTTTCGATCCACCATAATATTCATTTATACATGTAGATCTCGTATTCTATATTTCGGTTTGTATACTAGGTGACTAATTGATTCGAGCACCCGAGTGCAAAAATTTTTCCTTCGTGGAAATAAATTATGTATTTCAATAATATTAGCAAGAGTAAGTGTGATAAATAAAATTTATTCAATGCTTAAAAGCATCCATCAATAAAATACAAAATTTAGGTATATGCTTTCTCTTTGTCAAAGATACACATATGTATTGGATTTATTCACCTTTTAGCTAATTTTTCACTCAAGTGCTCGAATTAAGTAGTCACTCAGTATATATGTATTTATTTTTATTAGGATTTCTGAACACTAAAAACCAATATTTTGACACCCAACATAATTCTTATGCATTTTTTGAGAATTTGAGTTGGACACCACTCCTCCCCCATGGGTCAGAGAGTAACAATGAGATCAAATTTGTGTTTCTAAGCATTAAAAACCTATATTTTGATACCAACATGATTTTTATGCATTTTTTGAGAATTTGAGTTTAGTACCCCCCCCCCAGGGGGCTAAGGTTGGAAACTAATAAAAAATTGAGTTCTACATTAAAAATTGATCTAGAAATTTCGTATATAATAAAATCAATCATATGTAATAAAAATATAATTCGGAAAAATTATAATTTATTTTAAAATCATTTTGAAATTCATGTCCATGAAAATAAAATTATTTGAACGTGCGAAACCTACTAATTCAATTTTTGTTTACTTTCATGTTCTTTGTAAAAATCATAACAATTGTTCATGAATGACAAAATAAAATCTGTTTGTCAATCATAACTTATGCACTAAAAAAATCAAGCCTGAAAAATTTGATCTTGATTGAAAATTTTAATGTATCTACCTACTTGTTTTGAAATATTTCGTTATGAAATAATTATTATAATAATAATGATATTCTTCTATGACTAATTAAAATATTGTTTCACCTAATGTAGTCCAATTTCAATTTTTTTAAAGCTTATTTGTCTTACAAAAATATTAAATGTATATTTTGCCTAAAATTTTCTATTTTTTCTAAATATACCTAAATATAGGTGTACGTGTACATATTAAAATGAAATTTTAAATAAAAATGAGTTCTTAAATTCTGATTTCGTAAATGGTTTTTCTAAAACATCTATTATCATTTTGTAAAGACTTGCTATCATAACTAAACAGTTTATTTAATTTTATTTTTCAACTTGATCACTAATTGTATGAATTGGAATATCAAGCTATAAGTACGTACCTATGTATTTTTACCCAATAAAAATGAATGAAATTAGAAATAAATATTACTGAAATAAATATTTTTTAAAACCATACAACCAGGCTGAATGCAGAAAAAATTGCATGCACTATGCTGTTGATACTACGACTGAATTTTGGTTTAAAAAAAGTTTGCTATGAGTGTGAATTTCATGGTTGCTAAAAAATCGTTTTTTATAATAAAAAACAAAAACTGAGTTTTTATTGTTTAAAAAAAGATTTTTTGTTTTAAAACAAAAACCTTCTTGAAAAAAAAAGTGTTTAAAACTAGTTTTAAACAGTTTTAAATCTGCTTTTTTTTTTTTTTTTTTTTTTTAACATTCAACTGTTTTAAAATTATAACGTTAATGCTCCTCACCATCGGGTTTGCTGAGCAAAACTGGAACGAAACAAATAAAACCAGTGTTGTAGGAAAAACCAAAGAACGAGAATGAAGAACAACAAGAACGGAGAATTTTCATTGTTCCTGAGGAACAGGACCAAGAACGAGAACATAAAAGTGATATATCTGAAGAACAAAGAACAGAACGAGAACAGAATATTTTCAAACTGAAAGATCAAAGAACAAAACGAGTACCAACTAATGAGCAATGTTGAGGTACAAACACAAGAACAAGAACGAAAAAAAGTTTTAAACACATTTTGGACATAACTTTGTTTTGAATTTCATTTTTTTTTTTTAGCATTTAAAACATGTTTTAAACATACATTTTTGCAATATTATGAAACTAATTCAAATATAAATTCGTTTACTAATAAATATCGAACAAAGTTGTAAGTAAATAAAAACATTGTTCAATTTCTCCAAGAGTCTAAAAACTAAAACTTAATATACTCTGAATTGTCTAATAAAAATCCCACATCTAGCGACACATCCTTGTCGAAGGATTTAGAAAAAGTGTTTGCAATAGGGTTTTTTAACAAAAACCCTGAAAATCTGCATCCCCTATTTAAAATATATGTAACGCTTATAGACACTAGACCTACTTATAAGACACGCAACTACCGGTGGAGGGGGAAAGGAAGGGTAGGAGTTTTTTGAGTTATGTCAATTTATCCCGTTGGGTGATGATCGCAGTGCTGTAGTCGATTTTTTTTACTGACAATGCAAAAAGAAGGTTAATTTTTGAAAGTTTATTTCGGAATTAAGTTTATAATTTCATTCATATTATAATTATCATTTGATGTCGTGATTTTATTTTATTATAATTATTTTAAAACGTTTAGTTGAATTTTTTTTATAATAATTATAATTTAATCGACGTTCGGCAGTGTGTTGTTTTTAATAAAGAAAATTTATTTGTTTAATATTAATTAATTTTATATTAATTTAATTTATTAATAATTGAAAAAAATATTAATTAATTTTTTTTGTATTTTATCATAATGTTTGAACTTCGATTTGAGTTGAATGGATAACTACGCATTCATGTAGTTTTGTTGTTTTCTACTAAGAGCCAGAAAAATCAGCCAGCATATTTGATACTGAAATGCGGATAATTGAGATGTGGAATGCAAATGATATTATGTTTCGTGCATAATATACGATAAATTCTCACCATATAGCTAATTTTAAAAAAGTGAAAGCTAATACTAATAAAAAATATGTATAATAATTTCATTTTAGCCTCGATGAAATAAAATTAATGCAATTTCTAATGTATTTTGTTTTGTACTGATAATGTACTGATTAAGAAAATCGAATACAGCGCTGCGATCATCACCCAACGGGATAAATTGGCATAACTCATAAAACTAAGGCAAGATGCCTGCCAGTTTGGTGTCTTATTATAAGGAGGGTTGCGTACCGGTACCGATACCGCGGTATATACCGACCAATACCGCGGTTTTTTGGGATTTACTGATGCCGGTACCATACCGACCGGAAAAATTACTGATACCAAATACCGGTACCATACCAACCAGAAAAAATACAGATACCATATACCCGTACCATACCGACTGAAAATTATATAAATACCAGTGTTGTAGGAACAAACCAAAGAACGAGAACGAAGAACAACAAGAACGGAGAATTTTTATTGTTCCTGAGGAACAGGAGCAAGAACGAGAACATAAAAGTGATATACCTGAAGAACAAAGAACAAAACGAGAACAGAATATTTTCAAACTGAAAGATCAAAGAACAAAACGAGAACCAACTAATGTAAAATGCTGAGGAAGGAGAACAAAAACAAGAACGGATGTAATTTTGGATTGTTCTTCGTTCTTTTGAAAGTTCATGATTTATTATAAAATTAATAGATATCATGAAAGGAAAGAGAAAATAAGAAATTTATACTTCAGGCAAGTGCTACATATACCCATATAAGTGTTTTTTTTTTAATTATTAGCTTCAATTAATAGATTTTCAATTTCAACAACAACATTAACTGTAAACACGTTATCAAAAAAAAAAGAAAGAAAGAAAGAACAAAAGAAAAGTCGAAGAACGAGAACAGAACGAAGAACGAACAAGAACGAGACTATAAAGGATTGAAAGAACAAAGAACAGAACGAGAACAACATTGTAAAGAATTAAAAGAACGAAGAACGGAACGAGAACAGTTGAAACTTTGAGAATAAGAACGAATCAGGAACAGGATCAAATGACTGGGTCTTTCCAGGAACGAGAACAGGAACAAGAACAGACCTATGTTCGTTCCTACAACACTGATAAATACCAAATACCAGTACCGTACTGACCAGAAAAAAATACCAATACCAAATACCAGTACCGTACTGACCGGAAAAAATACCGCGGTACGCAACCCTCTGCAAATACCGCGGTATTTATGATATTTATTTATTTATTTATTAATTTTTAATTTCGATCAACACCCAACCCTGCTTTTGATTCCAACACGTTTTTTGAGTTTTAAAATAATTGAACTGGTGCGATATTGCGGGCTACGGTTGCGTACCAGTACCGATACCTCGGTATATACCGACCAATACCGCAGTTTTTTGGGATTTACCGATACCGGTACCATACCGACCGGAAAAAATACTGATACCAAATACCGGTACCACACCAACCAGAAAAAATACCGATACCATATACCCGTACCATACCGACCGAAAATTATATCAATACCGAATACCGGTACCATACCGACCGATAATTATATAAATACCAAATACCAGTACCGTACCGACCAGAAAAAATACCAATACCAAATACCAGTACCATACCAACCGGAAAAAATACCGCGGTACGCAACCCTGCTGGGTAGTGGGTATCTACTGGGTTGGCAGCCTGGCAGATGGCATTTTGCTTTGAATATAATTTATGAGTAGAAAATATTCTTTCATCAATTCAACAATAAATCAGTAAAATAATTAATAAAATTATAACTTTTTGTTCATCTTTTATATTTCAATTACTGAAACAGTACTGATTAACCCCCCTCCCCCCCCCCCCCCAAAAATGCAAAGAATACAAAAAACGAAATATAAGCTAACAGCTGATAATAACAAGAATCGAAAATAATTGAAATATCAAGTTATTACGGGTAATTTACACACAGAAGGGCTTACAATGACCAAAAAAATACTAAAAATGGAAAAAGTTGAGAAAACCCGAAAAAAATGAAAAAATAATTCAGGTTATGGGTTCTGGTTATGAATGAGGAATGTTGTGGTTTGGGTTAGGGTTACATATATTTCAGAAAAGAGTGGGTTAATGGTGGTTAACTACTGAAATGATCGGGTTGTTTCAGGTTATGGGTTATGGTTATGGTTACGGTTAACATCTCTGATCGTTACCATCGTTAAATAACGTGCATAACGCGCGTAACTCACATAACGAAATTTCAGGAATAGTGCTCCTGAGAACAATAACCAATGAAAATAAAAAATATTTGGTTCTGAATGACGTCAATATGAGCAGCTAAACGTACACGTGGACTTATCACTTTTGCGGTGTGAGAGGGGAAATCGAAATTTTATCAATGCTCATTAAGACTGATGCCTTATTGGCTGTTGATATTATCGCCGCTCATATTGACGTCATCCGTAAACAATGCACTTGAAAAAATAAAATTGAAATTTTCCACGTAATATCAAATGGTGTAACCTGTTATAGGTCAAAGCCATCAAACCACTTTGGGTCCTGTGTCTATAGTATAATTATAGCCAAAGGCTGTGTGTGTCTATCTCGAGTCCTCGATCAATGGTCTTTTTAAATCAAAGATGGCGTATGCGGTATGCATGTCTTGCCTGTCATAGTCCTTTTATCCATATCAGTTCGTATCTATGGTAGTTTCATTACTTAATCAGTTTATTAGATCAGATCATAGATCATTAGAAAAAAAAGAACTAGAAAAGGTGATAAATATTGAGAGTTTGCATTTATTTGGCCATATGGCATTAAATTAATTTTTATCATTTATCAACCCATTCAAAAGTTTCTATTTTGTGTCATTGGTAATGGTAATTTTCACTGGAAACTCTTCCTTCTCTTTCTGGCCATTCCGGTGAATTGCAGTTTACATTGATATTTTTGAAAGTGATGATATAATATTAGGTTCGATTCTTGACGTCATTCCATTCTGAAAAATTTTAAATCTAATGTTCTGTACTTGGCATTTAATATTGAGGAGTAAGGTTTAAGTAAATTCAGGTAAGTTGTGTTCCAATCGTAAACATGCACATATCCACGTTTATCATTACTCGTGCGAGGTAATCAGATGTGGATTTTTCTTTTACGATGTAACATATACGAATTGTGTTCAGGCGGCCAGACAACCAATTTCTTCAAAATGATTAATACAGAAGCAGAAACACCTTCAAGAAGATCGCTTGTTCTTCAAAGACTGTTTCAAGTAAAATTCATTACAATTTGATTTCACTTGTAGTTCCCCAACCGCATGATAGTACACTTCAAATTTATGTTCTGCCACCGTAAATACTGTAATTGAATAACATGAATTTTCTTCTCTTCAGAAATATCAAAAATTATTGGATGATATAACTCCTTACACTTTTGGAAGATGGGTAGCCGTAGTCATTTTAATGCTTGCATTTTTATCGCGAGTTTTCTTGCTTCAGGTAATTCACGTTTACAGAATGAAATTCTATTTTGTAAGGAAATTGTTTGTATGTCGTCTGTTAGTTTTTTTAGTAGAAACTGACTTGAATCAGTAGATTGCGAATGCTTTGTGAGCTTTTGTATTTTGCGACGCACATTTCAAATTATCATTTTGTATTTTCTTCTTATTTAAGGGTTGGTACATCGTTACATATGCGTTAGGAATATATCATTTGAATTTGTTAATTGGATTTCTTTCACCTAAGATTGACCCAGCTTTCTCCGAAGATTTTGAAGGTTGAAAATCTGTTAACGCTTCGTTGTTGCATTTTTCATCATTTTTAGCTTGACTAGCAAATGCACGTATGCATAATAAATGTTTATGTTGGAATTTTACTCTTTTAGATGATCAAATGCCAGGATTACCTACAAGGCAGGATGAAGAATTTCGACCTTTTATTAGACGATTACCTGAATTCAAATGTTGGTGCGCTGTCGTTAAATCAACCTTATTTGCATTCGTCATCACCTTTTTCGAAGTGTTCGATATACCCGTTTTTTGGCCCATATTATTATTATACTTCATTGTTTTGTTTTGTCTAACTATGAAACGCCAGATCAAGGTAAGGTCACTTAATTGTCTAACATTTAGTATCATTATAATTATTATTTGTGTATCGTGAGCTTCTGTTTCGTAGCATATGATAAAATATCGCTATATACCATTCACCTTGGGAAAACCCAAATACCAAAACACTGATCTTTCTACAGATGCAAATGCTGCCAAAAGATGAATGAAAAACTCTCCAAGTAATGTACAGAATGTGAATTTTTAATAATACAACTTATATTATTGTTATTAGTTTTTTTTTTTTTTTTTTTTTTTTTTTCTTTTCACCGAAAGAAAGCACAAACGTGATAACCATAATTTTTCTTACTGTATTTTCTAGATGGACTTCATTCAGCATTCGTTGGTCAAGATTTTAAAAAGAAAAAAAAAAACATCTAATGCGTATATCTTCCTATAACAGGTATACGTAGAATAAATGTTGATTATCGGCGTGCGTTTATCTAACACCGATATACTTGCCCAATGAAATACTTATTACTTTTTTTTTTTTCAATTTTTGTCCTAATAATGAATTTTCGTGCAGGTATTTTCTGAAAAAAAAGTGTTGATTTGTAAAAAAGAAAAAAGAAAACTTTTTCGATATACCTTCATGTTTTAATTGATTATTCCAATGTTGACTTTCTTATTGTCTGTTTTTTTTTTGTACATTTATCGTTGTTTTTAATTCTTCTTTAATTTTTAGTTGTCGTAAAAATTATTTGCATCCAAATGTAATTTTAAATTTGTATTCGCATTGAAAAATTGTCATATGTATTCATAATTTTTAAAAAATAAGTAATCGTTACATTTACTATGTACATCGTTTTGAAAATTGTAGTACCTCTACCTACCTATGTATACACAGCATCCTTAATCACGTATCTTAAATGATTTATGTGTACCGTTTTTCGTTGTTCTTTGAATAAGTGCATCGTTTGATTCTTATAAGTAGTACCAGGGGAGTTTTGGTCAATTCTAACTAATCTTTATTTATCATTGAAATTAACTTCATTGTTGTTATTAAAACACATTTCAAAAAATTTGAAAATAATGCTTACGAAAAATTTATTTATTTTTTGCTGTATCCCTCAAAATCGTGTCATTTCCAATATCCATAACTTCCGTCTTTCTCTTTTATTAAATTAAAATTCTTTGGATTACAATGGTGTACATAGTATATTATTAGATCCTTCTGAACACATAATCAGTTTTCATATTCAAGTCAGGCTTCAGGTCGTTTACTTTTCTTATCTACATTCCTCATTAATTTTAAATCCCTTCAGAAATTATAAATAACGTAATTTATATTCAACCATAGTACGTATTAAAATCATGGAAAAAAATATACTACATATTTGATGAAATAATAGAGGAGCTGCGAATCAGAACTCACTTTTGCAAAGAAATAGATTTGTGTTTTGCGAAGGACTTTGGTAGAGTATTTCAAAGTTTACATTCTACAATCTAATATGGTTGATGTTCCTTTCCCCAACCGTTATTCATAACAGTTTGTCATTATAAATTTGTTAAATAATAATTAAAAATCAAAACTCACATTTTTCTATATAAAATACACTAAACATGAAAAACTAAGAATCCAAACACGTTTACCAAAAAGTAATGTTGTTTATAAACCTTCTCCAATATTGAAAACCTCTGAAGGCATTCAAAATAGCACAAAATCATTGCAGTTTACTGAAAATCAACCTGCTTGTCAAAAGTGAGTTTTGATTCTCACCTTCTTATATTGTGTTTTCGTATCCTGTTTACTAAAATCTCGATTATTATACTGCCTCATTTTACCTAAGAAAAGACGCTGAAGGATTGCAAACATTTTTCTAAACTTTTTTACTAATATTTTCATTAGAATGTTAATTTGTGAAGTAACTCCTAGTGAGTGATATTTCTGTTCTTCGAGAGCAAACGAAGATCAAGGGTCTATTTCAGATACACGGTTCTTTTTTTTTTTAGTATAGCTAAACTTCGCAGACACTACATATTATGTAAATGCGAACCAATATTAATAACTAAAAATGACATTTTATATGAAAAGTTTTGAAATTTGAAAATAAAGAAGGTTCTAAGACTGTCTTAAACTTGTTCAAAACAAATAATTAAAATTCCAATATATAAAAAAGTTATGATTATGATGGTAATTTCGCAGGCAAACCAGTATACAATCGTGTAAATAAAATAGACAATTGAATTTGTTACAATTCAGTTAGTAATGGTTTTTCTTCGCCATAATTTGTGGTTAATAATAATTTTTGAAATTTTATGAACATATTCACGAATAAACAATGATTTTTGATGTTACATAATAAATACAAACACATTTCGAACACGCCCTCCTCTCCTCAAAAACAAAAATAAATAAATAAACAAATTTTTAACATTTTCACTGTATTAGGAATGACATGAATGTAGCAGTATTGACAAATGAAATGACCCTCGAATCTATAAAATATTACCAAGTATGCTAGTTGAACTCATTTCATCTTGTCATTTTTGAAAAATATTCGCCCAAAATAAATTTATATTTTAAATTACCTTCATTCATATAATCATAAAAGATTATATTTCTTCCTAATGTTTACAATTGATCTTGAAAATACTAGTCATTTCGAAAATGATTATGTGATTATAGTTTCAAAATGAATTCATAAGTAGCTTAAGAAAAAGAATTTCAAAATTATTGAAGGCTCACTTTTGGTAGGTAATGTCATGTCTTGAGCAGGGTTTGTAAAAAAACAAATCAAAGCAAATATTTTTCTGATTAGGTTTTTTTTTATTCTTAACAAACATTACTCCTATGGAAAATAATGTTTAAAACGTGAAATAATAATCTAAAAATTGAAGGAAAAAAAAAAACAATAAATTCGGTATAAAGCGTGACAACTTCGAATTTTTTCAATTTATTTTTCCTTGTGAAGTTGTGAATTTATTTTCAAAAATTAAATGTTTTTCATTTCGAAAATCTTAGTATAATTTTTATGCGAGTATAATAATTAGTCGTTTTCTATTTTAACTTTGATTCAAATTACAAAAAAAGTTAAAAAAAAAAAAAAACATTTTAAACGGTTTTTTTATTCAAAACAAATTAAGCTTTATTGATTTTCACTGTTTTAAATATCTATTGCCAACCTGGCTCTTGAGAACGTAGAACTAGAAGACGTTAATTTATCTCATTCTCATCACGCAAAATTCTTCTATTGTAAAAGGGAACCAAATAAACTAGATAAAATAATTGTTTTTTTTTGTTTTCAATTGGATAAAATTCTTTCATTTGGCATTACATTTATTTCAACTGTATCAAGAAATTTCAACATGAGATAAAAGGAGTGTACATTGAAATTTACATATATAGCGCTCTTTATGGCGTTATTACCCTCTTATCGTGGACACGGCGTTTCATTAGAAGAAAAAAAAATTGTAGCGCATTTCTTTCAGGATTGTGAAACCGTGAAACGGGCATTTTTTCTAAAAATTGCTTGTATAGAACGATGCCAGATACCTGAAAAATAATTAGAAGAGCGATACTGGAATAATACCAGATACTAAATAGTTTTACATTTTTTTAAAATCCTTTTTTTCAGTATGCTGTTATTATTTTGTTTTTTGATTGTTTACACTTATCGGTATTTGGTACATCGTCACTCATCTATTGAAAGTGGTTCTACCTCCATTTCATACTCAATTCAAGGAATACCAGTACCAGAATGAAACGGGAATTTTTATGAAATACCGTATCCAAAACGATACCGGATACCGAACTAATTGAAAAAATGCCACTGTAACTATACCGAATACGTCTAGATAGACTAAAAAACGTTATCGAAACAATATCGGATGAGGTTTTAGTGCTGGTGTTTAGAACCCTGCTTTTTATAAGGCGACTTTTTAACTACATTTGAATATAAAATTATAAATTTTTTATGAGAAACAGATCAAAATGGATAGAACAGTGTTGCACTTGATTTACGAGAAACAAAAGTGAACGTTTAAATTGTAAAAACAGAAGATCTTTACCTATAATTAATTAACAAATCGATATATATATAATATACTAGCAGAGCGAAGCGCTGCCAGCTGGGGGCTCCACCCCAGACCACAGTTGGTCGCTCGCTCACATCCTTCAATTTCCGTATTAGTCACTCCCTTCGCTTGCTCGTTTCGTATCAACTCCTTTCACTTTTGTATAATAACCATTAATTCCATGAAAAAAGCATTTTTTTATTTCAATGTAGAACACACATTTCTTGTTTTAACGTGGATTTATAAGTTGGTTATAATACAGAATTAAAAGCCTTTTCACTTTTTAATTAATTTCTTTTTTTTGGTGGGGATGTACAGAAATGATGTGGGAAAAATTCGATCAAGCATGGTGTTCATAAGTAATTAGCCTCTTTATAAGTACAGTATTTCAATCAAATTAAAAAAAGCTGTAGATGGTTACAATGACAATCAACTGGCGCGTTGAGGAAAAATTTCGTAATCATTAGTCAAAAAACCATTTAAATTTGACTGACCTTTGTGCTAATACACGCACCTACGATTTGCAAAAACGTGCACCAAGATTCCAATTTTCGGTTTTAAAACTCATCACAATTGCTCATATGAAAAATAAGATCCATTTTTTTCCTGTTGTACAACTACGAAAGCGGATGTACCTTTTTTTTTCTGTTTCTTATTTGAAAAGTTGGTCATTTCTTGAAAAATCGTTAAAATGTGCGTTTTACTTCGATTTAAAAAAAGAAATTAAAATTCATGAAGGGAAAATACGGTGTATGGGGAGCACATAAAAAAAAAAAAACAAATCACGTAATTCAAACACTTTTTAACTGGTTTGAACATTAATACCTAGCATATCGACGCGAGTATTCAAAGTCGAACATGTTTGCCTCGTGTAATTCACTCGTATGTAGCCGCCTTAACGAAACACGAGCGCAACGAAAATGTTCTACAACACGCTTGAACGTTAAACATTTTCGAATTTGTAACTCGCGATTACAGCTTTATTTTCAATCGATTCTTTTTGAAATTTTGTTATATTCCTATTGTTGTTATTTTCAACGCGTTGATTAAAAAAAAAATTCAAACATTAAAAGGGAAAAAAATACAGAAATTTTGGTTTTTCTTTACCCCCTCTCACAAATATGGTCGAAAACAGTTGAAAATCTACGTGAATGCTTGGGTCAGTACAATAATGTGTTACTTATTTCTGAGAAAAAGTGAAATTTAACGATTTTTGATTTTATGATGCCACTTTTGAGTGAAATTTGAGGGGTAAGGGTGCTCCAAAAATGAAAAATGGTAAGAACATAAAAAAATCGATTTATGCTTTTAAATCCATTTATCAAAAAAAAATTCAATTTTGAAATCTAGAAGGACCCTATTTAAAATTTTGATCCTCCTCCCCTCCATTTCGGGGTTGGGGGTTTGGAATTGGGGCATAGACCTTCTTCTCGTTAATTCGGATGGGAACCCAAAATTTCATCAAAATCGGACCGGTAGTTTTGGCTGTGAAAAGTCACAAAGAGAAAACTCAAACCATGCAGATTCATATAATGTATTAAGATATAAGATATATATAGTGGTGATTCACTAGCGTTCAAACACCACTGTAAATTAAAAAAAAAAAAAAAATCCAACAAGCATCGAATTCGCTCTCCACACCCGATCAGTTGATAGATGGGCAACAAAAATATATGGTGTAATGACCAAAAAGATTTATTGATACTTCGAAAAAAAAAAGAAAAACAATATTCCACCGGTTTCAATTCCCGCAAAAAGAAAAACTATAAAACACGCATGCAATACAACTGTGAGATAAGTATCTACTAATTGTAAAAAACAAAAGTAAAATTTTATATGTGTTAAATTCAAAGGAAACTCACCCGAATAAATCGGTGTGAATAATATGTTGAAAAGTTTCACGCTGCACACACGTGAGCAGAAACAGCAATATGCACAAAAAACAATAAAAATAAAAAAAAGCACACGATTTAATAATTATATAATGTGTGAAAATTGATACTAAAACTCGTAAAAAAAATAAAAGGAATAGAGTAACAGCTCACATAAATATACTAAAAAGCGTAAAAAAGCTCAAAAGAAATTAACTTGATTAATCAGTCTTCGTGATGACGCATTTCAACGAGGAGTGAATTCTCTCGATATGTACTATTTGCAATCTCTGGTCGTAGAGCCTTTTGTCTACACGTGACCCAACATCAGGGACTACTTACTTATCGATATTTTGAAAATATTCTCCAGCTTCGAGAATGCTTGTGACATATCAAAAATACTTGTAGATATTATTGCAAAGGCCAATATCAAAAAATTATTGTTAAAATTCATCAACATTATCTGTCATCCCTACCATACCCATACTTGACTACTACGAAAGCTTAACGACTGCGTTCAAAGAAAAAATTTTGAGAATTGTATCTTAAAGAGAATTTTTTACGAGCTTTCTAATGACATATAAAGTAATTAATTTTGTGTAATATTTTCAACATAACAAATGTCGTTCAACGCTGTAAAACGCATAGGTCTCAAACTTTGTTTCAGTAAAATGTTGTCAATTTCGCCCTTGAATGAACTTGAGGCACTCTCTGAAGTGAGAATGTTTTTAAAACTCAGCATTTTTCTGATTTTACTAATAATGATGAACAAAATGATCAACGTAGTAACGGCAAACGAACAATAGTTTATTTTTGTAAGAAGTAATAGCATTTCATTTCGTAACTTTTTTTTCTTGAGCAAATGTAAATTGGTCTAAGGCATGCGCGTAAATGTGTGTATTTGCTGAGCATGCTATATCGAGCAAATGCTCTTATCATCCTTGACTTCAGGTTTTGAAAACATAATTCTGTTTTCAAAAATGTGATCTTATAAAAAATTTAACGAACTTCAAGATGGTATTAGAAAAATGAATTTTTAGAAATATTTCTTCTAGTTATGAGTGTTATGAGTTTTTTAATATACGTAAAATAGCAATAATTAATACGTAATTGTTGAAAATTTTCAACAAAAAAAAAAAATCAATAAATTTTTGGGAAACTAAAAAAACATATATGTATTTCAGTCAGAACTCAGAAGTATACCTTTTGGGGCTTTTAGAGCAATTTACTACTGTAAGTACCAAATTTTAGCACAAAACAGGAAGAAAATGAATCAAAAATTATTGTGAAACCAAAATTTATACGAATTTAAGAAAGTCTTAACATAGGTAACTATAATAAGGGCTGCGAGAACGAACGAAGAACAAGAGTAAAGAACGCGGAGAACGCTATTTTTTGAAAGAACGAAAACGAATGAAGAAACGATTGTTTTAAAATCTGGCTACCTACGCTAGTAGAAAGAATGGAAAGATTCCATCTTCAAAAATTATCTTTTTGTTCGCAGATTTATTCGAGTATTTTACATGTCTTCGTTGATGAATAGGTATACAGGTGTACAGGAGAGCTCATATAATTACCAAATAATGCATTTTTGTTGAGGATTCATTGGAGTATCAACTGGACATTTGAATGTATTTGCGAATTCAGGAGAGTTGGAGAGTGTGCCCATTACACGTACCTTGTGGGGGCTATGAGGGTCATTTAATATTTCTTGCATCAAGGACTCTTTCGTATTTGATTCACACCATGCCTGTAAACGATTTTGTGTACCTACTGAAATTCGTGCTTTCATAAGATATTCAAGATAGGTATTCGCTATTCTTTCACTTACCATCGCATATGAAATAAAAAATAGTTGTTCAGGAGAGAATTGTTGTATCCTGTAAACTGATTTCTCTTCTCCATTTTCTTGAATGTGCTTTTTGTATGCGAAAAAAGCTTGACGCAAACCACTATTGTCTGCTATATTTTCACTCTGAGTGTACATTCCGTTCACCTATTTTAATTTTTGGCTTGTTAGAACGAACTGGTTTATAGTCCACAGTCTAGTAAACAAAGGCAAATTCAGGATTTCGCCGCCTGTGGGCAATACATTTTTGCTGCCTCTCCCCTGCACTTCCTCAAAAAAAAAAAAATACGAAAAATTTTTATGGAGCATATTTTTGTTGAAAAACATTTACTTTGGCCCAAAACCGAAACTTTCAAGTTTGATTAATTTTTTTTTTTAAGAACAGAATTTTAAATCTAATCAACAAATATCGTTCTAAATTTGATCACCAATTTAAATTTTGAATAGTCGATTCCTTGCCTTCACTTTGCAAAATTTCTTAATTAGATCGTCCAATGCAATATTTTTTAATATTGCAGATTCGATGTGCAGGATAGAGATATGTTGCAGCCTATCCTGTGAAACTGAAGAACGAACAGTGGCGGCACGTTATAATTTCTTCATGTGTTGCTCACAAAATGTTTTAGCATCTGGGAGAGAGGGGAGTATGAGACCACAAACACAAAATTAAAATTGTTTTCATTTTCCTGCCAATTTAGAACTCAATTATTCAATATATAATTATACGTTTGTTAATGTGCTATTGTGAAATGCAGGATGCAGCATATTAGTGGCGTAGGCAGGAATTTTTCAAGGACGCTTCAAATTTTTAGGGGAGATGAGGTAGGAGTCAAATTTTTTTCAAAGTATGTATAGCACATATAAAAAACCAAGGAAGACCCAAGAAATCTATTTTTTGATTAATATGAAATGAGTTCGTTATTATGCCTAAGGGAAGCGAGAGTGTAATTTTGAAAAAATTGGGTTTTCAGTGACAAAAAAAAAAAAAAAAAAAAAAAGCGTTTTCCAACCTTTTAATTTTACTTTTGTCCTGATTTTGAGGTACATCAGATGCGTAGTTTTTATGTTTGTGGTGTAAGCTTGTTAAAACACCATCCTCCAAATTTCGAAGTGGTATTCAAATTTTTCCTACGTACCTTTATGTTATTTTGTTCAGGGTTCTCAAAAAAGTTTTTTCTTTGCGAGGTTTTTGAAAATTGATGAATATGAGCGAAAAATACAATATACTATTTCCTAAATTCATCTTCACAAGTTGTGTAAGGTTCCAGGGTTGCGTACCGCGGTATTTTTTTGATGTTCAGTACCACATTGGTAGGTATTCGTTATTTTGTTCTTATCGGTACGGTATTGGTATTTGGTTTCAGTATTTGGTATTGGTGTTGGTAAATCCCAAAAAACTGCGATATACTTACTGAGAAAGTTGTAGTCTGATTAACATTTGCGATTATGGGTATTATAAATTTGCTATATTGATCAACAAAGCATCGCGTTTTATTCTCATATGTGACAATAACGTCTTCGGTCCACCATAGTGCCAAATTGCCGTATTTATCCGTTAATCTACCTGAACATTTAAAAATATTTAGAAATGCCGCATGTAATAGAATTTAGTAAGTTACGTAAATTACATAACGTAAGTAACGTCAAATTACCGAGGATTTTGGTAATATCACCAAATGGTAAATTAACATACTTCGGTAACTTACCAAAATATGGCAATTTATAAAAAATTTTCAAGATCTTATTTTTATTTTAGCCTATTATTATATTACCTAGTATATTATTTTTGCAAAGAGAAAAACGTGGACACCGAAATTCGGTTAGAAACACATTTGCATGAAACATTTTTTAGAAGAGCTTACTATAGATTAGAAATTTGGGAGCGTATGAGTCTCCTTCCATGCGCCCTGTCTCCGCTTGTGTTTAGGGAGAACATCGTTATAATAAAAGCTGATACCTACCGTGAGGGTGTGACGGACATTTAAAATTAATTACTATTTATTTAGGTTCGCAAATTGTGTTTTTTCTTTTAAAATAAATGGTAAATGATATAGCAACTGGCAAGAAGGACTAGGAGTCATCCAAAAATTTGATTCTAACTCCAACCCTTGACTCCACAGTCAGGTGTAAACATTTTCATTACGCACGAAATGTATAAGACGTTTATATGTATAACTGCCTCTCATTACCTACATAAAATGAGGTGCGTTACAATAAAATTAAATGTTTCTATTTAATTTACATATTATCGATATCTTAATAACTATTAAAAATGCTTTGCGCTGCCAGCTGGGGACTTCGCCCCCAGACCCCCGTTGGTTTCTCTCAAGCACGGCACTAATAGATAATTATACAATTCGCAGCACAAACCGTATTCTATAGGCATTGCAAACTACTTAATTGTCAGGCGCAAAATTGGAAATAATTGTGTTCTATTTTTTTTTTTTTTTTTCCTTGATTACTTATAAGTACCAATTATTAATATCACTCTTATACCGATCAATTTACGCGTATAAAGCATTATATTAAAAGTAATGTGCGTTGTACCTACCAGTGTCATCGAAACTGTGTAAAATTTCGTGTCCAATCACTGCACCGATACTACCATAATTCATCGACCTAAAAGGTGTAGAGATACCTTCAGTTACTCAAGTTACAAATTTTTTTTGTAATACAACGTAACTTATGTAATTTGCCAAATTTATAAATTCTTATAATTTTTCCAAATCAAAATAAATAGTGGTAAGTTATCTAATTTTAGTAACTTAAAGAATTATGGTAATGTACGTTATGTTAATACAGAGATTGTGGACTGAGGAAGTTTTTCCTAGTTCATCATTATTTAGTATTAGCTGAATTTTCAACTTGAAAGGGACCGTGCAATGGTCGATAAATGCTGTAATCTCGTCCATTGTGATGTGTAAGCAAGATGGCTCATGCAGAAGGAATGGAAAGTTTTGAGCTTTTTGATCATGTTAGATTTGGTTCGATTTGAACGTCGATATATGTGTACCTTCTTGTCTCACACGTTTTGTGTGTATATTTGAACGTATATATAGCTTTCAGTTTTATACAAACGTTGGGAAGCCCTATTATTACCAAACCAGAACAAGTCCCAGTTAGAAACTCAGCTCCGGTAATGCGGTATGGCTGCTTACTTTTTGAAACTGCAAAATTTGCCATAAAAATAGGTACCAAATTTAAGCGAATACAAATTGAATTCAGAAATTCTCCCAATTTTTCATTTTTCCTTGTTCTGAGATTTAGATAGGCAAGAGATAATGCGTAAAAATACTTACATTATTCTTTTGGGATCGAAAAATGGAAGCTGTAGAATACCAGCGGGTAGAACTGAAATGAATATTTTTTAATTAGCAAGTAAATGATGGATATTTCATGTATTATGACTTTGTGCGATGATTTAAGCCTAAACTCACTTATGGAATTGGTGTAACCATCATTAAATGCATTCACGATTGCTGGTCCAGTTACCCATCTTGCATGATAAGAGAAGTATAATTATTATTTATGTATTATTAGGAACAAATCAAACAAATTACCTCTAGTGTAAATATAAGTAAAAAATAAATACATAATTGAATAAATAGATAGGTAACACATACTCGCATCTATTTAATAGGTAGTTATTACTCGTAATAGAGATGAAACGAACCAAGAATTGAGTTATAGGGTTTTACTATTGTCCCGTATGATACCTACCTACATATTGATTATTATATGTGTATTTTGGTACCTATTCGATTTTAAGAGCAAATTTTCACGTTCTTCACAATAATTTTATAAGTTATACGAGAAATTTCCTACGAAGTGTATATATGCTAGAGTCGTTAAATGTACAAATATTAGAGGTAATCATAGTATAGTAATACTTAACAAGTGGCACAAGTGCGCGGCGAATATCAACTAGTGATGTGGAAGTTGGTATTCGCGCACGAGTCACATTTGTTAAGTAAAATATTTTACTTGAGTAGTATAGATAAAATAAGTAAATTAATACCTCACTATCTATCACAAAACAGTGTATAGTATCGAAACTTATCACAGAAAAACAGTATAGTATTACCATTCAAAAAACAGACGAGTAAAATGTGATTTGTCTTACTGAAAGTGAAAGCAGCGTGGTATTACTATGTTTTATCTATACGAATTAAGTAAGAGACTATGGCAGCTCAAGCGTATGTTTGTAAGTACCTATTAAATATGTACTTATTCGATTACCTATGGTTTCTACCAAGAAAATACCACATATCCAGAAAAATTAATGCAGGTATAGCAAGAGTTTTTGTGCTATTTTCAGCACGCATTTTCAAAGAATCGTATAGTAATAGGTACACTGATATACACGACGCGACGTGTTAGTTTTAGCTATTAAAAATCAAGTTTCAATAGGTACTTGAAATTTGAAAGAATAAGTTTGCATTTGAATGTTGACAGATTTACTGCTTACTCATTCCGGTTTGTTTTTTCTCTGAGCTTCAGGATGGTTTGTCTATAGAGAAAGGTACGCACTTGTTCAATATTTTCAAAATGGCTGGGCCCAATAGAGAGCTAAAATGAACGATCATTTTATTGATGCATCAATATACGTTTTCTTATCGTAGTCTAATTGGTATGAGATAAAGATACGTAGGTGAAACTCAAACTGACACCGTTGTAAAAGGAATACAGTGCCGAAGAATTGCGATACCAATCTGGATAACCGATGAACAGAGTCATACTTTTCAGTTTTGAGAGAGCAGACCATTTTGTCGATTCATCCATCCATTCGGCATTTTGAAGTTGATGAGAAAATTCTTCAATGATATTGTTTACGATTTCTTTGGACTAAAAATATAAGTGAAAATGAAGCGATATGTTTGTATAGGAATTGCGAATAGTGTATATAATTACGTAGGTGGTTGCTTATTGCTTCTAATTATATTTCGTTATTGTATTAGTTTTTTAGGCATGCATAGTAAAATTTTAGTTACCTATACGTATATAAATTGCACCTACGCCACATAAGGTACATTATCGTAGTCAATATATTATATCCTAGGTACGTAGGAATTTTGTGGGCCAGGTAAGTTAGATACGATGAAATTAGGAATTTTCAAAAGATTTGCACCTTCTTATTAATTGTAAAGGTTCCGTGATCGATTGAAATTGTTCTTTTTGCGTTCAATGAATCTGAATATACATGAAAAATTCCATTTTTCTCGCGGCACAGAGAAGGGAACAGTAAAGTAAATTGTATACAATGTGGTAATAACCAACATAATGCAATCAGCCACGCAGAGACGGATTGTAGAAACCAGAAAGTTGCGAGGGCTTTTAGAGGGTCAGGCACCCTACCCTGGACCACCACCATCCTACTCGTTATTTCCTGTTCATACGTGATAATGAAGGTGTCGATTTTATTTCATTTTCAATTTTTTAATGGATCATAAAAATGATCGAAATTCGTAAAGCCTGAATGTGTTGATGATTCTTGAACAGGATTTCATGGCATACGTCAGAGAGTCGTCTAACGTCGATTATATGGTAACCTAACTATATTGACAACATAATATGTCTACTCTGAGTAATAAAACTACTTTCTTCTTCCCTTATGGTGAAATTTCTAGATAAGAAATTTTATTCATTACAAACTTGATATTTCTCTGTTGGGTAGGTGATTGAAATACATTCATATTTAAAAATTTTCCCTAGTATCTATCTTTATTAATGTTCAGTTTTATCAACAAATTGAATGATTCACTATATTAGATATTTTCAAGATTTGATATACCTACTCGTACAGTATAGGAAAGTATATTTATGGATCGTCCAAGAATTGAATTATTATTTTCAAATATTTGCAGAGTCTTGATTTTTTTTTCTGCTTACTTTTCAGTTAAAACTTGAAAATTTTACCAATAATATTTACAAAAATAGCAAAATACCAAAGTAATTGTGAATATACCAATGCAAATGTCAACCTTTAACATAATATCTAATATAATATTCGTTCGTTCAACCTACCATAATTTTTGTCTCTTCGTCAAAATATTCTCTGACATAAGCATAACCAACGGCAAAATTTAAACTGCTGGTTACCGTTTCTAAGCAATCCTTCCATCTGAATAAAAAAATACATATAAATATATATGTAGAGAGGGTGTAAAAAACCTTATGAAAGTTGCGAGCTCGTGACATACGTAGAGAGAAGCACGAGGGAGAAGAGAGTGTTATTATAGCACCATTTACAGACATACACAGGTGTAGCAAGGTATGCGATGTAGGTACATATCAGGTGAGGTTACTTTTAACAAAGCTTAAATTTCCAGTGACCGCATAATTATAATATATATATTAAGGTTAGACGTTAGTACGACAAATGGAGTAAACACACACATGAAAATTCGCTATTTGTTAGCGTTATAGGAGTTTGTTTTTAAATGTTAAATACCCGCCTAGTACCTACATAATATATTTGTACTTTTTACCACTAAACTCCAATTAGATCTTTTATACGCCAGCGCCACAATTTACAATCTTTCTGTTTTGTGGGAGATTTTGACATCGAAAAAATGGTCATGGAAAATTGACGGAATGTGAGAAAAATGGAAGAAAAGAGAGAATTTTCGAGTTTTTACTATGTTTTATATACTTATTTATACTGTCTAGTATGCTGTTCCTATATCATTTCAACCTTTTTTTTTTTCTCTTTTTTTTATCCATTCCTAGGCAAAAAGACATTTGTAACTTTATACTTTACCAGCGTTTGGTAGATTTACATTTTATAATTTACGAAGAACTGAAAACATGATGTTTTTTTGATTTTTATGAGGTAATTTGTAGAGAAATATGGAAATTCAATTGGAAACGGCGGGCATAAAATACTTGTGTATGTAAAGTTACCGTTTTGAGAGAAAAAAAATTCAGGACCTCTAATACATCCATATGACGAATAATACGTACAATATTGAACTTATTAACCGAAGTATATTCGTAGATGGTATGCGGTACGCAGGTATGCCAACCATCTTTGGTATTATTAAGCGTAACCGAATTACACGTGTGTACATAAATGCATAGGGTACTGTCTGTGCTGTGAATTGTATACCAATGAGTGTAGTGCACGTGTAAGGGGTAACGCTGGAGTAGGTGTATTGTATTCGAGTTTTTACTTTAAGTTTTTTTACCTCGGCTCGATTTGCATTATACCAGAAAATATTTGATCAAACTGAGATGCTAATATCCTCATTTCATCAGTTGCGTCTTGACTGAAAGTTCTCACCAAACGCCAATGCATATAATTAGCTGCACACATAATTAAACACGAGCCGAGTATCAGTGTAATTACATACGTATAATATCTCTACATAAGTTATTTAAATAAATAAGGTATACCTACCAAGCACCTATACTATACAGTATACATCAACGCATTTACGGCGATACGCAGACGTAGCAAGGCCCAGGTATGCCTGTGCGTTAGTATACCTACTCATTTGGTACGGACATACCTATACTACACTGTTACCGTATCCTAATACGAGTAATTTTCTTTGACTACATACTATATGGACCGCACTACATGTATTAGCGACATCGCGGCTGGACACAAATTTCCGACGCGCAATTCGGCGCATGCGCGAAGTCTTGTTATCAGGATTTGTTTACACGGATGTAAGGCATCCGAGCATGTCTGTTATGCTTTTTAAAGACGCACACACAGTCTTTCATCAATTGACGCATGCGCAGAAGCGAGGCTTAGAAATTTACGTTCAACCGTTCTGTGGTTGTATTTCTCATTAGGTACCTAGTTCGGTCCATATAGTATATCGTAGTCAAAGGTAATTTCGACGAGCGTGCGGACATATACCTAATACTAACTCTTACCGAGCTACCTACCCAAAGTTCTTGCTGGTGTATTACGAAGAAAAACTGCGAAATTGAAGAAGAAATCTAATTCTTTTACGATAACCCTTTCGTTGTAATCAATATTGATTGTGGTTTCAGAGAACAAACTGCGCAATATGCTTAGCCAGTCGATCTAAAATCATCGTTATCATTAAGTATATTAAAGTGAAAATGATTAGAACAAGCTTGTTATACAAACTACACAGATAGTAGGATGATACAACGATTTATCGTACACCCCACGAGTAGGTAGCCACAATATAGATATTTTGGAGAAATGAAGTGGATGAACTCCTTTTCATTACTCGTATCGAGGTCGCATTCGACAGCCTCCACACCGCTGCAAATTTTCGGCACAATCTCAAACTTGCGACCTCAAAAAACGCTTTTCTTTTTCCAGTTATCGAGTTCAAGGCACGCATAGGCTACAATTGAATTAGGTAGGTATTCGAAGGATGAGATGCTGAGGGCATCCAGCACCTCATGTTTAGAATGGCGTGATCAGACAACCCCCCTCCCCATCAAAGACGCGTAGCAAGTTGAAATAGAGATAAATTTCATAGGTACCTACTACCTAATCGATCGATCGCATTAAACAGTCAGCGTCCGATGCAGAAAAAGGAAAAAATCCGAGGTTATAGAAGTATAAAGACTGGTTACACCATTTTCCGCTGACCACCCACCAAAATATAATCCACGTTTTTCATTGGTTACTAAAATTCCGTAGTATAAACCGTAACTCAGCTGTTAATGACGTCAGATGGGAGAAACATCAATGCACGTGCTCAATGTTGCACAAAAACCAATGGTTTCAAACACATTCCATCATTTATTTACCAAATATGTGGATGGAGGGTCGGCAGAGAGGGAGAGGAATCGAAAAATTAATTTGATAACACGTCTCCTTTTTGATGATCATGAGATGGCGAACATACGTCTTATATAACCTAGTAAAAAACCTATGTCGAATCTTGGATTCGAAATCAGCTGTCCATTATTTATTATTTGCATGTTGACACGTTTACCTAAATGAAAATCAACTTTTCACATATGTGTAGTAGATACACGAAAACACGATACACCTACTTACAAGTACGACCTATGTTAATTTTTTTTCTTCATAGAGTATTTATAATGACTGGTCTAGGTTCTAATTGGTCATACGTCACGCCTGTAACAACCAATCAGCAAGTTGGAATGTTATAAATTTACCTCGACTAATTCATAAAATAAAAACACAAATCAGCTGATGATTCAAATCACAAACGAATTTTAGTCGTTCCCTGAAAACTGAACGATATTATTTAGGAAGGTAGAAATGAAACTACCTACATTTTATCATATTCTAGCGTTATGATTGGTCATTACGCACGTAACATATGACCAATTAGAACCTAGACCAGTCATTATAAAATATACTCTATGATAATCAGTCCAACGCAAGAACACTGGCATGAGATATACGAAACTTACATGAAATGCAGGAACAGCTGAATCCGTCCACTCTTGCAGAGCACGTAACGTCATATTATTGTACATTCGGTAAGCATTTTTTCTCATTATATTGGAACTTGTCATCTAGAAATAATCGAACATTTTTTTTTATTTTACAGGCCGTAATACCTGAGTTTTAATTAACATTATGTTATTTATCTATGATGAATTTCGTACAAATACTTACTCGTGCATACCTACTAACACCGTATGCCTTGAAAACACCAATATAATTATATGTGTAGTACTTAGCAGTCGACATGTACCTGCTTTTGTATGCGACCAACACTTATCGCGTCGCCAACTTCTCTCACTTTTTCATATCTAATACTTCTTACCTTAGCTAGATCTATTTCGAATTGTACGATATCTTGCGCTTCCTTCTCAATTAGATTAACCGGAATACTTTGATTTTGATACTTGGATATGGTTACTGCGGTCGCGGCGATCCATTGTTTATACGCTTCCAAATGAATTTTGTACGTATGCGGTTCCACCAACATCGATCGCGGCAAAACTAAAGCCGGTTGGTCAATCTACCATACAGAAAAATTGCTATTTCATAAATTTCTGCTATGGTATGTGGGTAGGAGGTACTTGAGTATAGGTAATCGCATTTTGAAAATGTTTGTCAACTGTGAAAAGTTCATGCGGCAGATGGTACGTCCTGAGCTCGACAAATTACACGTCAGGCTAAAATAATGAATTCACCAGGTGGGGAAGTAAGTCCCGGCTAATTAGCTCAATGGATTTACAGTATTGTTCATAGATGGTGCCTACTATCTAGCTAGTTAACTGCATAAACGTATTTAAAAAGAATAAGCAGAGTAGTTACCGAAATCACGCTTTTATTGGAATCCAATCGATCGCGTCCAACATAAATGTGCATCAGCGACATCACAGAAAAGCGTCGAATCGAATCAACGCACATTTGTATCCAACTGAATTTGGTTGAATTCCAACTATGAATGGTCATAGGCCAATTCCCATACGTTTCCAATAATTTCACTAATTGTTTTCTCGATTCGATTTCAATGCGATCTGACGAACAAATAGGTGCTGGTGCTGTACTGTACGCGTGTAGTCGTGTACAGTATGCACGTACAGGCTACGGCTACAGGATAAGCTACCAGGGTCAGGAGTGGAGGAATGGTCGAAACATTATTTTGTAATACGGCGCGGCGTATAAGCCTACCGCACCGTATTCCCTAATACCTGCACTCGCACTCGTCGTACTATCTGCTGTCTGGTGGGCTAGAGCGGTATAAAGATGCAGTAATGGATGAGTGGAGTTAACTAGAAGGGAGGATAGTAGGGTTAATTTCTTTGTAGGTGTGATGCCCTTGCCGCCGTAAGTTCCTGCTAGCGCCAGTTTTTAGTGGAATTTACTGAAAATATAAATTCCACTCATGCGTTCACTCTCCGTGGGTTTTTGGTTTTTTTTTTCGATTTAATTTGAAAACGCTCTGCACTAACTTTTGTTGATACGTATTTCAAAGATGAATTTTGGATTCAAAAAATTTTATTGCCATGTATACCCGTTAAAATGAAAGTAAAAAGGCAATTATATTTGTATTCATGTATAATTCGCACCCCTACTGCAACAACACCACATCTCAAAACACGTCAAATAACCGAAAATCAAGAAAATTACTTTTTATTTGCTTTGTAAATAACGAAATACGAATTCAAATTCATTTTTTTTTCTTTGATCCTTACTAATTTAGTAATTTTTCACGTTCTTTCCAATGGTAAAGGCAGATTTTCGTAACGCAAATTATTTTTGGTAGTTTTTTGAGATGTGCTGTTTTTGCAGAGCCAACTTATAACTACCTTTTTGAAACATACAGTTGCCTTTCACATATACTACTACCTAATTAAATTTTCCTTCGGAACTTCTATTCTATTAATCATTGATTCAATGTATTTCTTTCATTTATAAAATGGAAAAATAACAATCAACTGTTTGCTGGAGGCAGAAAGCTCTTACTCACTTTTTTAAGGCGCATCCAACTTCCACTATTTTTCAAGGGATCCAACTTTTATACGTAACTCAATATATAAGATATGTGTATCAAAAGAGGCCATCCTTAATTTTAAACCCCCTCACGCCCTTCCCTTTCCCTCTAAATGCTTGGAAAATGTTGAAAATTTGGTGACAGGTACCTTGAACTATCTAGCTTCAAACCTCAGGATTGATTTTTTTTGTGGTGAAAATCACCTCCCCCATAATAAAAAATTCAAGATGGGAGAAAGTGACCTCATTTGGAACACGTGTACTTTATGAGGCCACCTACCGTTCGTAATAAGGCCACCCTTTTTTATGCCTAAAATGACTGCAGAATTATGTTATATTGAAGGTGAAACTATTCCAACTTGTAATTAAGTATTTTCAAAAAGTAACTACATTCTAAAAGACAAAACTGGTCGCATTATTTATAAAAAATTACGAGCAAAATTTACGGACAAAATTCTTCGGAGTATTTATGATTTCTTAATGTTCTTCTCAATATTCTGTACTTTTTGGCCGTCCCTTGTACAAAAGATCCATTCGCAACTTATCGCATAGCCTTCGGCAGATCAATTTCTGTCCACGGAGCCATTTCCTTAGGAAACTATAGCATAGGGTGGCCTCATTAAGCGCAAATGTGTTGATTTTGTTTTTGGTTTGTAAATTTTGATAGAGTCATGCAATGAAGATCACTGACATAAATCATTGGAAAGGTAATAAAATGAGCTTTAATTTGATATGTAATATACCTACTTACCATTAGTTGGAAATACGACAGTCAAACCTTAGCTTCGAAGCCCAAAAATTAACAAAATAAGCCGGTTTTTCACAACACGAACTTCAAAACTTTATTACACATGAAAGAAAGAAATGAGCTCGACAACAATACTATCACAGATCAAGGGGGTTAATAGGTATGATATGACAGGGTGGCCTCATCTAACATTATGTAGTTATTTTAATTTGGCAAATTTAATGTTACATACCTAATTAAGTACCTACCTATTAATTAATTATAATTAATTAATTTAAAAAAAAAATTGATATTTCAAATTAATTTCAATAATTTTATAATTATTTAATTTTTTTTTGTAAAATGGAATAGGTAACATTAATTTTATCAAATTGAATTTTTTTGTGTTGTGAAGACTATTGTGGTATAAAATGATACCTAAAGTTTAAAAATTGTTAGCACAGGCATGCGTACGAATAAGCGAGGTCATTTCACAAACACTAACTGAAAATGCAATGGCGACATTTTCTTTATTCCGTTTTAAGGCATTAAAATTACCACTCGATGGTGTCTCATTGAGTATACTACCTAAAAACTCGTTAGCAACAAAAAATTACAAAACAAACTGTTCAACCAACGAGCATTCAAACTATGGCGTATAAAGTAAATGCTGAATGTAGAGATGGAGTAAGTGAGAATTGGGTACCCGAATTGTGCCCAGCGCATCCAAAACTAGTGCGATTAAAATACGTAATAAAACTTGATTTTAAACAAAAAAAAGCCTTTCATTATTACTTTTACCTTTTTCAAACCTCGGCAACGTTACTACGCTATACCGGGTGACTACTTGATTCGAGCCCCCCCAGCGCAAAAATCTTTCCCCTCATAGAAATAAATTATACATTTGAATGATGTTAAGAACAATAAATGGCATAAATAATATTTATTTAATGCTTAAAAGTGTTTATCAATGAAATAAAAAATTTTAATTCATACTTTCATTGTCAAAAATACATATATGTTTTGAATTTATTCACCTTTTAGCTAATTTTTTCGCTTGGGTGCTCGAATCAAGTAGTCACCCGGTATGTATATTATGTAGTTCCAATGTTTACGATGCATGTAATTATATACCTGGCTGCTTTTTGCAGAAAAAAAAAAGTTTTAAGGAAACAAATTATTGTTGAAGAATTGCTTGAAATAGAGAGAAAAAAAAACACTATGACATACCTGCTATAGGTAAAATATACATGCGTGCAAAAATATCTAGCTGTTCAGCATTCGTACTTTATTCTAAATATAAATAATAAACATTTGATTTCGAAGTGCAGTCACTTTTTACCTGTATTTATGCATGATTTATAAAATAAACTTGCTGCCTTTACTGGAAGAGATTCATTAGGATCGTCTTTTTCTAAGATTTCTGCAATAAATGGGTTAATATTATTGTTGTAGCAATAATGCGCATATCTATACCTAATACTGGTAAAAATTCAAAAATAACTAATTGTACGTACAAACCTATATGCAAATCGACGTAACAGCTGTTCTGATGCCTCGTGACCCCAAAAAAGCAATTTTACAGGAGGCACCAAAAAACCGATAACTATTTATAAATACGACACGAAATTTTTAAAGGAATCTTTAGCCTTGCGGAGCTGAATTTGGATATATTGGCGTTTGTAACTCACTATATTGTACAAGACCAAAAACAAAAATTCTGAACCATCAGCCCCACCAACCCCTCTCAAAATTTGAGTGATGCCCTACGTAGCATTCGAGAACAAAAAATTGATACTCGTGATCAAATTCACATTGTCGACCCATTGGCGAGTATGCTAAACATTTTACACACTTCAGATCAGGTTGAACTAACAGAGCAAATGTTCATGCAACATATTATTGACAAGCTACGTATGCATTGTCAATGGGCGCTAGGTGCACAGGTTAATACCGCTGAAGAACTACTTCAATGCATAGCAGACAGAATTGCAAAAGGGCTAAAAATTTATTTTCCTAGCTCAACATTTCAACAGAAAATTAATTTAGTCACAACTAGCGATGAAAAGTCAAAAGTGTGCAGTAATGAAATGAGAGATGAAAAACATATCATATTTGATTATCAAATATGTGGTGATTTTTTAGCCTACAATCTTGTAAAAATCCATCTTAAAATTCCCGAAAATGTACTTCTAACAATGGGAACGAACGAGTTAATGCATAAAGACTTCACAGTGGATGAAGATGTGTATTTAAACCTACTCAATGAACTCGTAACAGTTTTGCGAGAAAAAGGGGTGAAGAATATCGCTTTTATTCAACCTATTCCTGTACCTACCTATAAGCAAAATAAACATTTGTGGAATAAATACTAGCAATCACGAGCCGTGTACGAAAAACTACAACAGATAGGCAACAATATTATCTTAATTGATATCGCCGATTATATGTGCGAAACGGTAACCGATTCAAAATATGGTGCCGCATAGCAATTACGCGATAGCGCGTTTTACAAAAATACCAACATGATGAGTCGAAATGTTATACCCGACATTTTTACAAAAGTAAAAATATTCGATAAGTACATTAAAATTATGCTTGATAGTGGAGCTACGTCTTCATTTATTTCATATGAAGTAGCTTCACGTTTAATAAAGCAATTCCCAGAGATAAAATTGAAAAAGGTTGAGCGCAAGCGAACCGTTCAGGTAGCATTTGGAGAGGAAGAATGCATGATAAAATGGGAATGTGTATTACCTATTTCTTTAGGACACAATATGATATCGAATCATCATTTCTCAGTCGCCGAGAAAGGGAATTTCACAATACTGTTAGGAGTCGATGTTGTAATGGAATATAAATATACATTGTGTGCACTTGAAAATATGCTCACTTGTAGATTTAATGGCCGTGAAGCAAAAACTCCAATTCGCTTTTCGAGCATTATTCGCTTTGATCGCTTTGATCCCTTTGATGTTCGAGCATATACGAAAAATGAATCGTGTAATATTGTCGTAATTACGAATGAAGAACGTGAAGAAAATAAGAAAAAATTAGAAAATTTGCTCTCCGCAGCAACAGAGACAAATAACATTACGACTGAACAAAAAGAAATTGCATTAAAAAAACTCGAACCAGTTACACCAGTTTTTAGGAAGCAGTTGGGATGTTACAATGGAAAGGAAATCGAATTTGAAATTTATAACAATTTACTATGGAAAAGAAAAATTTATTCTGTGCCCATGAAATATCGAGAAGCTCTTTATAATAAGATTAGAAAAATGGTATTAGAAGGAATTATTGAAAAATCTGAAACTCCATGGCTTCATCCAATCGTTGTAGTAATTAAAAATACAGGAGTGATACGTGTATGCATCGATGCATCAGCACTGAATAGCATCCTAAAACCCCATACCTATAATCCTCCTCGCATAGACGAGGTCATTGCACTTCAAGAACCATTTAATTACATCACTAAACTTGATTTTTCGCAAGGATTCTTACAAATCCCTCTCAGTGAAAACTCTAGTAAGTTATTGGGAATAGAGTATAATGGAGTCATATGTACATACAAACGCTCACCATTCGGTATGGCAGCATCATCCTCTAAATTTATTAGTGTGATTACTAAAATCTTAGATGGATGCAACCCACGTTACGTTCAAAGCTATGTCGACGATATTAAAATTTTTCACAATAATTTTAACATACACCTTGAGCTTACTCTTGATGTATTAACATGGATTCTTGAATCAGGAATGACTTTAAACATATAAGTGCGAACTTTTTGCTAATAAAACAAAATTTTTGGGTTTTATTTTCATGTAAAATGGTTTAGAAAAAGATCTCTCAAAACTCAAATTTCTTGAGAATTTAAGTGAGCCAAAAAATAAAAAAGATGTTCAAAAACTAGTTGGACATTTGCAATATTACTCGCGTTTTGTGGAAAATTACTCAGAAATTATAAGCCCTCTCCAACTTTTACTGCATAAAAAATCTAAATTTGTCTGGTTGCAGCCACAAGCGGCAGCGCTACAAAAGGTGAGGGAACAACTTGAGGGGCAAGTTACATTACATTATATTAATTATGCACTACCATTTAACATAAAAATAAAAATTACGATAGGTAACATCAGTACAGTTAGTTTCCAACCAAATGAGTGCATAATATCATATTATAGCCACACATTTTCCCAAAATACAAGTACATTCCTTCCCAATGAATTAATTATACATGGTGTATATCTCATAATGAAGAAATTTCAGAGCATATTTTTAGCAAATAAAGTATTCATACCTACTCAAGTTTTAAGTATAATTAATAAAGCTCGAGAAAACCTAGGGTGCATAAATCGTTTAACAAAATGGCTACTTCAATCTCCAAAACTTTAATCTCAATGCATATCATCAAAGAATAACGCAAACGAGTCTAATTGATGTTCTTAAGAATAGTCAGAGACTACAATTGTGGCTGCGTGAGCGCTACAAATAATCACAAGCTTTTCTCAACTTTTACTTCAGAATCGTGGCAGCTTTTGCGCGTCGAGATCCTTCGATTAGATAATTGTCTGGTTAAAATTACATTTTTCTAAGATTAAGTTTTTAATTTCAAAATATATATTTTCATCAATATTATAAAAGAATTGAATTTAATAAAAACTTTTCAACTTTTCACTTTCAACTTGATTATTTCCTCTCATTCGGAGCAGCTTCACGAGCACCGATTCGAAGCAGCATTTTGCGCTTCGAAAAGGCTCGATCACACACGTCGCAGGGCTTTTACATTTTATTACATTGAAATAGGTATCTACGTTCAATGTGAGCAACACGTTTGTGCATGAAAATGTTAAGATGTTAATAGCATTCATCTCTTTTCTTAACTGTGTTTTATCTTTGAGTCAGTCGGTTGAATATATTCGTGCTGAACGCATCAATTATGTTTATTTTATTCACATAATCGCAACAACACCAGCAGCTTTAAAGCCCATTAAAATTATGAATAGGTATGTACGTACTACGTACCATATAATTAGTACCTAAGGTAAGTATAATATGCCATATACCTTTGATATGAGAGTGAAGTTTTTCTTCAGCAACTTTAAACTGATTTATATGAGACTGCGACGGGGGAACGGGATTATTTTTAATCCAACCGCCGCACGCGTATTCGTAAAAATCTACGCAAGGATCAACCGATAAATTCATATTTTTCAAGATGAAATCTAGCATGGGGAAAAAACATACTATATAAGTTATATTAGGTATACTTATATTATGTTCATTATCCAAGTACCTACGTACGTACTTAAATAATAGGCATGCGCAGCTGTAGGTACCTACCGCTTCTACCGTATCAATAAAGAAATACCTAATTACCTAATAATTAAACGGCTACCTGCCATCCGTTTTAAAGCTACGTATTTTAGATAAGTAACTTGTTAACAAAAATAGCCATTTATTTCAAAATTTTGCTCGCTGGCGGTTCCATATTTTGTATTTTCAGCATACAAGTGAACGTGTATAATACGTAGGTACATGGATATGGCCATACGATATGTGGACTGCATTACGCAACAATGTTCTAAGTAAAATGAGGCGCCATAAACTTTAACTACCTCAAGTTTCTAATATAATGTAAATTATAACAAAGTCAGTCAATCAAACTGAACAAATTTCGCTTGTTCGTCTTTGAAATTATTTAAATAACATGAATGATTTCATTCATTACCAGTTTTTCTCATTAAAAACAAAAATAACATCGATCAACAAGTCTATGGCGCCTCATTTCACTTAGAACATTGTTGCGTAATGCAGTCCATGTATGCGTATCAACTTTTCGGTCAAAATTACCTTTACTTACCTAGCAACATTTAAAAAAAAATACTCTGCTGTCTGCTTCGATACAACGCTTATATCAATTTAAAAAAAAAATCACACGATTTATAGGCAATTGCTTTTTTAGCTCCCACTCTCATAATTTATGAATCAAATTTCTATAACTTATTGTCGAAACCACAGGCTGGTGAGACTGATTGACTGATCAAAATATACGTATAATTATCTAAGTAATGTAAAATCTATATTATGTATACTTCCGAACAGGGTTGACGGAACTTTCAGGGCCGGCCCCGGGGAAAACCATGTGTTGCGACCACGATGAGGTAACTGTAAAATACCTCCACCCAAAAAAAAAAAAAAAAAAAAAAAAAATGAAAAATTGTCAAATTTGCGATTTTGTAGTTGATACCTTTCGGGAAATACAATATAACAACATGACACTATGAGAATATTCTTTTTTTAATGAAAAATGCAAACAATAAAAAATGAATTTTTCAAATTAAAAATAGGTAGATAGTTAATGTGATGAAAAACAAAAACAAAAAACTTGAAGAAGTAATACTTTTTTAAGCGAAGGATTTAACGAACAAACTTCCGTAAGAATGTCTTCAAATGTTAGTGATTCTAAAATTTGTGGGAAAGATCATCCTAAACAACTGATAATTTTTAGTAAGTTGTTTGGATATGGTCTTCACTATTGCATTCGGTAATGAAATGTTTCCTAGAAATCATACTTGAGTTCTCCTCTAATGGGCTTGATAAATAGATAGGTATTTCTTTAAGTAAAAACAATTTTAAGTATATTATTTTGTATTTTTCAATATTTTCAGATTAATTACCCTTGTTACCTATATTTTTGGTCTCGCGGCCCCTGAAACGAATACCAGCGGTCGGCCCACCGGAGTTTCGCCGATTCACCGGTGGGTTCCGCCAAGCCTGCTTCAAAAGATGCGAGAAAGCAGTGTAGCAATCGCAAGCAGTATAATAGGTATGTGTGACACGTCGCCGAAGAAAGGAGTTTAGTGTGCAAGAAGTAATTTTTCAGTAGAGCGAACTAACAAAAAATATATAGGTACCTACTACCTAGTACCTACCTACCTAGTACATACTTACTGAAAAAATGAAAAATACTTTTTTCACGGAACTTGGTTCTACGTATATCCCTGACTATAGACTACGTACTGTTTACGTTAACTTCGCGATTTTAAGATGATTTTCAATGAAATACCTAATTCTATCAATGCTTGTGAACAGGTACACTGTGGTTCAGTAATGGAAAATTTCAAACCTTGCAGTCCATTTGCAAGACGTTGCCATTGTTGCCAGAATTCACACATAGTTATCAATTTATGAGGTGGTGTATAGCTGTATATTGTATACTTACACCATAATTTTATAATATACTTAAGTAGTTCACTTTACCGTAAATGGAAAACTTACCTGCTGCCTGACAGTCAGAAGAATCGCAACCATGAGATTCATAATTGTCACGAACGTTATTTTCACTCGGTTCATAATAAATTACGTACGCTTGACTGATTTGTTCGAAAAAGCTCGAGAGTAAAAAATATAGCAGAATACGCATTTTCAATTTCGCAGGTGCACAATTTTAAAGCCGACGCTGAGATCAATGAGTACAACAATAATCCGCTTATTCAGCGTATTTTTCAAACAAATTCTATTTCAAAACATTCATCATTAATTCAGATATACTTCTTAGGCACACCAATCCTATACCCTATAAGGCTATAATATTCAAGTAAGTAGGTAAAAGAAAAAAGGAAACTCGCGAGTCCTCTTAAGGCTCTATTCTACATACACGATTGCATACTGGTTTGCCTGCCAAATGATCATTTTCGTACCTCCTGCATTCTCAAATACGACTTATCTGTTTCACTTGAAATTTGAAATATACACCTATACTAAGAACTTGAGAAACTTCACAGAAGATTTTTTTGATTAATTGATCATTTGTCGAGAAAAACGAAAAAATAAACTGGCTTTTGAGGAGGCCATATTTCACAGCTTATAACTTTTTTATAAATTAGAATATAAATTTTTCGTTCTGAACAAATTAAAGAGAAGTACCTTATCTTCTTCATTTTCCAATTTCAAAAGTTTTCATGAGAAACTCACGAAGAACTTCAGTTTCAAAAATGTCACTTTTTTAGCGTTATCAATTTTGGTTCCCATATAGATAACATACAGTGCCTGCAAAGTTTAGTTATACTACAAAAAAGAACCGCGTATGTGAAATGTACCCTTAAAAAGGTTTACGCAAGATTCCCAATTAAATAGATCCAGTTACTCGTACCAATAAGAACACATTATGTTAATATTACCGTGATATGGTATTATATGTAAGCTACGGTATATTCAGTGCACTATACGTACATTGTATTTACAAATGAAATACCTATAAATGCAATAAAGTACTGTGAGTTAGGTACTTACCACGGCAACAAGAATAATTTACTAAAAATTTAGATTCTATGTTCGTAGGTAACCGACAACATTCAATCGCAATGTCCAAACAAATGAAAAAAAAAAAAAAATGAACATTCGAACGAAGTCAACTTCCTTACGGAAGCGCTAATCGTCCAGTTTGAAAGATAAAGAATTTTATCGAGACACATTTATTCACGATTATCTAGGGAACAATGACCTCGCAATTGCGAAAAAACCTCTTACCAAAGTAAAAATAATAAACCGAAAAAGGCGAAAAAAAAACAACGTATCCTGCTATTTTCATAACGGCAAATCTTACCAGAACATCGTCAAAAGTACATATGTGACACTTATGACTTTCTCATTAGCTTTTAGTTCTTAAATTTACGTTGAATAGCGCAAACTATACCGAATATTAGGAAACCATTCAGTTTACATAGAAGATATCATAGAAGAAGGAAAAGATTTCAAGATTTCAAACACGCAGTTTGACACGTTTCAAGTTTGTTTCTTTTCCTAATATATTTGCAGCTTACTACCCAACAGATTGCTTCATTTCGGATGCAGTATGCAACATTCACAAGAAGGGGCTTATATTTATAATTATGCAGATTTGAAAACTATCGAGTAGAAGTGATGCGACTTCAAAAATTGATATGTTGCGAACTATATGTATTATGAGAGCACGAACGGTAAGAATATATAAGTACATACAAAGAAAGCCGTGCCAAAGAAAGTACAACAGCTGTAGTGTAACCGTAACATAATGGCCAATATAGGACGCTGGCGCACGCCCTCCTCCTTCCTCATCGAAATCAATCACTATTAAGCTAATTAATACAGCTATCGAAATGCAACGAATTCATAACATAGCATTCATTACTGCATGTAATTAAAAAAAAAAAAAAAAAAAAAAAAAAAATGCTTAAACGAAATACGTCAGGAATTTTAGAAGCCTTTTTTCACGAAATAAATACAATGATAGGAGAAGAAATTCAATACTGATAGGAATAAATACCAAAGGTATAAACACAAAAATATTTACGTTTATTTGAATTCTCTACAGTTATACTATATGTACGTGTATGTATACCTTGCTTTAGATAAAAATAATATTAAAACATTAACTCGAATCCCATCGACTTTTTCGTTTCTTACGATCGCTAGGTGTTGGAGTGGAACTAGTTTGATTGGAAAATGATTTACTGTCAGACGAAGTCGAGTTTTCCGATGCTTCATTCGGTTTTACAAACTGCACACCATATTGCGCATTATTACGAGTTTGTTCCCAAGTATGATCTTCGCTAGCGGTAAACTAAAAGTTTAAAAACGGTAAAAAAAAATAATAATAGTACCTAATAATAATAATAATAATAATAATAATAATAATAATAATAATAATAATAATAATAATAATAATTCAGAAAAAAAGCTAATGGAAAACATCGCTCATTCATCTTCTTTCTCACCTGACTCTGATATTGCGTTTTAAAAGCTGCTTTCAATGCGGCCAAACGTTCCGATCCGGGTCCTGGTTTTTGCGAAGCTGGTAAAACACCTTCAATACCGGATAAAACTGAAGACTGAAACATTAAAGAAGAAGATGAAGAAGAAAGCCGATTAAACATATATGTCGCAAAGCATATTTATGAACAATACGCGCACTCGTGATATACATATTTGCAGATAAAATGAAGAGAAGCTATGAATGCGTGTGAAGCGTTCAAACTTGAACGGAGAAAACAAGATAAAATCGTCTTTCGTAGACGCAGTAAAGCAGTATTACATTTACAATTATCGAGATTAAAACGAGAAACTACACAAAATACGAAATACGTGTGCGTATTCAGCTGCAGTAGAAACAAGACGAGTATTTCTTCTTCTGCTCATTCGCACATATTATGTGTTATAATTATACGTAATATCGAAAAAATTACATTCTGCGTTGAACGTCCAGCTCTTTCTCGATAACCAAGTCCGGCCCCTCCGACATTTAATGATTTGCCTTTTCCGCTCTTGAACCTCGATTTACGGAACCACGCATTCTGTCAGATAGAAAAACAAAAATTAGAAACATTTTCATGGAAGGCGTAACCGATAATTGCATTATTATACGAGTACGATGCAAGCGTACAGTGCTACAGCATCACCGTGCACACAGCTTAGGAATTTGCAGTTTACAATATGACATGGTGTCTCTGGATGAAAAAATAAAATTCTCGATTTGAAAACATCAATTCCCGTCGGTGAATGGCCTAATGTCTACTTTTTAATAATTGCAAAAAAAAAAAAAACTGCTTTCTTTAATAAATGAATGAACTAATTAATCAATTAACCGTAAAAGCGGGATACAGATGTTCTCATGAATTTCTAATCGAACACATTTGAAAAATCAAATACCTTAACGAAAATTAACGCTAATACTCGTATCAACTCGGTAACCGCTTTCTTATTCGTTATTTCAAGTTTAAAAATGAAATTTTACTTTTTTTTCTACCCAGCATAAAACAAGCATCCTGAGATACTAGACATTTCTGTTACAGTATTACATTTCCAGTTCGAGAGCATTACGAAAATTTTCATATACCTACTACAAAGATGATGTTTTAACGCATTTTATAGAAAGTGCGCGTGAAGCGGTGCCAGCAAAGACAACATCACGCGTTCGTTTCATTTAATCAGTATTAACATTTTTTCAAAAATTGAAAAAAAAAAAAAAAAATGTTAAATAAAAAAGTAACACATGAAGAATGAAGATTATGAAGAACCGATTAAAATGTTAAACCATTGAAAAAAAACCAAAAAAAAAAAAAAAAAAACAGAGAAACAAAGTACGCGATAAGTACAAGGAGTATGGATATTGATATGCTATACAGAATACATACATTAAATGGACGTAAAGGTGGATTGTAAATGGCAAAAAAAATAAAAAAATAAATAATAATAATAATAATTTCATACACGAACATTTTTTTTGATACAACTTCAAAACAAAAGCCTTTGCAAGTTGAGAGAAATTTCAAAATTTTCTCATGTAAATACCTGTCTTGGGGTTATAAAAAAATCGATCGTGCGATTTTTATGCTAGCTTAGCGTAGGTAGACTGGTACGGGCATCGTAAATATACCAACGTTACACGTACGTCGTACACAATACACACATACTATACGTATACCTGCATAGCGAGATCCATTAATGCTGCGGGTACTTCTTGATTAACACTTTCCAAATTTCTCACTAGATGAGCAGCAAAATCTTTTTCTTTTTCAGTAATAAGGGTATACGCTGTACCTTTTTCTCCGGCGCGTCCTGAAAAAATGTGAAATGTAAATTTCATTCTTTCGTGCTGCTGTTTGATAATAAAATGAGAAAAGACGCACCGGTTCGCCCGATACGGTGAGTATGGGTATCAATGTCTCGAGCCACATCGTAATTGACAACGGTTTTTATATGAGGAATATCCAAACCACGAGCTAAAATTAACCAAGTACCTAATTAAGTGAACAGCAAAACGAGTGTGCAATGTGATAAATTAAGTGAAAGCGAAAAGTCTAACCGGCAACGTCGGTAGCGATTAAGATGTTGATTTCTTGTTTTTTGAATTTTGTAATAACTTTATTTCTTTCGGTTTGATCCATATCACCGTGTAAGAGGAGTACATCGTATTCTTTCACCGTCAATGTGTTGGCTAATTCTTCTGCTTGTAACTGTCAACATTCAATAAATTTTAGTTTGCAACTCACACGCACACAAACGGCAATGTACGAGTATATCTCGAATCTACATAGTACATAGTACATAGTATGTATTGTTATACGTGTTAAACTGCGCGTAGAGTTGCCTAATGTCAAAGTAAGGAAGGATACCTTGCGAGTGACGAATATTAATACTGATCCTATGGATAGAAAATAAACGAAATTGCGCTGCAACCACGGTAGTTTGGCAGACTGATTCATCACGCAGACTATCTGCGTTACATCGGCATTCGCTTCACCGATATCTCCTTGAACGATTCTAATTGGATCCACCAAAACGTCACGCGCCAATTTCTCGACACGTTTTTTGAAGGTAGCCGAGAAAAGTAGAGTTTGTCTATCTGGTCTGGTATGATCGCAGATCGATCTCACCTGCGGTTCTAAAATGAAAATGAAACAACAATACGATGAAGATTAATAATGCTAACGGCGAGAAACATATTCAACGACAAGAATTTCGCATCCTTACCAAATCCCATATCGAACATTCTGTCAGCTTCATCCAAAACTAAGAAGGTTACTCGCGTCAAATTAGTAGCCTTCATTTTCACCAAATCAATTATACGACCCGGAGTAGCCACCACTATTTCTGCTCCGCTTTCTAAACTTTTAGATTGTTCCCATTTCGAACCTCCACCGTAACAACATACAACGTTAATGTTGTACACTTTGCCGAAACGTTTCGTTTCCGCGTATATCTGAAGGAAGCAACGATAGATAAAACAATAAGTCTTACAAGGGAACAATGTTAATTAATATTTCGATATTAATATGTACTTCGTACGAGTATTAGGTTTTAGATACTAGATACACTACACATTATACACACCTGCTGAGATAGCTCGCGCGTAGGTGCTAGAATAAGGCCAATTGGCCCGTCTCCGACACTCAGTTCTTTTTGATCCATAATATGTACCAGCATCGGCCAAATAAATGCGGCAGTTTTACCGCTACCGGTTTTCGCGATGCCTATGATTATAAAAAAACGCGTCAATTGAATGGTCAAAACGTAGATCAGAATAACAAATAATCATCTTCGATACGATACGATACGATACCTAAAACATCACGACCACATAATGCGGCCGGTATCGCTTGGGCTTGGATCGGAGTCGGTTGGCTGTACTCTGATTTTCGTATAATCTTCATCAACGATTCGTCGAAACCGAAATGCGCAAATGACGTAACTGGATTCGGAGCATCCGGTCCCGTAACCTTAATTCCCAAGGTTTCTCTCAACGTCTTCACCTGTTCACTGGTCAATCGAGCGATTTCTTCGTGAACGGTATAAAAATTTTTTTCAAAAGCTTGATATTGTATGGTAGAGTGATCAATAGGTGGTAACGGATCAATTATCTGTCGACGATAATGCGATACACATACGAATTAATTAAACTAGTATTTGCGCTGTCGTATTCGGACTATATAATAAATTTTTAATACGCGATCACAGCGTACAAATGAATATTTTAATCTAGAAAAATTCAAAAAATTTCAAAACCTTGCTTTTTTTAGGCGCTATTGGATTTCCATCTTCATCGTATTCGATTTCATTATCGGAATCGTCTTCTAGTAGGCCGGCTCGAGGATTTTCTTCCATATAGCTACGGTGATTATTTACCATGAATAACGAACGATAATCGATTTAAAAAACACACGAAAACATTGGACAGATCGACTTTTAACCTGGATATAAAATATGTGCTCGTATATTACCGATAGTATGATTCTTCGTTATCTTCTTCTTCGATATCATTTCTAATATTTTGAATTTTCTCATCATCTGCAACGGTACTGTGACTACTTTTACTGGCTTCTTTCTTCACCTGAAAACCGAATGGCATTTGCAAATAAGCCAGTAAATTCGAAATTTATAATTCAACGACGCGGTATCAATACCTGCTTTTCTATACCAGCCATAAAGGCATCCAGCGGATCTTCATCGTCATCAGATTCTTGGTTAGTAGACAGTTTTCCAGTCGGACTACCTGGCGCAGGAATGTATTGCAAACAAGAATTATCGACATCGTCTTCCTCCTCGAAGTACCTATGTAATAATGGGCGATGATGACTTACATACATTTTGATGTATGTGAATTGCACTCGACGAAGACAAGAAGGGAAAAAATAACCAACTTACTCTTCCTCAGTTTTAGTTCGTTTTTTCGGAACACCCCAGGCAGCAGTTATGGCGTTATGATTGATGGAGTTCAATGTAGAATATCCTTGTTTGCTGAAAGCAGAATTTGGAGGAGGAGGAAGAGCAGCAGCTCTTGCAGTAGCTGCATTGTTACGCTGCACCGTAAATCCAGAAACGCCGAATTTGGGTGTTCTGCTCATTTTCCGCGATATTCAATCATTCGACTAAAGCTAACTGCGTTGATTTCAGAAAGCCCTAACTCTTCAAAAATGTTCCCTTACTAACGTAACAAAATGAGAAGAGTAATCCAACCTCAAGCAATAGGAACTTCTTTTAAAGAATTACGGCTCTTCTCCAAGGCTCAATAAAAGCGAAATTTGACTGTAAATTCATTTCGTTTTCATACCTTATCAGGAATAGAATTAAAACGAATTTTTACATTATAAATAGCTTACGGAGCGCTGTACGACACACACACTACACACAATAAGAATAAAAAGTTTTGTTTACGATTTTACGAAAAAATGAACTCAAGAGGATACTTCCAACCAAAGTTATATATAAAGAGTTAAAGACTAGTTAGCTCACTCAGCTCACTCAGGCCAAAAATCCGTCCACCCTCGATTAGTTACAAACGCGGCCACCGCAGCAGTGAGAACGCAGTGTTGTCAAAGTTCACGAAAAAAATGAACGCGTTCAGTTCACGTTCGTTGAAAAATGAACGGGTTCAGTTCACGTTCACAAGCAAATGAACGCGTTCAGTTCGCGTTCACGAAAATGTGGCTCGTTCGCGAACGCGTTCACGTTTATTCTCTAAACGTTCACGATCTTTGACAAACTGCTGTCCGGAAATCGTGAAAAAAATGCGAAAAACAATGGAAACCAGAAATGAGAATAGAATAATCGCACATTGACACCACTGCTGGGCGCGTTCGCGTTCAGGAACGCGCGTTCGAACGGAACGGGTGAGATTCTCTTATCAATTGAACGAACGATGAACGGAACGGAAAGGATAAATATAAAAGTTGGAACGGAACGGAACGTTTTATTTTCTTGAACGTAAATTTTAAACGCCGTTCATTTATCGTTCAAGAAAAAACTTGTCTTTTTACCCTTTTTAGTTTTTTTTCTCAATTTTCTATTTCTTCACTTCGTCTTTCTCAAGTTTTGTGTCGTGGTATTCACTATCACTATTCATTCGGTGTACTTCTCGTGGCGTAATTGGCTGACTGTTAATTATTCGTTATTTTAATGTTGAATTGCGTTTAGTAAAAGTGAAAAGCAGATGTTTTGAAGAATTTCAATTTGGTTCAATATAATCGTCTATTCACGAAGCGTTCATGAATGTGAACGGGAACGGAACGCGTGAAATTTTGGAAATAATTGAACGGAACGCTGAACGGAACGGAATTTTTTGGCCAGTGAACGGAACGGAACGTGAACGTCAAATTTGAGAATTTCATTGAACGGGAACGAACGCCGTTCAAAAAAAACCTGAACGCGCCCAGCAGTGATTGACACGCAACACGACAAAAAACAAGAGCAAACTTATTCCTCTTCCTGCGATTTTGTTCTAGCTTCATAGACCTGAAAATCTGTGGTGAACCGTGAACGTTCAATTTTCTGTGCATGAACGCGTTCAGTTCACGTTCATAATGAAATGAACGCGTTCAGTTCACGTTCACGAAAATGTGGCTCGTTCGCGAACGTGTTCACGTTCATTCTCTAAACGTTCGTGAACTTTGACAACGCTGGGTACGTATTATTGACTAAGGACTAAACCGTAGACAAAAAGTTGCGGACTCCAATTCTTTGCACTTATAAAAATTTAATATTTGGACTGCATTACGCAACAATGTTCTAAGTGAAATGAGGCGCCATAGACTTGTTGATCGATCTTATTTTTGTTTTTAATGAGAAAAACTAGTAATGAATGAAATCATTCATGTTATTTAAATAATTTCAAAGACAAATAAGCGAAATTTGTTCAGTTTGATTGACTGGCTTTGTTATAATTTACATTACATCAGAAACTTGATGTAGTTAAAAGTTTATGGCGCCTCATTTCACTTAGATCATTGTTGCGTAATGCAGTCCATTTATGTGTCACTGAAACTTCGGACGGTGGAAAAAATAATGAATAAATTAAACCTAACCAAACCCAACTTTGAGGTAAGGAACTTAGGTCTGAAAGTTCCAAGTCTGAAGGTTCAAACGGTGGAAAAAATAATAAATAAATTAAACCTAAGTAACCAAACCCAACTTTGAGGTAAGGAACGTAAGTCTGAAGGTTCGAAGGATGAAATAAATAATGATGCAAAAATTGTAGTAATAAAATAATATTAAAAAAAAATTGACAAAATTAAAAAAAAACTTGACCCGAAAAACGATAAAAAAATCGCGCGACGGAAGGTGATTTCAATATCGTAGCTGTCGAAATGAGAAACCACTACTCTAACCACTCCGCCACAGGTGGCTCGGCCAAACCCGTCAACAAGTCCATATACATACGCGCTTCTTTAGAAATACGGAAGGTACATGAATTAATGGTAGAAAATTAAAATGAGAAAAGAGTCCACCACTATTTGATGAAGGTTTAGCCTCCAGTATATTATTGTGGTGTACGCTGAGAGATACATATTTCTATAATCCTTCTTTAATCATTTGAATATAGCTTGTATAATTCGCTTCGTTCGTTCGCCGTTTAAAACAAAATGGTAGCAACGGAGTGGTGCTAGAATTTTATGCTGTGCTTAAAGACTAATGAAAGTTAAAAATGATAGTGTAAATATGTACGGCAATTCAGTGTAAAATAGTTTCTGGAAAAAAGCGTAATATTTGTCTTTTGCTTCCTGTAAAGTTATTTTTATTAGCTTGAAAACGTTTATGAATGAAAAGGAACGTGTTTAACTCCATCATCAACTATTCAATCGTGAGTTTCTGTTTTACTCGTATCGCTCTTCAGCTCACTAATTGATCTTTTCGGTTAAATTTAATCTGAAGCAATGAAAATCTCGATACATCTTTGTAACATTTCTTCGGAGTTGTTTGCGGTTTGATAATGCAACTTTTCCATCGTAGTAATGCTCGATTCGTGTACGAAGCCGCAAACGCGCATTTCTTGAAGGAAAGATCTCGCTATTGAGTTATGAAATCTCGTCTTTGTCGTATCACTTGGTTACGTGATTTTGGTCATATGCAGGAGTTACAGTTTCCACGAAATGGCTCAAATTAACTAGTGATTTGTTTTTAGTATGGAGCTACTGTGATAATGAACTATTTGCATTTCGGCGATGTTATTCATCGAAAATTATAATGATTTGTTCTTCTCGATTGTATGAGTTTGGTAGTCCGTTGAATATTTTCATTTAACTAATCGCAATTTGAAATGTGTGTTGCTAGCAACCATGGATGACATTCCCTTGCCTGAAGATATTCCTTTCCCTGGAGATGCGGTATCTCGAAATGGAAACATACCGATCGAAGAAGTATGTAATATTAAATTACCCGATGAAATTAAAATGAAGGGAAACGAACAAGTTGAAGAGGAAACAACTAACTGTATACCAGCCGAGTGCAGGGGTGCAGAAAATGAACATAGTTTCAGCCAACACCGTGATATGTCGAATAGCAGCGCTGGTGATGTCTCAGTACCGGGTAATTGTAGTATTAATTGAGGCGCTAGCTTTTCGTTTCTAAAATGATTATTCATTTATCTATTTTCTTTTATTACCATTCAGGAGAATCCAAGCACGAATTTGATGACAACGTGCAAGGAAACGAGAAGCCTGATTGCAGCGACGTAAACACGCAGGAAGATGCCGATGCGCACAATGCCACTTCTCCCGCCTTCGCAGCCACAGCTGCTGCGATTGCAAGTGCAAATGTAACGGATGGCAGTTGTATTGGTGGCTTTGGCGAAGCTAAAGACAGTGGTGGCGGCAACGATAGTAATAACTGTAATGCAGTCGCAGCGCTGCCGATGCCTCCCCCTCCGCCGATTCCCAAGGATGAAGTGCAACCTGCGCAACCTAAAGAGAGCGATAATACGCTGCTTTCCAATAGTCATTTACCATATTCAGCGGCCAGTTATATGCAGTACGATGCGGCCACCATGATGTCTCATTCGCACAATTATCCGTACAATTATGCCGCCGCTCACGATTACGTTTCCATGTATCACAACAGTCAGCGAATAGCAGCAGGATCATACTCGACTACGACCGCGACCGCTACCGCGTACAATCCGTACCAAGGTTACAGCCATTACCCGTATACCACGATGTATGACGGACGAAGCTTAGCGTCCTATCCTACTTCCGCTAACTATACCCAACCGATGTTACCTCAGCATCAACCGCCATTACCGCCTACGCATCATGTTCCCGGCCCCGTTAATGCCAGCAATCCGCCGCTTCCAACCAATTATAGTAGCCCTGCGTATCCAACCCCAAGCGCAGTCTCGTTCAACATGAGCGAGAAAGATATACCGTCGTCGCAACTACAGCAACAGCAACAGCAACATCATCAGTCCAATGTGCAGCTTTCTTCAACGTTGTCGTTGTCGCCGCCGCCGTCAGCTCCAATCTTAGGTCCGCATAGCGTCGCCGCTGCGGTTGATGAAGAAAATGCCGAGAAATCCGTCGTTGGGCCCGATGATTTTGAGAATCGAGTTGCCAACGCAGCCGCCGCCGCCTCCGAACAATGTACCGACGAAAATGTCGATTCTCGCCCTAATCTTGACGACGTACATTCGGAAGACGGTAATAGGTAAGTTTCGCTAACCGTTATCCTAGATGCGCGATGTTTGAATTTCGATAATACATGAATATTGTTTCCTTTATTACTATATTTTTCTCTTTTATTTATGCTCTGCAGATATTCGCCTAGTTTACCGATGGAAGAAGACGAAGCTAATCACCAAGCGGAATCCGGCGGTACTGCTAGTGGTGGTAGCGGTAGTGGTACCGTCGCTACTGCTGCTGGTAGTAACGATCATCAGTCTGTTCAAAATCGTCCGGTTAAGACATCTTCTGTGCTGGGTAAAGCTCAAGCGAAGAAGCGTTTGATGGCATTTTCCATATCGAAATTAGCTGCGGCTGCCCAAATTGCCGCCAAGAAACAAGCGCACAGTAAAAAAGAAAACGGAGATTCGTCCGATGCCAAATTGAATGCTAGCGAAGAGACCACCATCACTACCACCGCCGCCGCAGGTGTTACCGATAACGTAGAATTCGGTGGAAACATTTTCGATGATAAACACGCGACCAAAAAAAAAAGTACTAAAAAAGGTGAGAGTGCATGCTTCGGTATTACTATTAGGTAATTAGGTATGCGTAATATGTGGAATGTACGTAGTGTCTAATGTGTGCGCGAATGTGTTATGTGGCAGCGAATAAAATGGAGAAAGCTCGCGAAACTATCGAAGAAATAGAAGAAATTAAGAGAACGGAAATGTTGATTAGAGATAATTCGTTGCTCTACCGTCAAGCGTTGATAAACGAGCACTCAGGTATTGTAAAGGGTCGAGTTTTTAGTTTTTTTCTCTTGAAAAGTTGACAGTACTTACGTGCAAATTTTGCGCAGATAATACGACAGGTGGCGCCGATCAAAGAAGAAGTAATGACCGCGAGCGCAGGAAAGATAAGAGCAGCCGAAGAAGAAGCACTAGCTACAGTCCCAGTCGCGCTAGACGACGAAGTAGGAGTCGTTCACGCGAACGAAAATCCAAGCGTGACAAGAAGTATCGTCGTAGAACGCGTTCTCGATCGCATTCCAAATCACGTTCGCGATCTGGTTCGCGTCAAAACGACAAAAAAGCCAAGATTCGAGCTGCCGACTTGAAGAGTTGGAGCGATTTCAAAGAAGCTGGTTTTCAGTTGGACAGGTATAGGAGAATTAAGTTCAAAGAAAATAAAGATTTCCTGATGTCTGAAATTGAAAAACGTAAAAAAGAAGAGTCTAAGCATCATAATAGACGCCATCGTTCACGTTCACACGACAGGCGAAGCATGTAAGTATAGTCGACTTTTTATTATTTTATTTTTCCTCTCTCGTAGGTATATCGATTATCGGCAGAATTTTTTCAACTGTCGACTAATTAAAATGTAATCGTGTATCGTCGTGTTTGTTCGCAGCTCTATCGAGAAAGAAGTGGTGGAGACGAGTCGCAAAAAGAAAATTAACCTGTTCGACATTCCGATGGAGATTAAGCAACCAGTCGTTTGTAACAGAGATAAAAATTGTTCGGACGACGCAATCGAGTATCCTAGTCACATAATGCAATATACGGACACTAGACCGATTTTGAAGTATTGCGAAAACGTAAAATTTGCCAAATTACATTTCATAACTCGAGTGCAACTGATGGAAACGGTACCTGACGATATCGCATCGCTCCTAAACCGTTTTTGGAATTCACTGCGACCGAAAAAGTAATTAATGTTGCTTAACTTTCTCACCATTAATTTTGCTCTTCATGCATACTGTATTCAAGCGTAGGAGAATGCCCCGAGCTGAACACATCGAAATTACGGGCACGTATTTATCGGCTAATACTGCGAAACGCTACTTCAGATTAACAAAATTGTATCCCGATTAAAATTGATGATTGATAAAAAATATGAAAAATAGGTACTGTCGTACGAGGTACGACAGAATCGCTACGGATACATTATAACTCGCGTCTTCACTTTCGGCTGCGTCATCTTCGTTATCCTTACGTAGGCGAAGAGATGGGCGACAAAGCAGATCAATTTTTTTTTTTTTTTTTTTTTTTTTTTTTGAAAACTAATGATGGTTAGGCAAAAAAAGGCTTCTCAGAGAACTCCGAGATTATGCTCGAAAAACTCCACCTTTTTATGTTAATAATATTAGATATTTTTCAGAAATGTTTAAAATAACTTTTTTTGTGCTCGTTAATTAATTTATTAATTTATTTATTTATCAAATGAGGCGAAATACGTGCAGTTCTTCTTCTGCGAAAAGTAAATAAATTACTCTAGAAAAGTTCGTTTTCAACATTAATGAAAAATTTCAAAATTTCATCCCAGTAAGGATGTCGTAAATATTACATTTTTCGAATGTACTGTTATAACCTTCTTTCGCCGAGCCACCATCGATTTTCGCGGAGAGAAAAAAAAGGGAAATCCATATTATTTGTTTACCCTTTTTTTTTTTTTTTTTTTTTTTTCACTTCATTATTCTAAATTACGTGTAATTGTCGGGATTTTTACGCTCAGTGTCGGGAATTTCATTTATAGCGATGTGATTTTTTTTTTTTAATGGAATTCGACAGGGTTGTTGGAATGCGTGAAATGAATGTTTGGATTTTTAGACTTTTGCTGAGACTTGTTCGATGTTGCAAAATTGACATGAGGATCGGAGGTTTTATGAAAAAGATGGTTGTAGATAAACTTATTTATAGTGTGTAAAATGGGTAGTTTCGAAGTTCTATGTTATACTGATTTTTCATGTTAAAAAGCTTGTTTCGGGATTTTGTTGTTCAAATGTTTTTCCGAGTTGAAAGTTCGATTTTGGTGAAGATTTTTTTATGTGTTGAATTGATTTAATGCTGTTAGGCGAAAATAGAATAACGGATTTTACATAATAGTCGATTTCTTCGTTTCTAGTACATACGTAATTACTACGTGACTTGATATACGATGATACGTCAGTTTACAACGTATAGTTGGTGATGGATGTTTACTACTCTCGGATGTGTTGAGAATTTGTTTTGAATGGTTGTCAACGTGCTTAAATAATCGCTTTGAATGAGGAGTTGTTTGTTGCCCTAATGAAGAGTGGGTAACTGGGTAGGGTTGATAAACAATGTAAGATAGCTGTAATTTCATTCGAATAAATCTAAGAGCATCTGTGACTCGTAGTAAAGATTTTTTTTGTTTCTCAGTTGATGAAGAAAGCATTACACAATAATCTGTATTATTTTTTGAGCCGTCTGTGAAGCAAGGGACGTATCTAGGCCAGGGTAATCTTCTAACATTTTGAGGTGATGTCGTCTCATAATAGTACACAATAATACGGATAATTTTTTTTACGATAGTTGATCATAGCTAAGTTCATTTTTGGCAGTTGTAATAACCATTGAAGGAATTTTCGGTTTTCATGATTCAAGTCGCATCGAGGTTGTTATTTTTGAGGATTAATACAGAATCGTTTATTGGGCTGTCAGTATATACGTTGTGCTCTTAAATATGTCAACTACACGCTAGATTTTTTCTATTATATATATTATGTATATATGTAATTTTAGTTGCAAAGCAGTTATAAGTTGGCTCCATGTGAAAGTGGATACCGTATTATGGAGCTGAATTTCTCAAATCATGCATTTGTGATATACGTAATAGGACGAGCCGACTTTCTCTATAAATGTATTGTTGTGTGGCTTCTCTCGTGCCGTTCACAGTTGGTGAGAAAAGAACGAACTAAGATTATAGCAAATGAATAACGCGAAGTTTTCATAGCTCACAGATTTTTTTCATTCAGGAAAAAGGAACGAACATGAGCGAGTGCGCAACCTGATACCGGTGCGCGATTGCTTAGTCAGCCGGCTGCTGTCACGTGTTGTAAGGCGACACCTGATGAGACTACGTCATCAATGCACGTAGAAGGAGGGGTCTTACGCTGACTCATTTCCTGTTCGACAGGGAATGATGTTACGTCGACGCTACCGCATCGAGCAAAAAATTCTATCGCTGGCATTAGGACAGAAAATATTTGACTTGTCTATATAATAGCTATATTTGGTCATAACGGTATATTTAAATATACAATTCCGTATGCGGTATGCATTTCTCATGGAGCCAACTTATAACTGCTTTTTTGAAGCATGGATTCCACTCTTTCACATATCTACTGTATGTTCCTACGACGCGGCGTTTAAAGTGTGTGTGTGTGTGTGTGTTTTGTATGTATATAAATTACACGTATAATATGAAAGTTGTTTTTATTTCACAGGTACAAAACGGATAAAGATCTTAGCCCATCTGAAGAAGAGACATATGAACTTGTTGATGATAATTCGCCGTTAACGAGAACTAGTGTACCGTGGTGGTCGAAAAATGCTTTAAAAGAAAGCTGCTCGCTGCTCGAACGAGACGATGAAGAAGAAGTTCAGGTGAAAGACGTAGAGAAAAAAGGATACGAAGAAGAAGATGACGGCGGCGTTGACGACGACAACGATGACGACGATGACGTAAGCGAAGGAAAAGAAGAAAAAGAAAAAGAAATCATTTTCAGAAATGAAGAAAAAGAAGCGAGTGGTTCGCGTGCCAGTGAACCGGTGTCTGTAACGAAGACTTCGTCGCCGAGAGAAGTAAGCGAGGCGGGCGGCAGTTCGAGAGTGATTAGCGATACGCACAATACGGAAGTTGCGTCGAAATGCAGCACCGTTATAGTTCGTAAATCGAGATTCGAAGATCTGCACGAAGAAACGAAATCGACGACTGAATTGAGCGCAATGGTGCGTTCGAAATGGGATAGCGATTACGAAGATAGTTCGCACAGTGCCGAAGAAACGACGTCCACCAACCTAAGGGACATGCTTGCCGAAAGTCGAACGAAAATTTCGAATACGGAACAAGAAGAGCAAGACGGCAAAGACGCGATCGAGGTTACGGTAAAAAAATCTGATAAATCGATGGTCGAAGAAGAATCGTGTACGGCAGATTCGAAGAAGAACGACGCCGGTGACTGCGCCAGCGGCAGCGGCGATCGTAAACTGGTTTCAGAGTACGAAGAATTCTTAAAAATGGTGTCATTCGAATCGGCACGATGCGATGAAAATACGTTGCCGTTGTACGAAGGTCCGAAACCGCCGCCATCGCAAGCGCCGACGGTCGCAGGCGCAACTGCATCCGCATCGTCGTCGTCGTCCATGGACGAGAGAGATAACGTCGACATCATCTCGAAGCCTTCGTCGTCGAATGAACAAAGGTCTAGCCCGTACCAGCGTCACGCTAGCGGCGACTATAATGACGACGGCGATGGCGAGGAGTTTGACGTTGATAAATTTTTCCTAAAGGAGAAAGAAAAGAAACTGGAAAAGATGGCCATATTGAGCGAGAATAAGAACCTAGTGGACGGGGCCGGCGAACAACGCGTGGATGAGCGAACGAAATCGAGGAAAAAGCGCCGCGACGAAAAAAAGAAGAAATTGAAAAAACGAAAATCGACCAGCGCCAGCGTGTCGAAAGTGAAGAAAAAATCGCGAGACAAGAGGAAGTCGAAAGCATCCGCCAAGAAGAAGAAATACGAAGAGGACAGCTGTAGCAGTAGTAGTAGCAGCAGCAGCAGCAGCAGTAGCAGCAGCAGTAGTAGTAGTAGCACCAGCAGCAGCAGCAGCAGTAGTACCAGCACGAATAGCAGTAGTAGTAGTAGCAGCAGCAGCAGTGGCGCCAAAGTTGGCGTCTCGTCGAAAGATGATAGCAATTCGGAGGATAGCGTCGCCTCCGATTCGAGTTCGTCTAAGAAGAGCTCGAATAGTTCGGATTCGGAGAACGAAGGCGGAAGCCGTAAGAAACGTAAACGTTCGGCTAAATTGAAGGAAAAAGATCGTAAGTCGTCGGATCAGCGTAAAAAACGCAAAAAACGTAAAAAACCCGCCGTAGATTACGATTCGAGCAGCAAAAAAGTTAAACGTCGAAAAAAGTCTAAATCGAAATCAGATTCGAAGAGAGGGAAAAAACTGCCGCCCGAAGATATCCTCGAATTGATCGAGAAGTTGAAAAGTAAGAAAAACGAGCCAACGATGGACGAATGCGATTTGACGAAAGGTGGCGTTGGCGGAGGCGGCACCACCACCACCTCCTTTTCCAAAGAGAAACGTAAAAAGGGTTCCAAGAAGAAGCACGATAAAGAACGTAAAGGGAAAGCGCGAAATTTATCGGAATCTATGGTTCCGGAGGAAGCGAAACAGTTGAACAGCGTAGAGGTGGTGACTGTGGTGGCCGCTAGCGAGGATTACGTTAGCCGAAGCCGACCGTCGTCCGAAAACGTTGCAGCGTCTGAAAAGTTGTCGAGCGATGCGCGAAAGAAGAAGAAAAAAGCGAAGAAAAGGCGAGAACGTTCGTCCTACGACGACGACAACAACGACAACGACGATGTCGTCAGTAAGAAGAAAAAGAAGAAAAGGGACGCGGAGGCTCGCGATGCTAACGAATTGACGAGCGAGCCGAGTGCTGGTAAAAAGGTCGCTACGAATTCGTTTTTTGAAGGAAATCTCGATGATTGGAATGAGGTTACGGCTGCGCAGTCGACCGTCCAACATTCTATGAGGGATGATGATTTTAGCGCGTTGGCGAACGGACACGACGATACAGAAGGCGACATTCCAGTCGACGAATTGTTCGACCGTGTTAAACGAAGAATAAGAAAAAAAGAAGCGAAAAAAGAGAAGGAGAAGGAGAAGAAGACAAAAACGAAAGCGAAAACGAAAACAAAGTCGAAAACGAAGAAGAAGAAAAAAATACGCCCGCTGTCGGATAAGAAAAAACATAAACGATCGTCCAAAAAGATTAAAAAGGTTGCGTCGAAAAAGAAGAAAAGTCGCGACGACAACGAAACGATGGTGGAGAGGTCGCCGGCTAAAAAACATTCCGCCACTGAACGTAATTTCGCCATGTTTTCGAACATGCCTAACGAAGGCGAAGCCGACGGTTTCAACTTTCGTTTTTCGCCAGCCAGCAGCAAACGAGAAGAATCGCTAGATGAGAATTCGAGTCGCTGCCAACTTCATTTGTCGTTGAATACGAACACAACGCAATCGGAACGCCGGCTGGAGTCTGAGTGTGAGCCTGGGCTTGGGCATGAGCAGCAGCCGCCGGCGCAGCGCTATTCGCCCACAGAATGCGATGTCGAAGAGGAAGAAGAAGGAGAGAGTACGGCGGCTTCCGACGACGCGTTGAAAAATCAAAGTTCGCTCGTATTCGGCGTCTGCGAAGAGAAGAGCAGCGCTTCGGCGACTGCGTCCTTTTCCAACGACGACGGCGCGTCTCAAGCGTTCGAAGCGGAAAAAACGTCTTCGTCACCACCGCCACCACTCGCGCCTTCCCTTTCACCGTCGTCGGTGCCGCGAGCAGCGCTTGCACCAACGCCGGTGCCAGCGCCAGTACCATCTCCGGTACCGGTACCATCACCGTTCGTCAAACCGCCGCAGCAAACCATTTACGCGTTTAATAACGATCCGGCCAGTTCGTTAGACGATTCTGCGTCGTCGGACGTGTTGAAGCATTTCGGTCGGTTCGTGGCGACCAGTTGCGAGCAGCATATCGCCGCCGACGCCATTGCCGCTACCGCCACCACCGTCGCCAAAGTAGCGACACCTTTTTCGCTCGGCAAATTGGAAGTTCGTACGAAGGCGGCCAAAAAATTCGTTCATTCCAATATATTCGACTCGTTCGATGTGGTCGAAGAGCACGCCAATTTGGAAGCTCCTTGTCAAACTTCGACGCTCGTCCAACGTCGCGTCGAAGGCGACGTTTTTTCCACTGTACGGTGCCCGCCGCTAACCGATACCATCGCCGACGAGCTCGCTGATACTACCACTACTACCACCACCCTCACCACCACCACCACCGTCTCGACCAAAAGTCTGGTCGAAAATGATAACGACAACGGTGACGATGACAAAAACGCCGTGCGTGCCAACGATAACGACAACGGCGACGGTGACGACTACGACGAGCAACGAATGCGAGAAAGATGTGCCGACGGAAGAAAGAATGTGGAAGACTTCCAAGCTAGAGCTTGTATCGCGTTACCAGAAATCGGCGTCGGTGCGGCCGACGTAGATAGGAAAGTAGACCCGAAATCGAACGAAAGGTGGCACGCCAGCAGTAGAAAACGTAGTCGCAGCAGAAGAGACGATTCTCGTGAACGCCGCAGCGGCGGCACTTCTAGGAAACACCGTACAGCGGATCGCCATCATCGCGCCAATAGATGGAAACATCGCAGAGAGCGATCACGTTCGTGGTCGCAATCACGCTCTCGATCTCGTTCCCGTTCCCGTTCCCGTTCTAGGAGTCGCAAACGATCGCCAGATCGTCGATGGAGAAACGCAGATCGCCGATCCACATCTAGAAGTCGTCGACGCCAGACTCGGCGTTCGCCCTCGTTGTGTCAGCCGGCCAAATCGTCTCCAGCGCCCGACCAAAACAACCTACTTTTCCAACACGTATTGGATAACATTAAAACGGAAAACGACGAAACAAGCAGAGCAGCGTCTGTAGACTCGATGGGCTTCATCAAACGTGAATCAGCTCCTACGCCAACGGCGACGGCGACGCCGGCACCCGCATGCGCATCCATACCCGTAACGCCTACACCATCCGATAGTCGTATGCATCGTGATGGGGCAGAATTGCCGACAGATAAGCCGATCGCGACCGCCACCCACACCACCACCACCACGTCCTCAACCTCTTCTCATAATTCAGATATGGACGCTTTACAAGAGAAATTATGCCAGCTAAAAGAAACGCTCTCCATTCTGAGCAAGAAAGGCATACAAATAGACGCGTTGCAAAATGTACTCTGTATTTTGGAAAATACTAAAATCAGCGCTTCGGCCGACGAAGGTGGGCCGAGTGTTGCGAATGCGCATGAAAACTACGGTTCGGCGGATGAATGCGCGAATACAAGCGGCGTTAGCGGCGGTTCCACCAGTTTGGAACAGATAAAAAATATTTGTCACGCCATCCAGAATAGTCTACCGTCGTCAACGGCGGCGGCGGCAGCGGCGGCTGCTGCTGCTGCGGCTGTCGCTGTCGCCGCTTCTCCTACTTCCGCCTTGACCACCACCACCACCACCACCACTGGTCGCGGTGGTACCGCTGTTACAGCCGATAGTAACAACGGTTCGTCCGCTTCCACGCATCGAGCGAGGAAAAGCGTCGCCGATTCCACCAACGTGTATCTTCACGGAAGCGCCACCACCAAAAATAGGTTCGAAGAACGTTCCAGAGAAATATCTCCGAAACCGCTCTCTCTGGATGAACGACTAGAATTAGAGTTGGGAGTGAAACGAAGTAGTTTGCCGCCGGCGCCGCCTCTAAATCTTCCAATGCAGAACTTTTATACGCCGCCACCGATGTACGACAACATTACCACCAACTACCCGCCTATGCCTCACGCCGCGTACGCCCACCCGCATCATATGACGCCCGCCGCCACTCCCGATCCCAATTATTATTCCAATTCTGCGGCCGCCGCCGCCGCTATGCTTCATCATCATCATCATCATCAAGCGCCCCCACCGCCGATAGATTGGAGTAATCGCGCCGACCCGTTTATAACGCATATGATACCTAATATTCCGCCGCCGGCGCTCGCACCCGCGCCTACGCAACAGTCGCATTCGCATCTTACGACGACGACGACAACGACGGTGACGAAACGATTAACGTCAACGCCACAGGTACGTGTACGTAACTAGTTAACTACGTATCACTTTTACTCACTCGGTTCATTCCTAGTTATTCTTACCATACCTATCTCTGTCCTGTCTCTCTGTTTTAGCACGCTGCTAAAGAAAATCACCCGTATCGCGTTGCGGACGCAGCCAGATCGAAAGTCCACTCCATACAGGTCGGAAATGTTTTACAAATTGTACCGACCGAATTGCAGTCAGTGTCGCCATCTTCGCATCCCCATTCTAGTCAACAGCCCAAAGTAAACGATTCATCTATCTACCTACCTACCTACCTATCTATCAAGCGTGTTGTGTACGATCTGTTAGTTATGTACGCTGTTTATTTGCAGAAATCTTCACCTTCGATACGAAATCTTTCACCAAATGTCGCACTCTCAACCAGCAATGCGGCGGCTCCTATTAATTGTACGTCTGCATTTTCTTCCATATTGACTGCCAGTTTGCCGGTGAGTTTCGCCGCCGCTCCCGCTGTGTCCGGATCGGCGTCCAAGTCCAACAACTTATCAGTTGTAGAACCCAAACAGAAGAACAAAGATGCCCCGCCGCCACCTCCTCCTTTAGGTAATCTTTTTTTCTCTTTATCTATCTCTACGTTTTTTCACTCGCATTCGTATTATTATGTGTGTTTACGTATTATATTGTCTTTTGTTTAACTTTTTAGTGAACTTTACTTTTGAGTAAAATCCGCTCATGCGTTCACTATGGTTTGTTTGTTTGTTTTTTTTTTTTTTTTTTTGTTTGATTTAATCTTCGTTCTCAGACAATAACTCGTATTAAAAATTGACCGATCGACTCTAAATTTAAAAGATAGCTGGAAGAAGTGAAGCTTAAGAGCCCCATTATTTTTGGAGTCGGTTTGTCAGCTAACAGTCGAGCTTTCGAACTTTTGAAGCTTTTTCACTTTATTGCAAATATCTCCGAAATGAAGGCTCGGGAAGTCGTAAAGAAAAAATGTATGGCAACAAAGTTGTAGGAAATCTTATTCTCTACCGCTTAACTTCACGTATATTGAGCTTTTGAAGTTCGAATTTTATTTTTATTCCTTTATTACTGAATCTACGTACGCATCAGTGTTATAAAATTTTGGGAGGCAGCTGTTTTTCGCTTTTTACATCCTCTTGTAGCGCTTAAAATTGATTTTCAAATACACCATTCAATAGCAACATACTCCAACATCAGGGTTGCGTAAATTTTAAAAAAAATGACATCGCAAACCAAAGCCAAAAAGCTAACAAAACGTAAGCAATCTAAAAAAAAATTGAAAGCGTAACGTATGAATGGTAAAACGCACAACGTAGAAAATCGGATTAATAATATATGAAAAATTAAATTATAATACACTCGTAATTACGTAGAAAGTGCCCGATCTGCCTGCTCAATAGGTTGTGATTTGCGAGCTGATACAGTCGAAAACTTGGCATGGCTGGGCAGTGGGCATCGGACATGAGTGATCTCGCTCGCACATCACAACGAACGAAAAATCGGCATTTAGTGAGCGTTGCAACGTGTAGCCGAATTCGTAATTGTAAGTTTACATTTCACGTGTTCGTATTTCAGTTACGTCTCCTACTGGTTTTGGCGGCAGCAAAATCACAAATTTGCCTCTACCGCCAGGTGAGTTCGTTAGCCATTGAGCTTTAATTTTTATACGCTCTTCGTTTACCATATTTATTTTCTTTTCCTGTAAATTTCATTAGGCACGCCCGATAAAGAAATGAAGAAGTTACTTAGGTTAGCCAAAGAAAAACGCAAAGAAGAGAAAGTTTTGCAAAAATTATTAAAAACCAAAGGCGGAATATTAGCATCGCCTGCTGTAAGTAAATAAGTTTGTGTGATAATAATGAAAAATAGCCAGAAATGAATTCATTGCTGTCGTTTCTTTCAGACGCCGAATAGTGACGACAACGCGTACGCGGAGGAAAACACGGTATGGAAACGTTTAAATTCTTAAGTGTTAGTGTTTTGTAATAGAAGGTGTTCTAAAATACGTAATTATTGAAATTATTCGTCCGCATCGTAGGCTTCTATATTCTAGTAAAACATGTATACCGTTTAATTAATTGCTTAATAATTTAAACCTGTTACGTCATGATTGTTTAATGCTACCCCTTGAAACTTAGGGATGTACTCGTACGCGTGTTCGTATTTATTCTGAAGCGTTATTTACTAATTTTCTTATCGAGAGCGTCTAAAGAATACTCGTATGAAAAAATAAACACGGTTTCACACGGTCAATGGTCGCTGTACTTAACTTTTTCTTTGTCGTCTACGGTATTGAAATAATATTATATATATTTGGATTATTATACACAACCGTATTACCTAATCGTTTCAAAAGTTGTATTCGGATAGTTTTCATTTTTAATAATTTGCGTTGTTTTTTTTTTTCTCCTTCTCCTTCTCCTTCTTCTTCTCCTTCTTCTTCTTCTTGTTCTTTCCCTTACTGCAGGATGGAAGCGAAGAGTCGAACATGAGCATAACGATTAAACCTTCACCCGAACAAGGAATTTTAATTTCGCCCGGTTTCAAGTTAGCGTTTTATTGTTCACGTTATTAGTACTAGGGTGTTGATGGTATATTTAGTAACACCGTCGTTTACAGGGATAAATCGACGCCAGTCACGCCGCTAGGTCGAACCATCATCGGTAGCGCTCGTAAAATGGTTTCTTTCGTGGACGGAATACGACCCGGATCGGCATCTTTGAGCGACTCGTCAGCGTATAGAACTAGGAAACCTTCGCCGCCGCCTAATATCGGTAAGAAAAAGCATAAAGTACGCGTGAAAATCATTAGACCGAACGACAGCGACGATGACGACGACGATACGCCGCCTCCGCCACCGCCACCGGGCCCGCCGCCGCCGGAACTCTATCCTCCCACGTGTACACCCATCAACTCGTTACCAGCTAGTTTTACGCTACCGAAATTGTGAGCTCCTTGATGTGGTAAGTGAATAACGATTTCGTCGCTTCAATTCATTTTCCGTCAGAAATTTGCATCTTTTGGAATATCGACATCGAACTGAATTTACATAATAGTATATTGCTATCAGCAATGAAAAAAATCCTTCTTACAATTATTGCTCTGTCCATTTTCAGTTTTACTTAGACGACTGGAAAAGTTCTTCTCATCACCAGATACTTACGCTCGATGAAAATACGCATCCGCTCTTCGAAAGGTGGTATTGAAAAAAGTCACGCGTGTAACTGAGTCACACTTTCACAGCATAACGCTTGAAAATTTCTTTAAAGAATTATAAATAGTTTGAATGTTAATTTAAGTGACGCGTGACAGCTACACAAATACGTACTTACTTTCAGATTGTTCATTGCACAGGTCTAGCTGAATTTGTGTTTTCAAAGAAATTATAGCCTGATATTTTTACAATTGATAATCATTATTACGATAGTAATGATAATAATATTTATTATTATTTTTTATTTATACGTACTTACGTATTATTTTATGTATAGATTTTTTTTTCTTTTGTAAGTCCCTCCTCTTATTTTATCATTTGTATGAAGGCAACTGAAACCTTGCAGATTTTTTGAATCGTTATGTTGTGCTAAAGTAACATATGTCCGCGTGTATTTTCATACATTGCCTTATCAACTGCTGTGTACGTGTATTGTCTGATTTCGTGGACTAAAGTCTAATTTTTAATCCGCGTATAGCCGTATATGTTTCTAGTTTTTTTTTTTTTTTTAAGGTATCAAACGTTGTTGCAAATTTAAAACAATTAAATGAAATAAACGAAATTAAACTCTTTTCGTTAGAATTGTGTACAACTCGTATTCGAAACGAGCATCGTATTCTTACTTTGTGTTTTAGTTTTTTTTTTTTTTTTTTTTTTTTTGTACATTCATTTTATAATGTTAATAATAACGTTTTAAATGCGACGATTTGTTTGTATTGTAAAGGTACCGTATTGGATTGTTTGTAACATATTTTTTAATACCTATTACTTATGTGTTACTTAATTTTATATTTGTGTCCCGTTGAATTAAATTTGAAGAAATGATTACGGCACGATGTACGCATTTGTATTTTGACGATGTAATTATTATCATTATTCTTATTATTATTGCTATTATTATTATTATTATTATTATTATTATTATTATTATTCGATGCTGTTTTTTCAGTTGTTCATTGTGTGTTTTACACCGATAAAATTTCTTAGTAGCTAAATTCGTTGACTGTTATAACGGCACTGTTCTTAGATAGAGATTTCTGAGAAAGCTAGAAGGTCGAATATATTCGTGTTTCAAACCAAAAGAAGTAAAAATTTCTAGTTCTGGCCTTACATGGTTGCATAAATATAGTATAAATTATATAAATATAAACAACAATGTTAATCGTTTCGAGGCTCCGTACACGATTCAGGCTACCAGAGACGGACTCCTTCGAAGGGCCAGAAAGATGATATTTGTCCGGCACCAGTGTCAGCTCATTGCGACGCGTGATTTACCAAAAGAAAGAAAAGTATATATGAAAAAATAATGATCAAATTTGAAAACCGCTAATATGAAAGATTCGTGAAATTTTTTGTAGTTGTTTCCTCTTCAAAAGCCGTTTTTGTCCTAACTCACCTCCAAATTCGCTTGACAAGCTAAAATCAGAATAGGTCAAGTCACATGGCTTCATTTCATTATACAAGCATGACAGCGCAATAAGATATTTTCAACTACTCCCAACGCATTTTGAGGTGAATAGCCCCCTTCTTCTTCGCTTCAACATCACGCGTAAAGATGAATCTCAGATATTACGTATACCGGATGACTACTTGATTCGAGCACCAAGCGAAAAAATTAGCTAAAAAGTGAATAAATAAATACATAAATGGGTATTTTTGACAACGAACGTATAAATTAAGATTTGTCATTTCATTGATGGACGCTTTTAAGCATTAGGTAAATAAGTTTTATTTAAGTAATTTATTCCTACTAATATCGTGGAAATACAGAATTTATTTCTACGAGCGAAAGGTTTTTGCGCTTGGGGTGCTCGAATCAAGTAGTGACCCGGTATCATTCTTCTTACCAGCAATGATATTGTGCAATTCCATATTATTCGCATTTCTAGTCAATTTAGGCTATTCCAGTTCTCAAATTTTGACAATTTGCCATTTTGACTCAATTTCAACGTGTCATATTCTGGTCCCAAACTAACGCCTCACACAAAGTTTGACATTTCTCGGTTGATTTGATGAGGAGATATGGCACATTCAAGAAACTTTATGACTCGAAAAGCCAGTTTTTGCTATATAACTCTCCTCCACGTGCATTTGGGAAGCTAAAATTATAGCCTTCTCATGTGGACTGGTTTTGTACGATTCAACTTTTTGACACAGCGCTAGTGCCAACTCGAATGTTCTGGGATATTTTGGACTTGTTCCACCTTTTTCGCCCAAGATCGAAACGCATTGTGGGGTATTTTTATAAAAATGCTATGCCCAAAATTTCATCCCTTTAATGCGTAGCAAAATGAAGAAAACTACGTCACTAAACAACAATAGAAAATACATATATTCACGATAGATTGAGTAACAAACATGAAAATTTCTAAAAAATGTATTATTGTTCCAAAACTTGAAATTAAAAATCTTCTTTGGCCGATAAAAATAATTTTTGCATCGCTATGGTTATCCGTTCTGTAACAAAGAAAATAGTTGAACGTCGTAATAAGTGTATAAGTAGTAGGTACTAGAGCTCTGCACGATACGGTAGAAAAACGATATATATCGCCACCGTACCGTATTCAACGACAAAACACGATAACGGTGTTGTATTGTAATCGTGTTCGAAGCTGAAGACGGTATCGGTGTTTATCGGTATGTAGATAAACATTATCATATGAATCACGATACCACCCTCTCATTCGATACCACCGTCTTAATTCAATATTACCGTATTACTTCGATACTATGGTTTGACTCTGAATAACCGAATACGTTTGTGAGTCATTTTTGCAAAGGAATAGGGACATGGTAGGGCATAATAAGGTAAACTAAATGCATTGTTATAGTAAGTATGATTGTGCACATCACATATACTTATTATTATTGGGTACATTCCCTCCCCTCCATCGTAAATCGTGTAAACGAAGTAAATTGAAAATCCTTTTCATAGTAATAAATTAAAAGTTGAGCCGCTCGTCGATGACGGTAAATGAAATTTGATGAAAAATGAAACCAAAATTACCTACTTGAAAATATTTCAATTCATAAAAAGTAATTGATAAACAAATAATTAAAATGAGTTTTACAAAATTTATTTCAAATTTAATTTTAACTTCGTGTATTTCAATGAATAAATATCGGGGATGTGATAAATAAATGATCGAAATTTGATTCCAAAAATTTGTTTAAAAATTATTTTTTTAAATTCATAAATTTCAGTTTGTAAATACCTACTCAAACTGACAACAGAGCAGAAGCGCCATCACGCACACACCAGTCACCCACACCCACTCATTCATTACACATTTTCGACGCTGCCCAACGTGTGATTTAGGATATAAATGAAAACGGTGTAGTTCGATATATATTGTTATCGTATCGGTTAAATCCGATACGGTGTTATATCGTTTTAGGTCTTATCGGCCAACACGGTACCGGTTATATATCGCCACCGTTTCATACGATACGATATGACGGTAGAAAACACCGTATCGAACAGCGCTCTAGTAGGTACCTAGTATACGTACTCGCGAGCACGGAGCTTTAAAATATTCATCATATTTAGTACGATGCGATAGTATGAGGCGTAGAAGGTAAATTTTACGGAGTGCCCAGATTAAGGGGACTAAAAGAAACTAGCCAGGGCTAACCCGAATTATATTATCTGTAGGTCAGACAAAAAAATGAACTACTGGCAACGTAGCAACAGGTAGGTAAATAGTCGGCCCACGTGGTTCCGAAATTACTGAATTAGTCGATTGTACATATATTTACTTAATATGTCTCGTGGGCCTTTGACTGTGTGCAATATGGACCAAGCAGCTATACCCATTACCTATCCAATTAGCTGCAGCTGTATAAATGAAGCGGGCCAAAATGCGAATAGCTTACAACTACTTACGGGTTTATGATGACCGCAGCTGATTCAATACGGATACCAAAACAACAGGCCATTTCTTATCGAAAAGCAGAAAATTTTCTACTTTTCAGTACGAATACGGGGTCATATCCGCAGTTATATTATATACTCCTCTGTTGTAACACAAAGCATGAACTCTTCCGGGCAGTTCATCCGTAGTGAATCTGCGACCATTGTAAACCCTACTTTCGCGCGTGCTGTAACTACCCTCTAATTGGTAGCTAGGTCGCTCCGTCCATATTTTATACGTAGATTGTCGAAGCGTTGGACTAGTAATAGTCCGGCTAGCGTTGCCCGCCCCAAAACTTGAATCGACTCATTTCACTTTTATTAATGGATAAGCGCGTCCACTTCGAAATAATATGCCTACATTCTTCATAGTCAGGATAGACGAAGGCATGTTGGTTATGCGGCCTTGAAATTTTAAAATTTATAAATTTTCTACTCTAGCAATTGGCGAAAAGAAGAAAAATTACGCGCTTAGCATGACGAACTTTTAACAAGGTAACTAATATTATTGAAATAATACTAACTAAACAAGACAAGAAGCTCACGAAAAAAAGACTGGAACAAGATGAATTTTTCACGAAATTAATTAAATAAAAAAATTTCACCATTAAATTTGAGGAATTACGACGCTTTCTAGCGCTAACAGCGGCCCATTGTACTTACATACCTATGTACGATATATATTTAAGTATCAACTACGTACCAGACATAATTTGAAACCACAAAGGCTTCTCGTTGTAACGAATGAACACAAGGTATGCGAGCGTGCCGGTCAATGTTATGATTACGCCGACGCCCATTTCAAGTGGTCTCACATAACATGGTAGTGTGACTAAAAATAAGCTCACGATGACAAAAATAATAGGAAATACAATTGGCACCTGCAAACGAACAAATAAATAGATGAATTTACAAATATTATGTGCGTATGCGGCAAGAACTCACCGACGAATTATAGGTGCCAATTAGGTACCTGCCTATTATATGTAGCTATTATAAGTATCAAGTATGAATGGGCCCGTCAGTGACGGATTTAAATTTTGTAAGTACACAAAATATATTTTATAATAACAAGCCAAAAGAAAAATACATATGTAGGTGAGGGAGGGTGTGTGTGTGTATGTAATTAAATACATGACCAAGATACTGAACTGATTGCAGACCGCCCCTACCTTGCTTCACGGCTTGGAGTAAGGCGGGACGACGCAGACAGAAGTAGGACAGGCGACCACCCCACTCCGAAAAGGTAAGGTTCAAGAATCAAGCACCCAAGTACATAGTACTCTCGAAGTAGGAGGTGGTGGGTATCAGCCCACTGTGAAGATATGTGCACAGCACAGATAAGGCCGATGATAGCAAATGGCACTGAAACCCACCAGAGGCGAGTATGGTGCCAGAAAGCAGGATGAAGCGATTGCTGAGCTTCCGATGTGGTGGAACTTAAGTGGGGGCGCACACCCACCTAAGGAAAACCCAGGGGAGATGTAGGCTGGTTGCCAAGGTGCCCCTGCTTGGCTGGAAGTAATGTCACAAGCAGTTCCTGGCCAAGCGTAGTCGTGTGCGGTAAAAGAGATTCCCACAAAAAAAAAAAAAAAAAAAAAAAAAAGGCTAATGTAGGTACAAATATCTAAGTAGCATAATATCTAAGTCGAGTCGTATTTTTTGGTTAATTTTTACACATGCTCACGCTGTAGGCCTAGCGGCCTAGAAAAAATGAGCTGACTATCCTTGTAGCTGGAAACATATTATGAATACGAACTAGGTTAGAAGTTGGATTCTTTTCGCTAGATTTATCCGCCACTGCGCTGACGGTATACGATGATAATACATACCTTAATCGGTCTCGGCAAATTGGGTTTGGACCAACGTAAAAATAACACGCTGGATACGGACAGCATAATAAAGAACGACTCCACAAAGCACGCGTACGTAATTAAAACGTAGACATCGCTGGTACACAACATGACGAGCGACAAAATATTCTGCAATTGCAATAGATACCTTCACGATATTAACACGAATAAATACAGTACAACAGCATAGTACGCCAGTAACAACAGACTAATAAGTCCAGGGAGCGGATTTTCATGCGCTTTAAAACGGTAAAATATGCCATATTTTTATGCGCTAAAAAATACACAAACATATACTCTAAAAACAAAAATATATGCGCTAAACGGTATCAGCGTCATTTTAAAGAGCGTGACCTCATCTACTTTGTTTCAGGGTCAAAATGTAGATTTTTGATTAATTCGAGCTCAAAAATGAAAAAATTAACGAATATTTACAAAAAAGAAAAACTTTTTATTCGTTTCGGTCAAACTTATGATAAAATGAAATCAACATGCGTAATCTTGAATTTTCCATAGTGAAATTTCGTCGGTAATCGTCCAATATTTTTTCCAACAGTGTTGAAAAAAAAATTGCTGGAACCGAAAAATTTGGAGGAGGACATATTTTTTTTTTACTAAAAATATTACAAGTTATGTTCTAAAAATGTGAATACGTATTTGGCCAAAAATGCGCTAAAAATGCGGTTTAGAACAGAGAAATATGCAGAAATATGCATTTATGAGCAAAATACCGGATGACTACTTGATTCCAGCACCCAAGCGAAAAAATTAGCTAAAAAGCGAATAAATTCAAAACATAATTATATGTATTTTTGATAATGAAAGTTAAAATTGAAGTTTTCCATTTCATTGATAAACACTTTCAAGCATTAAATAAATATATTATTTATGCCATTTATTTTTGTTAATATCATTCAAATATATAATTTCTTTCTGCGAAAGAAAGATTTTTGCGCTTGGGATGCTCGAATCAAGTATAGTCACCCGGTATGCGAAATATTAACGTAAAAGTATAATATGCTTAATACATCTACTGCTTCTTCTTCAAAACTACTATACCTAATTATAGAAACATGAAAATCCGCTCCCAGCTAATAACTAATAAATATTGAGACCATTTTTAATTTAAAAAAAAAAAAAAAAAGTTTCAGGTACCTAAATTATCAATTTACTAGCATAAGCGATGTCATTATGCGTCGCTGTAGCATGTCTACAGGTAAGTACATTAATCCAGATAGGTAAGTAGGTAGGTAGGTGAATAAAATACGTACAATGCGTACATCAATAGACATATAATGATGGGTATATTATATATTATGCATGCCTATTAGGTACTTGTTAATGTACTATTGCGAGATCCACCATGTACATATACTGTCGCATGTAGTTAGAACCTCCTCTTTGACATTTTGAAAGTTTTGAGATGAATGCAAAATAGTAAAACCATGTGAGGAGGTAGATAGGACAAAATTATTAGCCGTATTTCTACAGTTCTGTTGTCGATAGGACATTCTAACTTAGCTGAGGAGATAGGAAAAATGTACAGGAACAATATTCTGCGAACATAAAAAAAAAGTGAAAATTCAGATAGGACGTTCTAACTATGGGCGGCAGTATAGGTAATTATATACACATAGGTATAGTGATTGTGAGACCCGATTCGAAACTTTGCCAGAATCGTAATTAAAATGATGAATACTGTTTTTTTCGTACAGAAATTTTCAAAAAGAGAGCATGTCAAGATTAAAAGTTTAAATCATCTATGATAAGCGCTTTTTAAAAATTTCGATGAACACCAAAAAAATAAAGTAAAGGCTCATTAGACGCCCACGCAACCGCTTAAATCAACGCCACATCTCTCTTAGCGCTGGTGTTACGTGGCTGAGTAGAAATTCGGTTGGATCTGTAAACCAACACGACGTACTTCGACCCGGCAAACAACGTGCGCCACGTAAAACGTTGCGAGATCCAGCAAACGGATCTCATGATCTCGCAATAAATGGTAGGAATAAAAATGATCTCGTTATACAGGCAACATGTATGTATGTATACAATACATATGGTATATACGTAGGTCGGTGTTATCCCGAACGTCCGAATCACTGTGAGAACAATGGAATCTGATAGACCTGAACTTTCGCAATTTATATACCCCAAAGTCCGCAATTTACACGCCTGAACGTCCGATGATGGAAACAATAGCAGGTAGATGACAGGTCTAATATTCAAACGAAAATGAAGCAACGTTGCCATATAGAACTTAGCTCTGCACTAAAGATGAAATAGGTTATAATTTAGGAATTGCAAACTGAAAGAAATATTTTTTTGGACTATCCTTTCTGTCATCAGAAGAAGTAGCAGATTTTTTTTCGAACTGATAGAAATTGCTCCCAATGAGTATCAGCATGATTTTGCAGATTATGTAGTCACTAATTTTATTATACCATGCGTCCAAGTGATTCGGGTACAATCAACGAGAAAATCTCTTGTAAAATCATTTAAAGTGAATTTTTTCAAATGCAAAGAAATCATAATGCAGTTAAAATGAATTTATACGCCTTAAAATTCATTAAAGTAATTATAAAATTATTTCCGATTTAGAAATTGTAGTCTAACTCTCATTATGTCATCAACAAACTGAGATTTTTGCACTGATTGTACCCGAATCAATTGGACGCACGATATACTGTCTGTCAAATATAACTTGAGACTTTTTGACGGCGCAAGGTTAGGCAACAATTCGTGCATGGTTACTCAAAATGTGGATTGTATTACAAGGTAGGTTAATGTTTTATTACCTATCAGTTCATCGAATTTAACTGGAAACGTATTCACCGTGCTTGTTTGTGCTTTACTATTTCGACTATTTGGCCAGCATTTTCAATTTGAAAACATTTTGGGAAGTAATGAAATCGTGAAAATTGTCGCGCTTTTTGCCTATCCTTGTCCTGCTAAAAAGTGTCAAGTTATTTTTGACAGACAGTACCTTCAACCACTTTTCGTGATTCCGTAAGTATACATAATTATAAGTATAGGTAAGTATATTTTTGACTTTGATATCTAAGTATAACAACCATTAAGAATGTTTTGAGAATTGCTGTTCGATTTGGCAACATCGCACTCCACATTTAAACATTTTACCCTCGTCAAACAAATTCCATTGTTTTCCTCTGCGGACGTAGAGACCTCTAAACCTCGGACGTTCAGGCCTATTTCCCTCCCCCTCCCCCCTCTTTTTTTGGGTACCTCGGACGTTCCGGTATACGGCCATATAGGTACAAGCGATGGCTAACAATAAACATTGTCGTTGTGTCGAATATATGTAAGTATGTGGATAACAGATATGTACCATAAATATTAAAGATGGAGTCGGCGTGAGTGTTTGAATGTTTATGAACGATAGCAATACTGGAAAATGACCGCAACGTGCTCCCACATAACACATTCTGTGACAAGGAAAGATCAACTGGTAATTTAAAATCAACTAAGTACCTACATCGTACTCTAGCACCTATAGGTGCGGTAGAATAATGCTTATTTATACCAGCGCAATGATAATTATGTGTGCCTATACAAGCCTACATATCTAGTTATTACATATATAGGTAGAGGTACACGTACACGTACATATACATTTGCATATACTCGTACGTCCTACACCCATGTTTGTGAAACGTCGGTAGGGAGGTCGTGAATTTCTCAAAAGTGTGTAACTTTACAGCAATTCTGCTTCTTAATATGAACTCGAATATAATAAAATACTAATTCTATGCCGAAGACAAGGGTAGGTACAATTAAGTGTAATGCAGAAAGACCTGCCTAGCGCGTGTCGAGAGTATAATATGTATATTGGAAATGCTGACGTTGCCTACCTTTTTTTTTCTTTTTTTCTTTGGGGTACCCCAATCCGGACTTACCCGTTGGGGGAATTTTATTTTTGAAGATTGGGGTCCAGCGAGATTTATGCTGGAACTGAGACGATTTCGGTACCATGGTGCAGTATGTCTTGCATAAAATACGAAAATGTGGTTAATTTTCTCGTAGATTTATCAGAAAAACTTGCCAAACTCTATCGAAAAAATGTGATCAAAACCTCTCCATGCTGACCCTTTGCAAAGACGTATGTAACGACGTATACGTCTATGTATAATTGTATACAATTATATATATATGTACGAGTATGTATTCGCGGGTACCTGCTACCTGCAGCTGTTCAATAAATTAATACTTAGTAGGTGCCTACTACCTTGTTAGGTACTAGCTAGGTAGAGGTACATAATATGTACGCGTATCTATATGCGTATTAGGAAAGGTATTTATACTCGTACGTTGTTAGCAGAGTAGTAAAATTAATTTACCGCGCAGAAGTCATAATATGAACGCTCAAACTACCCGCAGCTCCGACAGCTACCATAGCCGACATAACCCAAGTACAAGAACCAAAGATGTGATCGCCGAACGTCTGAAAAATGAAAATTCATCCTCATCTTCATATACATCTACATTTAGCTAGTTAAAAAACGAAACGACAAAACAAAACTAAGTACTAAGTACGTCTCTCTCTCTCTCTCTATATATATATATATACAGTATACACTGTGTCTAACTGATTTTAACACACCCGAGCGCGAAATTCCCTTTCATGAAAAAAAAGTATCACCTATTTCGTTTTGTTTGACTTCATTACCGCAAAATGAGTAATTTAAGACTTCGGTAACTCAAATTCTATAATTTAAATAATTTTTTTCTGGTTATTTGATTGATTTAAATTCATTTTTTCCAAAATCGCGGTGTTGCAAAATTAACTAGAATGAAACGTTGAATGTTTAAAAACATTCATAATCTTGCAAATTATGGATTGAAATCATAGATAAGCAGTTATTTATGCGTTGATTTCTTAATTCCGAAAAAAGAAATGAAAAGAAATGTAATAACGAATACTTTTTTGCGGATGAAGAGAATTTGACGCTTTACCACCATCGTTGTCAGGCTGTGGACCGTAGATACCAAACAGACGTTCCGAGACCCGGTCTTATGTGAGTTTTTTGGAAACTACTTGAACATAGCATATTAGGAGCGTTTAGAGGAGTAAGAAAAATTCATGTACATGGACGTACCGAAAGAGGGGGAGGGGGGAGAGCTTCCCCCCTTGGCTTTTGGAAAGTTGGTAAATTTGGAGTTTTAGCGTAAATTTGGTAAACTTGACCACTTACGCTAGTAAGCACTATTCAAAAAAGGACAGATGAGTTTTTGAAAATGCCAACTTTTGGAATTTACCAACTTACCAACTTACATAAAAGTTGGGAAAAATTTCTTTCGCGGTTCGCGCGTTGTATTTTTTATGAATTTAAAAAAATTCGGAGGAGGAGGCAAAAAATGACAAAATAGCTTAAAATACTGAGATTTACCAATATTAATAAGCAAATGTGAAAGAAAATGTATTAACTTGTCATCTTGTATAAAATATGAAAAAATTTTTTTCGCGCTTCGTGCGTTATTTTTATTACGAATTTACGTAACACATTTTAACCTTTAATGCCTTATATTCATTTTTACCCATCATACGAGGCGGATGATTTTCTCATTTAGCATAGTTGATAGAGTATTGTCTTCCTACAACTAAAACAGAATTGTTAACTTAATAATTATTTATGTAAAATCGAAGGAATTTTCGTTTGGCGTAGTACGAGCATCATAAGAAATATCATTTAGGAATCAGGACTACACGTATCGTTAAAATTTGCCAAGATAATATATATTTTTCAATACTAATTTCGTATTATGGATGAAAAATTGCCAATTTGCTGAAATTAAAACATTGAAAAATGAAAATTTTTTTCTTATTCAAATTACAGCGTGTTACAATAGGTAAATTAAAACTTGTAACGTTGCAAAGAGTTTTAAACATTGCCGCATACAGTATGTACATGCGTATCTACTTATGTCGCAGGTAGAGGTATAGTTACTTCATATACGTATTTATATATAATTATTAATTATTAATCATTGTGTATAGGCCTACTGTATACGTACGACGGCAATGGCATGAGATGATATCATTTCATCCGACGTTAGAACTGCGAAATAAGCTATATTCGCCAGAACATAAATAAGCGTCACTATTGGCACAGAGATGTAAATTGCTCTCGGTAGATTTCTAAGTGAAAAGAAATGAATTAAAAAACAAAAAAAAATTCCATTAAATAGCCGAGGCTGATCAACTAGCTTAATTAATGACGTGTTTTAAACGTATTACAGGTATGTACTGGTTTACTTGGGTACCCTCCTAGCTGAAAGGGCAAAGATGAAAAATGTGAAAAATTATACTAGTATATTTTTCTCGTCTTGCTCATCAAAGTAATTTGATAATTTCTATGCACTATTTCATTCTCCAAAACATATCAAAGTGCTGCGTTACTTAACGCTAAAATATGCAGAGAATGCAATGTGCTATCTACGAAGAGAGTAGTTGCGATAATAAAATGAAAAAAGTTTTTAAAACGATACTACTGTACTTCATATTTCTATCACATAAATTTGAGAAATACTTCATTAATCATATATACGTTTAAAAAATGTTTATAACAGCCTAGCGTACCCCTCCGTTTATTATATACTTCCGCTAAATGCCACGTAGAAAGCCTTTTAAAAGAGCACAAAGAAACGTCAGAATCATTTTGCAAAGTAGAACGATGTAGTAAATAAGTATTCGTGAAGTTGCTGAAATTTTATTACAATATTATAGCGATGAGAACAACACAAAAAATGTCCAAAAATACTCTTTTTCGAAAAAATTTTCGCGTTCATTCCAGGTTTTCTAGACGATATTTACTAATAGTAGATGTGCGAGGGGGAGTAGGACGAGTAGGAGAAGGAGGAGGTGGGTGTGTTGATGGGAGGAGGGGGGTGGGAAGCCACATCTTCCTAATTTACAAACATTTTTTTAAACTTGGCGGTCGATAAAGCGATAAGTGTATTAGATAGAGACTAATTTTTTCCTTCGTGTTTTACACTTCTTCCCCTGTTTACCTCTCCACTGCTACGAATTTTTTGCCCGTAATACTAAATCGCATATCCCGTATTTTGGCGCTAACTATACATCTCTACTCGTTAGCTTGGATTCTAGAATGATAAGTTTACTGAAATACATAATACAGAAGTGGAGAAGGGGGGGGGAAACTTCGACATTTATACACACTTTTTTCATCGTTTCTCTCTGTTTACCGCGCATTCGAAGTCAGCAATTTTATGATTTTTTGCCAGTTTACGTACTCACCAAACTGCATATTTCACATGCTTATACTCAATTCAGTAATTTTCAGACTTGGTGTATTCAGACAAATTACGTAAACTCGCAGCAGGTACCATGTACAATACCAATCACGCGTATAAGTATGGAAAACGATGAATTTTTATTTCTTTATTAAATGTTCTATATCTTTCATTTGTTCATACGTTGCGTTGTATGTAAGATAGGTGACTGGGTAGGTATACGTCGTATCGAGAGCAAAATGAGACAGAGAAATAAAAGTAACGATATTACAATGCTACGGCGCGGTGCCGGGCTATCAGCCACCGAGGCACCGACCATCATAGATATAATAAAAATACACGAACATATATACGAGTCGTACATATATAGGTATATGTAATATGTACGTGTATTTTCATCTAACGATAGCAGTGGCCAAGAAATGAGATAGAGGTAGAGGTATGGAGAAAGGCACAAGAGTTATAGCGATATCGTAATCGTACTAAATGATAAAATATATACGTATGTGTAGGTGAATAAAATAGCGAAATTACATACTCTTTGTATAGTGCCGGTTTAGTAGACTTACACGAAAGGATCCTTCAGTTCTTCGGTCATGAAATTTAAATAGTTCCTGAAAAATTCGCGACGTATGGCGTAAATAAATAAACGACTAAAACTTAGTGTAAAATACCTATATGTAAACTTATTTTCGTCGGGCTTGCTGCATTTTTCAGCTTTTAAGTTCACGTCATGTGTACTTGTATCCTTTCAACGATAGGCAGCAATGTTATTGTTCTACGCACTTATTCTTACGCATATGTACCCACTTATAAAGGATGCGAGTGAGAGATCTCATTGAGAGCTGCTGCCGCGTCCAGGCTCGAGCCTTTATCCACCACACCGGGCCGCGTTACATGTTACATACGAACTATTATAGGCTTTTTCGTAGGTGCTGATGAGATTATTCTACGTACATGACGACTGTACAATTGCACATACGTACGAGTAGATTACATAGTACATACTCGTACATACATACATGCATACCTATCTACGTACACTACCTTTTATGCGGGGACGAGAATGGGTCTGCTAATGAGTGCTCACCGGTTACGCGTTGCGAGTTTTGGCTTGCGCTGAACTACCTGACCTGCCGATGCCATCTACGCATAATAGGGATAACAACAAATATGCCCTTGATACGTGCTCGACATTAGCGACGATAGGGGATGAGGGTAATCCTATCTACGCCTATGTTACTCGACTACCTACTCGTAAGTGTATCTGTGTAGTGTATATTATACTATTTACGTATACTGTATACGTACGTGACCAACTGATCGCGATCCTCGAACAGACGACTGCTTTTCCTCCGTACAAAAATTTTAAATTCCAACATTTTGGAGTGTGTAAAGGGAATCCAAATAATTACGATTAGAAGGTCACGCTATTCCTACCTTATGCGTCGCGTCGAACATATTTCAAGGTACCTATAGCTACCCACGTGTACTACGTACACCGCATGACCGGTTGAAATGCAGACATGTAAAGCACCGAATTCCCTACTTTGAAAAATGAAGTGAACAAAATACGAGCACATAAATATTTTTCATCATGTAGGTACTGGAATATAAAGAAATCGGCGATGAAATTTGTTTTTCGATGTGAAAAAATTTTAAAGTAAAAAAATGAAACGAAAATTTTGAATTCAATTGCTGCAATTCAGGTCAAATTTCATATTGTAAAACAGAATTCGGGATGTAGAAATTATATGTTATATATATGTATATAGATATAGATTTATCTATCGATAAAGTGGCATCTTTTTCACAAAGGGGTATCTTTTTTTTTTGATGCCACTTTACCATCACATTGCTCATCGATTCGGCTATGTGTCATGACGTCACTGGTGTGGTTATTTGGGTGATGCCACTTTACCACTAATATTCCATTTTTCATACAAAAAAATTTTTTCGGTCCACAGTCGTAGTAGCCTCATTTTTTTTATGTTTACAGATAAAGTGGCATCATTTTAAAAATTCGTTTCCAAGAAAACCTATATGAAATTATACATTCCCTTCGCCATTGTGGTGTCGTTAATGTGATATTAGATGCACTTGTGAGGAATGTGCAAACTGATGCCACTTTGACCTTAGATCACTATATATATAATATATATGTTTAAGTGTATAATCATGTTGCTGTACAGTGTACGTTTAGGTTATGAGGGTGTTCGGTGTTCGTTTGGTAGAAGATAACGAGCCGAGCGTATTATGTATTTATGTATAATTTGCACGAGTTTGTAAGCCTAGATATGTATTAAAAGAGAAAGATGAGACCCTGTGGGAGTGGACGCAAAGGTGGCGTGAAAATACGTAGAAGCGGAACGGCCACCATGGACCATGGTGTAGTAGAAAACATGGCGAAATGAACTTCAGTAGTAAGACCTACCATTTGGTGGGTCCGGCAATGATTCACCACTACGTATACAACCTAACGTATGTGCGTGTGTGTGCGTAACCTAACCTAGCCCCCACTTCACATCAGGTTCGTAAACGGTAGGTATGGAAACGATTCACCACTACATATGCAACCTAACGTGTGTGTTGACAAAATATACTTTTTGGGGACATTGCGTAAACAGCTCACAGTAGGTTTGGGGACATTTTACGTTTTGGGGACTTTTGCCAGGTACCCAAAACGTTTTAACCACTTTTTCGTGATCTACGAGTCAAACTGTCCATGAAAAATTTCAGAAAAATCGATTTCGATCTCAGACCTCAAAACGTCGGTCTCGTGCAACTTTTTATTTTGTGTAAGGTATACACAGGTTGTTACACACCACCATACACCTTGCATACTTTTCGACCACTTTCTGAGTACTTTCATAATTTAGTTGACAAAATATTCTTTTTGGGTACATTTTAATGCGACGTTGCCGCTACTCCTCGAAATCCTCGTCAACGTTTTGAGGACATTTACGTGTGTATAGGACACACACACCCTTGTTTGCAATATATACTTTTTGAGGACGCAAAAATTTCAACGACTTTTTGAGGACATTTGCAACTACCCTTTCTAATAGGTTTAGGAAGTTGCTCGTTAGCTTTATCCCACCCCTTCGAGTAGCTAAACATTTCCGCTTCACCAGATTTGCTTCACACACACTTTTTTTCATAAACTTTTCGCGTGTCTTATGAGGACATTTTCTTGTGTATGTCGTGTGTACATTCTGTATGTATCACTGACGTTTTGGGGACTTTTCATGTGTGTGTGTGTGTGTGTAATCTAACTTAACTTAACGCTGCTTAATAGCGGGTCCGTAAACGGTAGGTGTAGAAATGTTGCAACTACTACTACAGCTAATACTACTAGGTACTACTACTTATGTAAACTAAGGTGAATTGCACCTTAAGAAAGAAAGGAAGTCGGTAACATATTTTATTTATTAATACGCCATATAATCCTAAAAAATTTATTAATTTTGTCGCGATATTTTTTTTCTATTTTTAATTTATGCCTTATTGTAGTACCTTTATAGAATGCTTTTTTGAGGAGAAAAGCAAAAGGAATTAATAGTGGTTTATCCAGGAGTAGATAGCTCTGACTAGACGTGTACAGTTTAACTGGTACATATTGTTTTGAATATTGTATGCTATGAGTTATGGGCAAACCTATAACTCGATACTGTTTTATATAAATAATTTTCACATAGTGAACACCAAGGAATGGATGTAGTATAGCACTACCTACATAACTGCAGAAGCCTTCTTCAGTTATGTAGGTAGTGCCATACTACATCCATTCCTTGGTGTTCACTATGTGAAAATTATTTATATAAGTAAATATCAAGTTATAGGTTTGCCCATAACTCATAGCATACAATATTCAAAACAATATGTACCAGTTAAACTGTACACGTCTAGTCAGAGCTATCTACTCCTGGATAAACCACTATTAATTCCTTTTGCTTTTCTCCTCAAAAAAGCATTCTATAAAGGTACTACAATAAGGCATAAATTAAAAATAGAAAAAAAATATCGCGACAAAATTAATAAATTTTTTAGGATTATATGGCGTATTAATAAATAAAATATGTTACCGACTTCCTTTCTTTCTTATGTGGATTTGGTCGACGAGGTAAAAACATAATTGAAAATTCTCAATCAAACGCAACAGAAATCCACATAAGAAAGAAAGGAAGTCTGTAACATATTTTATTTATTAATACGCCATATAATCCTAAAAAATTTATTAATTTTGTCGCGATATTTTTTTTCTA